>JAGDYQ010000323.1:0-89281 GCA_021962125.1 Bulinus truncatus
TCGATTTCATTATACAATAGGACATTTTTATTTCTAGCTCGTTAAAAACATATTCTGGCCGTCAATTCAGTCTCGAGCGTTGTATGTGTGTGTGGGTGTTAAGATGTATACAGAGACAATCTAATATATATATATATATATATCATAGACAGACGTATAACTAACTCATATACACAAACACACACACACATACACACACACTTCGGTCCAAAGTTTAAACACCGAGCACCATTAACTCTAGTTAAATGGTCAAATGATCCACTTGACATTAGTCGAGCCGACCTAATGGCCATTCCGTCACTGTATCCTTGGCCACAATAGCCGTGGGGGGGGGGGAGGGGTTATCATTGTGGTAAATGGGACTCAAACCCGAAACCAAGCCTGTACCAAACGTGAAAACGATTTCAGCGCCACCCAGAGCCCCCCCTCCCCCAACTATATATTCACCAAATGCTCCAGCGTTGAAAACTTTTCTTACGTTTTTTGTGCCCCCCCCCCTAGGAAAAGTAATTTAGGGATCTTAAGTAATTAAACATTTGGGAGCATTAAAAAAAAAGTGCATTTAGATCGCCGCTTGCAAATAGTAGGCCTTCTTATAGTTATATTTACAGCAGGGGCCCTTGTGACATTTTAGTCACATTGACATTTTGGGTAACTGCTTAAAAAATTAATTAACCCAACTGCCCCCCCTCCCCCTTTCTACTGATGTCCCTGGGCAGTCGCCTAACGTACCTATCGATAAGAACGACTCAGCAATAGCACAGTGTAGCTGTTTTATGATGTAGGGCATTATGTAGCGTGCATTCAACTTCACTCACCACTATGAACTCCAGATAACAGCTGAGCTAACAATAATAAACACATTCATACATCAGATAGAAGACTTCCTTTCTCCTTGCACCCACGCTTCGTGTATCTATCTATTGTAACCTCCTACAACCAATTTCTAAATCTTTAATGCACTGTTCATCTCTTGATGGGTTTTCCCGATTGCTGTCTCTCTCCCCCCCCCACACACACAAACACACCCACCCCACCACGTCATCATACAAACATCATGAATATAAAAGGCGGTCAAAATAAGGGAGATAAATCACGTGTTCTTAGTTGTTTTTGTCATTTTCGCTAAATGCCGAAATCCGATAACTTCTCTATAACTGAGATAAGCTATATATTTACAGCTTGTGATAGTCGCTGCCAGTTCACTGATAGCGCACAACAGAGTGCATTATAAAAAAAAAAAACAGTTTTGTTCTTTTTTTTTTTCTCATCCTGTATCATTTCTTTTTTTGTTCCATTTTGCTTAGTTTATAATAGAGGGGTAATGGTGGTGGTGGTAGGAAACAGGGGAAATGGAAAGGGGAAATAAATCCAATAAGGTGCCAGCAAGAGTTATCAGCCCATTATTACAGTTTTGTGACCAACATCAAGGCAGGGCTGAACAGTTTTGTCCAACGAGATAATGGGGGGCCAACCGTCTTCTGCGACCCGAAGGAAGCGATAATGACCACTTTGTGTGTGTGTGTGTGTCCAGGAGGAGGGGGTAGTTAGATAGAACATTTTTCTCAACAGATGTTCCTCGTCAGTGTCTTCTATATTTTATGGGTGAGTGTGGTCTCATTTCAATGTTTTATAGGTAAGTGTGGTCTCATTTCAATGTTTTATAGGTAAGTGTGGTATCATTGGGGTAAGTTAGTCACGTTGTACAGTCACTGGGGGAATCAGTGGAACTATTACATACATACACACTCATACATTTCTACTTGTTTTATTTTTACTTATTTCTTTTTTTTTTGAGTTAAGATAATACCTAACAAAGTGACATAAATAGTTATGGCGACCAGGAGCGTAGGTAGTGTACAGCGGGTTGTGTGGGTGGAGGGCGTCTTATAATGTAACCCACACAGGGGGGCTGCAATACATAGCTACGGCTCTGATGGGAAACTTATAAATGTGTTTTGTTTTTTTAATCTTTAATGTTTCTTTCTAAATTGGCGACTGATTAAAACGAAGGAGAGGGTAAATAGGGGGGGGGGGGTGTTGGTGTGTGTGTGTTGGTATGTGTGTGTGTGTTGGTGTGTGTGTGTGTGTGTTGGTGTGTGTGACGGTAAACAATAAACGGACTTAATAATATAATTTAAAGCAACATTTCGAATATAAAAGACAGGGTGAATAGAGAACGACAAAAAATTAGGAAGAGAGATATTTAGATGGAAGATACGGAGACAAGAACCACAGTGTGAGGTGAATAAAGTTGTAGATTGTTATTGAAACTTGAAACATGAATAGAAACAGACGTGGGGTTATCTCTGCACACTGTGGGACATATTCGGCAACTTTTAGATTAAAAAAAAAACAAATAATAGTATGCTGGATAAACCAAATGTACAAAGTTTATATATTTATATATATATATATATATATATATATATATATATATATATATATATATATGTGTGTGTGTGTGTGTGTGTGTGAATGGGACACAGTTTTTATTTATGTAAAAAAAAAATTAGTCATTTTTTCTGGCTATGTATGTTGTAGCATTGATCTTAAATATTAACTAATCGTTTGCAGTCGTGGCACTACAAAAGAGAATGACTTCCAGCTGATGGGTGAAAAAAAAACAAACAGAACAAGGAATACCGTAATAAAAAAAAAAAAAAAGAATGATAGATTCTTAGTAAAAAGTGTGCGACAGGCCATAGAAAACTAAATTACATTCTATTGAGTGACTGTGTCGAATTTGTATAAGAAGACGTGCAATGATCCTGTAATGTACCACAATAATTTTTTAGAGTTCATATACAACAAATAAAGTACCTTTAGGAAAAATTGAACAAAACAAGGTATGAGTATTGTGTATAGTTTAAATTTTGTATAGTTTATATTCTGTACAGTTTACATTCTGTATAGTTTATATTCTGTATAGTTTATATTCTGTATAGTTTATATTCTATATAGTTTACATTATGAATAGTTTTTATTCTGTATAGTTTACATTCGGTATAGTTCACATCTGTATAGTTTAAATTCGGTATAATTTTTATTATGTATGGTTTACATTCTGTATTGTTTTTATTTTGTATAGTATACATTCGGTATAGTTGACATTGTGTATAGTTTATATTCTATGGACACTGTTATTCGACAATGACTTTATTGAAAAAAGAAATGACCCTTATTTATCAAAATAAAGACTTGTTCCCATCATTTCTACGAGATGTTTTTATTTATATATTTTCACTCAACCTGTGACATCATCCCAGACATTGACACGTTGCAGTCATCTCAAGACACATGTTGACTGTGAGACTAAACGTTTCATATCTGCGATATGTGGAATGACGTCTATTACTTTGACACTTTCTGGCGCCCTCGCTTTTTTTTTTTTAAATCTGGCAGCTGATGCATCGGCCACTCTTCCTCCCCTTCCCCCCTTACTCACCAGGCCCTTCACCCACCTCCATCTAAAAAACATGGACCAGGTTATCACCTTGGCTATCGTCAATGTGATTATCATCACTACCTCCCCCACATCTCGGCACTGTGCGCTTCTCTATATCTCTCGGCGATGCCTCGCTGTTTTAGTTTCAGCAGCCGCTTGAGTTCCACGAGAAGGTCCTGTCATCTAACTGATTGAATTTTCATAACGAAAGTCTAGACATTCCACCCTCGCACCCCCCCCCACCCGCCCCACCCTCAAGTCCACTCCTACTCCCTCACACCACCCCAACTCACACCACTCTTCAGGTACTCTATCTCTCTCTTTCTCTTAACATTTTCTTTTTTTTATTTCGCTCTTCTTTCTCTGTTCACCTTCATTTCTCTCGTATTTCCCCGGCACTGGGGAGATCACTCTGGTTCTGTCAAAACAAAGTTTCAACAGAGTTATTCCGTGATTCAGTTTTTTTTTAAAGAAACATAGATGTACGTATCAGAAGAGCGCGTGCTGTAAGACAGCATGAATGATGGGATTGCTCGTCTGCTAGGCTGTTGTTGGTGTTTGTTTTTTTTTCAAAAGTTTGATATAAAAACTTAAACGGGTGGACAGACGGCTTATAACTTGTATTTCAACTTTTTATCACAGTGTTTTATTTTATTTTTAGATAAATTAATAAGACAACATTCTGGATTCCATCAAACAAGAGTTGAAATATTCCAGATACAGTTATATTTTTTTGCTGGCTAGAAGTGCTTCATGTGACTATTACTATTGAGTACTAGTGAATTCAGATTACCAGTTTGTCTGTCAGAGAAGCAAGAAATATTGGGCCAAATTTTATTTTATAAGTACATAATGAATTATATTGTTGATTTACAAACTACTACTATGTGCAGTAAAACATGTTCACTGAACATTTAATGTTCAGCTTAAAAAAAAATAAAACAACAACAATGGTTTAACAGTAATTAACTTTATCAGTGTTTCTCAAAGCGTGTGTCTCTATCCGCAAGTCTCACCCTAACTGATTTGTAGTGGTTCACCAAAAAAAAAATATAGACTTATAAAAGAATATATAGAATTAATTTTTAGCCATTTTTTTTTGTTTTTGGTCATTTGTTCTTACTTTATAAGTAGGTCGTGAAAACCGAATGCAATTTTTTTTTTAAACGTCGCTAATCGCTACAGTTTGAGAACTCTTGAAATATACCGTTCACCTAAACATTCAACTATAACAAATTCTACTCTTCATTTGTATAATACCAATAATTTATTAATTAAATAAAGCCAAATAATTATCTATAAATAATGTTACTCTTTATATAGATAAAATGAACTGTTAGCCTTGAAAAGGCTAAGCCAACACAAAATCCAATCTGTTTACATTAAGAATCAATGGCAGGGTCAAAAACCATTCATTTAGAAGGGGAGACAATAACAAGACGTGACAGAGTTAGACAAGAGTTATCTGACACTGACCGCGACTTGTGAATAGCTTTCTGACACGATTCAATTGGTCCGTAGATGGGACGATGCCTATCTAAGCCTGACTTCTAACATAATCACCTGACCCGTCTGTCTGCTGGTCACTTTAAGATAAGGAGAAGTCTGACCCTTTCACTTGTCAAAAAAAAAATCTGTCCATCTCACTAGACAACTGGACACTGACCGGACCTGGACTAAACGGCAGTATAAACAAACACAGACAACATAACACTCGGTCAACTTGAACAAAGAAGGTTACTTTAAGACTGTAGACATTTTTTTTTCGCTTTCTGACAAAAGCAAAGGGTTGAAATAGATGACGGCGGAAGAGGGGTCGGTGGAAAGGGGGGGGGGTTGAAGTAGGGAGCAGGAAAAAAAGGTGGAACGGTCATTGTGGTAGAACAAGTCAACAGCCTACAGTGTGTGTTTTTAGAAACTGATATACTTGAGTCACGTGACTTCAACAGACTGAAAGCTGAGACGGGAGCTGGACGAGGTCAAAGTTCAAAGTTTTAAATGACCTCAAAGTCAATAGCTGGAAGGTCTGGTTCATTGTTTCTCAAACGTTTGCGATTCGCGACCCACTAAGAATTTTTTTTTTTTAGGTTTTTCGCGATTCACCTGTAAAAATTGAAAAAAATAAAAAGATAGAAACAAAGAAAGGTGAAATAAATTGTTTATGTTACAGATTAAGGGATTCTTAAAAAAAAATTTTCCTGACCCACTTGAAATCCAAACGAGACAAACCAGTGAATAGTGAACTCCACTTTTAGAATAACTGGCCTTCCTCTTGGAAATTTTTTTTCTTTTTAGAGACAAGCCATTGCATTATTGATTTTAACATTGTTTGTTTCCGTCACCTATACCACACCACAAGGTGTCTCGGTACATTTCACTTGACCACAAGGTGTCTCGGTACATTTCACTTGACCACAACGTGTCTCGGTACATTTCACTTGACCACAATGTGTCACGGTACATTTCACTTGACCACAACGTGTCTCTGTACATTTCACTTGACCACAACGTGTCTCGGTACATTTCACTTGACCACAACGTGTGTCACGGTACATTTCACTTGACCACAACGTGTCTCTGTACATTTCACTTGACCACAACGTGTCTCGGTACATTTCACTTGACCACAACGTGTCTCGGTACATTTCACTTGACCACAACGTGTCTCAGTAATTGCATTGACCATACATATTTAATGAGCATCAGAGTGTTGACTCTTGCTCATCTTAACACATGGGACATCTGGTAACTTGAACCTTTATAGTGTAGGAGCCCAAAGATTATAGACCATTTACATTTCATTCTTTTGGGTGCCAGAATGTGTCACAAATTTGCTACATTTAAAAGCCACGCGCTACAACAAAACAGAAAGTATAGATTCAAAGTTGTCCATATTTATCGTTTATTTACAAAGTTAAATAGACCAAAAAATGTGTGCGCTACTTTGTGCTCCGTTGGTTGTGCGATTGGATGGCATGGGTTATATTTATGGTTTATAATGTTGTTATGGTGTCTCTGTATTGATTGCACTTCATGACTTTTTGTTATATTGATCCTCAGAAATACTGTTCCTAACTATGTAGACTACAATATCTCTTTGTACACGTAACTTCATTTCTATTTCTATTCATAAGTTAATGGAGACTTTAAGAAATACATGTACTTGCCCAATGTATTTTTCATCGAGTTTGTCAAGATATGTGTATATAGATGAATAACATTGTTGAATTATTTCAATGTAAACCAGTGAAATGGATGCTTGTTTTTTTTAGTTCCTCTTCTCGGACGTTGTAAGAGTTATTAAGTCTACTCACTCAACTGGCCACCTGACATCTACTTTCAGTAAGGTAAACCCAATCTCCTGGTGACCATCTCTACACGTCTGCTTAGTTTACATCTGGCGATCAGTTGTTGTTTTTTTCTAAACAGTAGGTACCTGTAGAAGTTTTCACCTGTTATTCCTTCTGTGTATCACTAATAAATCTCACCTGTGTTATTGTTTTCTTTTTTTTTTTATTGAAATTGTTCTCGATTCAACTCACAGATAAACAATAGTTAATTAAACAGATAAACTGGCGACATATGAAACTATAGACTGCTTAACAATAAATAAATACTTTAGAATTGAGTGGAATACCATGAAGTTAAGCTTGACATACTGATATAAAGATGAGATATTGTCTGTTGACTCATTGTAACATTGAGTTTATATGGCTCTATATACATTATCTGTTGACTCGTTAAATTGAGTTTATGTGGCTCCGTATACACTGTATGTAGGCTCGTTAAATTGAGTTTATGTGGCTCTGTAAACACTGTCTGTAGGCTCGTTGTTAAATTGAGTTTATGTGGCTCCGTATACACTGTCTGTTGACTCTACGTAAATATCACATAATTTTTTGAACTGCTTATCGACCTCTCTGTCTATCTCTAAGTTAATTATCATCAACCCCCCCCCCCCCCACCTTGTCTCATCCTTTAATACAAATATTTCTATTTCTGTAACACAGATGACATTTCAATCATTGTAAGCATTATTTCTCCTCAACTATTAACTTCTCTTTCTAATATGATCTGAGTAAAAAAAAAGGTCATCATATCCTGTTCCCCGTTGTGCCTCCCGGTCAGTTGACACAAAGCCATTAGTTCAGTTTATTGATGTCTGGGGGGAGTGGGGGAACGGGTTTCAAGGAGATTTACATTTATCATCCATGACACTCCAGTATTGATTTGTAATAAATAGTATCTATCTATCTATCTATCTATCTATCTATCTATCTATCTATCTATCTATCTATCTATCTATCTATCTATCTATCTATCTATCTATCTATCTATCTATCTATCTATCTATCTATCTATCTATCTATCTATCTATCTATCTATCTATCTACCTATCCATCCATCTATCCATCTATCTATCTATCTATCTATCTATCTATCTATCTATCTATCTATCTATCTATCTATCTATCTATCTATCTATCTATCTATCTATCTATCTATCTATCTATCTATCTATCTATCTATCTATCTATCTATCTATCTATCTATCTATCTATCTATCTATCTATCTATCTATCTATCTATAAAAAAAAAAATAATATTATCTACTATCTATATATATCTACTATATATATATATATATATATATATATATATAAATATATATATATATATTTATCTATCGATCTATCTATTTATCCATCTATCTATCCATCTATCTATAAATCAATCTATCCATCTATCTATCCATCCCTCTATCTATCTATCTATCTATCTATTTTTCTGTATGTCAGTCTGTCTGTCCGTCCGTCTCTATGTCTGTCAGTCTGTTTAGCTATCCATCTATCCACTAAAATCATTTATATGAGTCTTTTAGTCCATTAATCCAACGCAGTCAAGCGTTTTGAAACATTCATTTTTTTTATTATTTTGTTAACGAAGTTACTAAGATTAGACAATATTATTCCTAAACATACGCTGCACTATGTCACAAATAATTTCATTCAGTTAGCATTGGTTGTAAAAATCACTTGGACTGTGTCTGCAATGGCAGGAGTACATATCCTTACGCTATGAATTATGTGACCTGTCCACCTACTGACCTATACCTAATAGGTTCATGTAAACCGTTCTTACTCCCTTCTATGTAGCTATTTCCATGATCTGTATGTCAGGCATCGAATATATCATCTAGACAGTATCGAATACTTTACTCTGAGTATCGGTCTAAATGAATGTTTGCAATACTGAACCGAACAGAATATATTGTCATATTCAGGGTATAGCAAATTCAGCTCAACACTCGTTGTGATATTTACCAACTGTGCTTTACACAATATACTAAAGGCAACATTCTACATAAGGACCGTTCAATTCTAACCAAGCAGGGCTATAATAATCTAATAATATAATAATAATAGCGATTAGGGTTCCGCGTTAAATCGATAGTAAAGAATACAAAAGCATTCCAGTTTAAAATACAATCATGAAAAAATCGGATCTGCCCGAAACCAAAAATAACATAGCCTACTGATCAATCCTAAGGGGATATAACTATATAACTCTATGCAAAGGTTTTGCAGGGTACAGCTAGTAATAATAATTGCACATTAAAACAATTATAACATTGCTCAGTCGAAAGGGTTTTGTTAGTTTAATTTGAGTATTACAATGAACTATTTAGAGATTTGATAAACAGAGTTCAATATGTTTTATCATTTTCTGTATGAAGTTGTAATATTTCATTTTACTTGGTGTCCCTATCTTCATCCCATTACCCCGCCCCCCGACCCCCGCCCTTTCCCCCACTCTGTGTATATCTATGCGTGAGCTAGTGTCAGGGTATTTGTGTTTTCTTCACTTTTTGAATGACGTTCTCCTACACAACTGAATCCGTTCCTTTCAATACATTCCCATCTGTTGTCCGCAAGAAATTAAAAGAATAATTCTTTTAATCAATAGTTGGAATTTTTCCTCCATTACTTTATTTTTTACAGGTTTAGACTTGAGTGGAGAAATTGCCGAGTGTGTTTATACATCACACAGGAAATGAATGACATAGCACAATTTAAATAGAGATTAAAATATCACAAAAAGCTTTTACCGTACAATGTTAAGCCTGCATTTGACGTTAAGTGTTGAATATGTTTGTCTTAGTGTGCATAGAGTATAGCTAAATGACATCAAGTAATTATTGATAAAGGGGACGGAACTATTTGAGGAAAATGAGATGTGAACATTATAATTATGGAAGGGGAAATATGAAGAATTTAAAATCTCTGTCTCTCTTTCTCATTCTCTCTTTCTGTTTCTGTTTCTCTCTCTTTCTTCCTCTCGCTTTCTCTCTCGCTCTCTCTCTCTCTCTCTTTCTAATTCTCTCTTTCTGTTTCTGTTTTTATCTCTTTCTTCCTCTCGCTTTCTCTCTCGCTCTCTCTCTCTCTCTCTCTCTCTCTCTCTCTCTCTCTCTCTCTCTCTCTTTCTCATTCTCTCTTTCTGTTTCTGTTTTTATCTCTTTCTCCCTCTCTCTCTCTCTTTCTCTCTCACTCTCTCATTCTACATCTCTATTTCGCCCTCTCTATCTTTCTCTCTCTCTCCCTCTCTCTCATGTTTCTGGTGATACAGTTGTCGTCGTCATTTTCAAATTACGCAATGTAAAATTAAAAAAAAAATATTTTACTCATTAGATCATTTGAATATTCTTTTTTCTATTGAAGAACTCTTCCACTGCATTGAACAGTGACATAAAATGACACCAATGTTTAACATGAAACCTTTAAATACAACATCGCTTCATCACAGGAAATGAGTACTATATAGGGTATCCGGACAAAAGTCCACTAAAACAAAAGCCCCATAGAACAAAAGCTTCCTAAATATAAAAGGTTCTGCGTTAAATTGAAAGTAAAGAATTAATACAAAACAGTATTCCAGTTTAAAATACAATCAGGAAAAAAATCGGATCTGCCCGAAACCAAATATAACCTAAGGGGATCAAGCCCAAGGGGATATAACTCTATGCAAATGTTTTGCATGGTAGAGCTAGCTCTAAATATTTTCTTCAGATCATATCGGGATCGACCGTTCATACCAGGTGATTGGTAGGTGCCCCGCGAATACAGATTGCACACATCCCTAAACTGTATGTTACCAAAGCTGTTTTTATGGATATGCAACTAAGGGCGGCCTGTATATTGCCCCCACAACAAAGGGGGTCCCCTGGTTGGGACTTTTTATTTTACCAGCCACAAGGAAAGGTAATCTGAGAAATGGCCAGGTACCCCGGATATAACTGATTTAACGGTCACGGATAATCAGAGGGGGGCCCCAGCTGTCTGAGATATTTAAGTTAGGTGAAAATTATTTGCAACCCGTGGCATTAACAGCAATTTAGCCCAAGCCAAATAATTACATTAGCCTAGGGCCCCTAGCTTTGTCTTGGGCCCCCAATTATACTTTAGCTTAGGGGTCCCGTAGGTACCTTTTCCTAAGGGCCCCCAAATGTATATTTCTAAAGGCAGCCATGTGAATATTTGCCGAGGGCCCCCTATTAGTACCTTTAGCCTTAGATCCCCAAATGTATTTTAGCCTAGGCACCTAAAAAAACCTTTCCTCATGGGCACTAAAAAATTTTTTTACCTAGGACCAAATGTATCTCTGCCTGTGCGCACGAGATGTATGTTCTATTAATAGCCTCAATGTCTTGTCTATCTTAGCCCATGCGCGACAATGTGTCTGTCTGTCTGTGTGACTTTGTTGTGAAAAAAATCAATGGATGTCTGTTGTTCTTTAAAGGCAATAGTTGACCGGGATGTGGTAAGGGGATAGTGGGAAGGGGTTGAGTAGAACACGAGAGGGCGCCGGTCCTTTCCTCTGGGGCCCCCCCCCCCCCCCCCCAATTGTCATTTGCGTTAAATCGGTGAAATAAACAATTCTACTGAATATACCGGGTTGTGTCGAGAATCGATGCTTTTGGAAGAATCGGAATCGAATTGGCCTCGAAAAAAAAATTATGGAATCGTCCCATCATAATAACATTTAGAAAACAAACGAGTCCTTTTTTTTTTTTGTAAATTATTTCTTCAAATAATGTAACGATTACCAGTCATTGTGTCAGTACTTGGTAATTATTCTGCATTGTCCAGTTAAGATATTAATTATTTATCAAATATGCAGGTTTAAAATCCAATGTATTGTGATTTTTTGTGTTATGAAATACAAGTTTTATTGATTTTGTAATCTGATACCCAACGTGAGATTAACGCTCCTGTTTGTATTATTAATCCGCGACCGTGGACCTGAAATTCCCCCACAATTAACCCTGCCAGTGTGCAATAAGCCAGCAAGTACACGTTTGCGAATATTTCCTCTTTGAGCGAATCTACTTAACAGAAGTGGAGACAAGCCTAATGGGTCAGTCAAACTAGACCGCCGGACGGTCTAATGAGTGTGGTGTTGGTGGCAGGGCCCCCATGCAATATTGTGGGCCCCCGGGATAACCAATGTGTTGGGGCCCTTTACGACCCCCCCACTTCGATAAAATTTGAATGAATTCCTACCCCAGATGGACAAATGACCAGCCAGGTCCATGGTTGTTGGGCGTTTCTCTAAGTGTGCATGAATGACCTTTAACCTTTGCCCGAGAACCGAGAATTCGATACTCTGAAAATTACTTCTGAATACTAAAATATTATCTTAGGCACACACACACATACACACACTCACACACACACATATATATATATATACATACACACACACATGTATATATATATATATATATATATATATATACACACACACACATACACACATACACACAACATCAATAAACTAAGATGTTATTCCGTTAAAAAAAAAACATTCCGATAATATCAAGTTCTAAATTTGTGAGTCGAGCAATGATGACGTCATCCATGTCTGTGTCACAGCCCCAGGGAATTCGATTTCCTGTGTCGTGAACATTTTTTTTTGTTTTTATATTGTGTCTGTAAAAGATTAATTGAACATAGCTAAATGTACTGAAGTTATTGGTCTTGATATAAGAAATAGAACAAGTTACTGCCCGTGAATGTTGTTTATTTTCTCTTTAGAAATAATATCATTGCATAAACTAAAACCTCCAATAATAACGGTATCTGTAATATCATCTCGTGGGACGGGTGGCCGAGTGGTGTAGATACTCGTCTGAGAGTCCTGGGTTCGATCCTCTGTGACCCCATGTGGAATTTTTCCAGGTGAAAATGTGTTTCAAAGTCATCCCACAAGTCCACCCAGCTTTAAATGGGTACCTGACTTTAAGTTGGGGAAGTAAAGGCGGCTGGGCGTTGCGCTAACCACACAACCCCTTAATATGACGAGGTTATAGAAACAGGTGATTTCTACACTTCATTTGCCCCGATGGCCCGTTGAGGTTGAAGGAACTTACTTTTTTAATATCTAGTATTTTTACTATCTGAAAAAAATGATTAAGCCGATATTGAATGAAGAGATAAATTAGTCAAAAGAAGAATGATTATTATATTAATTAATCAGCCTTTATATCATCCGACATTTCATTGTGTAACATAATTCCTTGTATATAAGACAGGCTGTACATAAAATTTAACACTGAATTTTCGTTAGGAGGACAAAAAAAAAAGAGTTGTAAATGATGGGATGTTTACCTAACAGATTCTATGACCAATCATAATAACGGTTTCACGTCCCCCCCCCCCCCCCCCCCCCCCCCCCCCCCCCCCCCCCCCCCCCCCCCCCCCCCCCCCCCCCCCCCCCCCCCCCCCCCCCCCCCCCCCCCCCCCCCCCCCCCCCCCCCCCCCCCCCCCCCCCCCCCCCCCCCCCCCCCCCCCCCCCCCCCCCCCCCCCCCCCCCCCCCCCCCCCCCCCCCCCCCCCCCCCCCCCCCCCCCCCCCCCCCCCCCCCCCCCCCCCCCCCCCCCCCCCCCCCCCCCCCCCCCCCCCCCCCCCCCCCCCCCCCGCCCTTCTTTCATTCCCGTCATAGATGGTAGTGGTAGACATGGGTGGTCATTTGTAGGTGACTGGGAGTCGCCTGGAGTCGAACCCGAATCTAACAGCAGGTCGAACTACAGCAGCAGTGTTGAATTTAGACTGGGTCACATTGAGATTTGGTCTATTGAACTACTGCTCTATTGTTTTCATTTAATCTTATTCAACAGACCCTAGCCGCAGCTCGCATTTCGCTGATCTGTTCTATACGATACAAGTATTTTAAATATAATATAATAATAGCGATTTGGGCGCTGCGTTAAATCGAAAGTAAAGAATTAATATAACAGTATTCCAGTTTAAAATACAATCATGAAAAAAAAAATCGGATCTGCCCGAAACCAACAAATAACATCGCCTGCCGATCAAGCCTAAGGGGATATAACTATGCAAATGTTTTGCAGGGTACATCTAGTATATATATAGTTTTTTTCTAATTGATGCTGAAAAAGGACACAATATTAAATCGTTTAGACATAGCAGATTAAAATCCATGACTTAGGTCTCCATTACTATCGCTCTTATAACTGAGGTCTATTGATGGATCTTATGTGTAAGCTCATTTGAGGAGTTGTCTTGCTTATGGCCTCGTTGTGAAATGGAAATGCATTTAACTTTAATTCGATGAAAAAAATATTCTGAAAAATTGTATAAACTAACAATAAAATAATTCAATTAAATGTGATACAATTATTATATTTTTTAAA
This sequence comes from Bulinus truncatus, assembly GCA_021962125.1. Taxonomy (NCBI): domain Eukaryota; kingdom Metazoa; phylum Mollusca; class Gastropoda; family Planorbidae; genus Bulinus; species Bulinus truncatus. Next base: position 14,162 of record JAGDYQ010000323.1, read on the forward strand.
TTAAGTAATATCCACTCATGATATTTGTATTTACATTTTTACACATCTTGACAACACTAGTGTGGAAAATAAATAGTATTAAAAAAACAAATAAGAAATAGCATTGCTCAATCTCCAGCCTCCAATGAATTACTTTCTTCTTTTCACTCATCAGGTCGAAGATACCAAACAATGACGTCACTAACCATTGCACTATTTGTTGCTCTACTACCAGCGGTCTTGGCCTATCATACATTTACAGATTTGATTCCCAACGGTCGGAGTGTTCCAGATCCCTGCAATCCTGGGTCAGTGTGGGAAGGTGTTGGTCATCTGGTCAAAGAAGGGCAGTCTAAAAGAAACAGTTTTGGAAAAGATTTTAATACATATGGAAAGGTGAGAAATAAAATAGGTCAAGTCAGGTGTGTGGAAAATAGAGTCAGTAAGGTCATCTTGTGTCCTTTATTTTTTAGAAGCCCTTCCCCAGGTCGTTAGCAGCGCCAATGTTTTAAGCGTTTCTATAGTAGCATACACAGTGTTAGTGGCATACATAGTGTTTGTGGCATACACAGTGTTAGTGGCATACATAGTGTTTGTGGCATACACAGTGTTAGTGGTATACATAGTGTTAGTGGCATACATAGTATTTGTGGCATACACAGTGTTAGCGGCATACATAGTGTTAGTGGCATACATAGTGTTAGTGGCATACATAGTGTTTGTGGCATACATAGTGTTAGTGGCATACATAGTGTTTGTGGCATACACAGTGTTAGTGGCATACATAGTGTTTGTGGCATACATAGTGTTTGTGGCATACATAGTGTTTGTGGCATACATAGTGTTAGTGGCATACATAGTGTTAGTGGCATACATAGTGTTTGTGGCATACATAGTGTTAGTGGCATACATAGTGTTAGTGGCATACATAGTGTTTTTTTTTTTTTTTTTTTTTTTTTTTTTTTTTTTTTTTTTTTTTTTTGTTAGTGGCATACATAGTGTTTGTGGCATACACAGTGTTAGTGGTATACATAGTGTTAGTGGCATACATAGTATTTGTGGCATACACAGTGTTAGCGGCATACATAGTGTTAGTGGCATACATAGTGTTAGTGGCATACATAGTGTTTGTGGCATACATAGTGTTAGTGGCATACATAGTGTTTGTGGCATACACAGTGTTAGTGGCATACATAGTGTTTGTGGCATACATAGTGTTTGTGGCATACATAGTGTTTGTGGCATACATAGTGTTAGTGGCATACATAGTGTTAGTGGCATACATAGTGTTTGTGGCATACATAGTGTTAGTGGCATACATAGTGTTTGTGGCATACATAGTGTTTGTGGCATACATAGTGTTAGTGGCATACATAGTGTTAGTGCGCTCGGGTTGTAGTGCTAAAGTTTGTCACATACCGCAGTTAGGCTAGGGACAAAATTGTACCTCACGGGGTGGACCTCTCCTATAAACCACTAATGGGGCCGTTTCTATGGTGACCATCTTTCATCCCTACCATAGACGATAGTGCAATGGCCATGGAGGCACCACGGGAGATATAGAGGAGAATTTAGCCAATACCTGAAATATCCATTGGTCCTCACTGGAGATCGAACCAAGGACCCTCAGGTCAACAGTCGAGATCTTTACCACACGACCATTCGTCAACCTAACTCTGATAGTGTTATTGTTACTCCCTAGTTTAACTCTGATAGTGTTATTGTTACTCCCTAGTTTAACACTGATAGTGTTATTGTTACTCCCTAGTTTAACACAGATAGTGTTATTGTTACTCCCTAGTTTAACACTGATAGTGTTATTTTTATTCCCTCAATTTCAGAAATGGTCTAAAGAGTTATGTCAACGAGATTCAGATGGCGATGGTTTGACAAACGGTCAAGAGCTTGGTGACCCAGACTGCAAGTGGAAGAAAGGAGTCATCCCTAAAGGTCCAAGTACGTCCCATCCAGGTGAGAAAGAAATACCAAGTGTTTGAAGATAACTATTTTTGACGTTACCTTGATATATTTGTGGGGATAGTGTGTATGACTTTTTAACCCACTGAGAATTGTACAAACGAATGCTGATAACAAAAGTACGTGGCCTTAGATCTAGGTCAGTCTGACATCAAGGTCAGCGAAGTCATGCATCGATTACTGAAGTACAGAGGTCTGCAATGTTCTCCGTGTGAACAGACATACAGTCTACATGCATGTTCTCATAATATCACCCAGTCAGCGAGTTGCATTAAAGGGCTGAGGAAGTGAATCTCAATCTGTGAAGGGGAGAGGGGATTTTCATTTATTTTGATCCTCTTTAAAAATATTGTCTTTATCTTCATTTTATGTTTGTGTTAATTACATTTTAACTCAAATTAATATTGATTGATTTCAATTTTATCTACTTTCTTTATAACTATACACAAATTATCCACGAAATGAACACAAATGTTTGAGATCACTCTTGTGGTCTAATGTTGAAGAAAGAGTAATTAGCATGTTTCTCTGCATCGGCTTATTTCCCTTTGCAAACAAAGGGAGCTAAGTGCATGAGCTAAACCCACAATGCACCAGTTTCACTGAGGTCTTGTCTCTCAGAAAATAACGTTATGTCTACAGCGAAACTCGGAGCTCTAAGATTTTTTCATTGTTTATTTTTCTTTGAACAATAGATTGTTTATATCCGGGATAAAATTGTTTTGGATTTTTTTTATCAAAAGATATAGCTCTTGTAAACAAAGTTTAGAATTTATTTTCACAAATTACCCTGGGGTTATGCGGTAAAAGAACGCGATGGTTGGAAAATATTAAATCTTTTATCTAATGCCTAAGGTATTTGCTACATCGTCTTAAGTATGTCTTTCATGCCCGGGCCACCCGAACTCTTGTCAGAGGCACCACGCCATGGGGGGTCGGGGCGTTGTTTCAAATTTTTTTGGGGGTAAAAAACGTAGTTTATTCAGGGGCGACTGAATTCTCGACCGATGTCTTGTTCGTGTTGAAATGAAAAACATTGTCAATATAAAAACCTGGCAAATTATTAATCTCTGTTCATAGTTTTTATTATCAAATACGAAACAAACCTTTGTTGTATATGGACCAATGCTATTCATCCATTTACTTACCATTCTTGTAAATTTTTTCCTTGACAAAAATAGGACACTATTTTTTTCAAAGGAATCCTTATGAATTTTAACAGAGCCGTTCTTGTGTTTTTGGGGGTGCTAGACACAAATAACTTTGGTAGCCCTGGTCATTTGGAGTCTCCAGACTAAGCAAAGTTACATTCAAGGCCTAGGGCAAAAACACTGTAACGGTCTCCTATTGACTATCTCGAACCTCAGATTGTCTTAAACAACGGGGGGCACTTCTGATTCCCTTCCCTCCTGTCATGGCACACATTTTAGGCAAAGACACAATAAAGGTTTAAAAAAATAGGCCATATATTTACAATTGGGCTCAAGTCACCTGCCCAGTTTACACCCTTACGATAGTGTCTGATGGTTAGGTCAACTTTCTTCTCAATGGCAATATTTATAGATCTGTAAAGCATTACAACTAATAAATTGTTAACTGTGGCCGTGAACTTTCAATTAATTTTACAGTAAAATTCAAAGAATATATACATTCAGAGACGCACCGTACTATGTTTCATAAGGGTTCGAAACACCCGGGCAGCACCACTACCAGGGGCGGCATTAGAAGACAGAATTTGGAATTTCAAAAATTCATAAATGCCGGGCGGCGAGTAGGCTAGGTACGGCACTGAGTCCAATAAATGATGTCTATTTTCTTTCAGGAATCTGTGAGCCACTAGGAAGTGAAAAATGTAAAGCTGCCAACGAATGGCTCAACTGCAACATAGCTGCGAACTACGAGATGGGACAATTCTGTCCACATATTAACAACACAAGTAAGTGACTTGTAATCTATCAGAGTCAATTTTGTTTCACATATTGTAAGCCTTTTCCCGAATACTATAAATAAACCAGATGTTTTTTTTTTCCTTTTCTTTTGACATAAAGTTGTCATCTGATTTGCCAGAAATAAAGGGAACATATAGAAAAAAGAAAGTATTATAAGTATAAAGGTATTCAAACTAAACGTATAAAAACTATTCTTACAAATTGGTTCTAATACAATTTGTAGATTGGGACGGGTGGTTGAGTGGTGAAGATGCTCGACTGTCGACCTGAGGAACTGGGGTTTGAACCTCGGTGAGAACAAAAGGAATTATCCTGGATGAAGTTGCTTATTGTATCACGTCCACCTAACCTACAAATGTGTACCTGACCTAAATTTGGGGATAAAGGCGACAGGGCGTTATGTTAACTATACAATCCCTTTATATGTTCAGGTTAAATAAAACTAACATGAATCCTACTCTTCAATTGACCCGATGACCTTTTAGGGCGAAGACAGCTTAATTTTTGTATAGCTATTTAATACAATGTTAGTTGTATTTTTATTTCGTTTCGCCTTTGAATGTAATTTAGTCAGGTATGGTTTTAATATGATAGACCAGGTGAATATGTTGATTTGTATATATATATATATATATAATTTTTTTTTTTTTTTTTTTATATTATAAATAGAGAGAGAGAGACAGAGAGAGAGAGAGAGATAGATAGATAGATAGATAGATAGATAGATAGATAGATAGATAGATAGAGAGAGAGAGAGAGAGAGAGAGAGAGAGAGAGAGAGAGAGAGGGAGATATGGTTTATTTTAGTCTAAATATAATTTAACCTTCTGCAGGGCACATACATTTAATTATCCCGGCAATTTTATCTGATTTGCAGGTTGCGACATTTTGACTTCGCCTATGCCTAATGTATATTATAACGATATCTCCACTTCTCCTATACCTAATGTATATCATAACGATATCTCCACTTCTCCTATACCTAATGTATATCATAACGATATCTGCACTTCTCCCGTACCTGATGTAGATAATCATTTCCACAGCTACTATATCTGATGTAGATAATCATTTCCACAGATACTATATCTGATGTAGATAATCATTTCCACAGATACTATATCTGATGTAGATAATCATTTCCACAGATACTATACCTGATGTAGATAATCATTTCCACAGATACTATACCTGATGTAGATAATCATTTCCACAGATACTATATCTGATGTAGATAATCATTTCCACAGATACTATATCCCGTGAGCTACGCATGTCCCCCACACCAGTTCCAGATAAAGAGGCCACGACCTACTTCTGCCAGCTGTTTGACCTCAACCTCACCACAGACCATCACATGATCGCCACACAGCCAGTAATTAATGCCACGCAAGTGGTGCATCACCTGCTGCTGTTCGGCTGTAACCCTAAAGGTGAGTTGGTGGTAGCTGATGGTGGCTGGTGCTGTCGGTGTGAGTTCATGTGTGTGTGTGTGTGTGTGTGTGTGTTAACGTGATGGGTAGTGGCAAAAGAGGGTGCCGGAGGATGGGTCAGGATGGGGGGGGGGAAGATTTAACGCTTCTGGAGATGAGAATATATTGTATCCATACAACGACTGAGAAATATTTACTATGTAATTCACAGGGCTGAGTGATGAGGGTTCATTGGGTTGGGACAAACACAATTACAACAATCACTTAGATACTTTTGTGTACAGGGTCTATATGGTGAATACATTGTTCACACAGTCGTAACTCCTTTTGCAACACAATCAATAATATGAACATATCAACAAGTTATTCATGAAACACAACAGTAAAGGTTTAATCTATATAAAAGCCACAATAGAACGATCGAATAAAAATAATGAATCCTTGACATACAATAAGATCATCAACGTTCCTACTCTAACACTCATGGACTGACACACGTGTCATCAATTAATAACCCCCCTGTCTTTTCACGTGGTCAACGTTCTCCCACTTTCACCTAAAATGACCTTTCACCTATCACCGCCATGCTCTCCTGGTCTCACCCGCCCCCCCCCCCCCAACACTCAGTCCGTATGCAGCCTATATATTCCAACCGTTATCGTCCCAACCAGGCCCGTAGCCAGGTCAAAGTAAGCAGGGGGGCACCAATACCCAGCAAGGGGGTACTTTCTCATTTTAGCTACTTTTTCTTTATTTTTTCCTCTTTTTCTTTTTTAAGCGGGGGGGGGGGCACTCCACACCTAGCGGGGGGTGGCACGGCCCTCCAGTGCCCCTCTTGGCTACGGGGCTGGTCCCAACCCATGCCATCCCATTCAAACAGCCCAGTCAACAATAAACAATACACAACAATACATTTTATAAAGAAATAGAGTTAGATTTTAAAAAGTTTATTCAATGCGATGAAATATAAAAAAAAAAATATTGAACTCATGTATTATATAATGTTCAACCTTGACTTTGATTACATAAACTTTAAAAGAAGTGGAAACTCACTCAAAGTTATTTGGAAACCGCCCAAACTGGCTGGAAAAAAGCCTTTTTGGTTTTACTATTAGGGTGTTTTCTTACCACTGTTAGTCAAGGCCTTAACTAGCCTGAAGTGTCCATACCATCGGTGGCTAAAACGAAGCGGTTATCGAAATGTTCCATGTACACTAACTGGCTGCTGGGGTGTGTGGGGGGAGGGACTCGGAGATAAAAAATTAATAACATTTCTCTTTAAAAACAATTAACTCGCTAAAACCTCGGGCAGTCCTGTGTAGAAATTGATTTGGAAAAGGTTAACAGTAGACTCTTGGGTACTTTGTTTTTCTACTTGTATTTCCTGTAAAAGATAATGATATATCTTATTAGAGCATTTTCGAAAAAAAATGCTCTATTGTCCCCGTTTCGTCTGTCTGTCTGTCTGTCTGTCTGTCCGTCATCACCCTAGATCTCAACAACCATAAGTCCTAGACCCATGATGTATATATCATTTTGTAGGTCTTGGCCTGCCATGTGTGCATCAAAAGTCCATTTCGCGATAGGACTTCTGAGGGCCAAAAAAGGCGGCGTATTAAGTACCGTTTTTTTACTATATAAGCTATATTAACAAAGGAGCGCCCTATATCTCAGCAACCATAAGTTCTAGACCCATGATGTATATATCATTTTGTAGGTCTTGATGTGTACATCAAAAGTCCATTTCGCGATAGGACCTCTCAGGGCCGGGCTTCAGGGTTCATAAATGGCTTATATATTATATATAGATTATAAGCTAAACAATATCTTATTTAATATGTAGCTTGAATTAATGTTGTTTAAAAATGCTGTTGATATTTCATCCATCGCATAAATAGTGTTCCTTGTTTATCAAACAAAAAATTTAAACTTGATACACACAACTTAATGACGTCATTTGATTATTTTTATTTTTTTTTATTTTTTTTTGCTATATTTTTCAATGTAGACAAACTGGAGAAATTCACAAGGTCACCGTATGACTGTGACATGGTGCCCCATCCTAGCTGCAAGTTTCTCATCGGTGCCTGGACTATCGGCAGTTCAGGGGAGTGCGCGCACCCAGATATGGGCTTCCGTATTGGACCAAACGGCTACAAAACAATAGCGTTGCAGGTCAGTGTACTTGGTCAGTGAAAGAGCTTGCAGGACTCTGTTGATCTGTGAAGTCCCTGTAAAGAAAAGATGTTTGTCTTTTAGATCCTGTAAGTCTCAATGGGAAGTTTTTTTTTGTGACGCCCTTCTTTCATCACTTAAGACAACCGATATTGCAATATACATGGAAGCACTAAGAGAGAAATGGAGGGAATTTTTACCATGATCTGAAAAATTTCTCTTGGTTTACACCGAGGATCGAACTGGGGACTCTCAGGTCGTGGGTCGAGAGATTTACCGCACGATCATCCGTACGGTCGGACTATAATGATAGTTGCTATTTAAAGCAACATGACGCATGCATTCAAAAAAATTGCTGTCCGTAGTTAAATGAATTTTGTTAACATTTTAAGTATGACGTGTTTTAAAAATATGACATAAACACGACATTTAGATCAAATTCTAAATCTTTATAATGCCAGGTCACTGGAAGTCAGTTAGATCAAATTCTAAATCTGTATAATGCCAGGTTTACTGCAAGTCAGTTAGGTCTAATGTCTAAATTTTTATACTGACAGGTTCACTGGAAGTCAGTTAGATCAAATGTCTAAATATTTATACTGCCAGGTTCACTGTAAGTCAGTTATATAAAATGTCTAAATCCGTATACTGCCAGGTCCACTGGAACAACGCCAAGAAAGAGTCTAACATAATCGACAATTCTGGACTGAAGATCTACTTGACCACAAAGCTGAGGAAACATGACGCTGGGATGTTGGTCATTGGCCAGAACTTCTTACAGATTGACCCAGTTCAAGGAGAGGATAACTCAGGTATATCACTGACACAATCACCACCAACACAGGGTAATTCATCTTGAATTGACTTTTAAATTGGTAGGCAGGCACTTCTAGAACTTAACTGTTTTAACCCAGAAAACTTTATAGGACATCACACGTTTTTATTTTTATGCTTGGGCCTTTTCGAAGTGCCCGAGCAATTTAACAGAAGTGTGGGGCCCTGTTGCGATATAAGCGTGCGGCCCCACCCACCCACCCCCATATGAAAAATAATAGACTAATAAAAAGATCAAACTGATAAAAAATCAATCATTATTATTAATTTTGATTATATATGAGATAAAAGCAATATTGATATAATTAATTCTATTATTTTAAAGATTTATCTTAAATAAATTTAATGACGTAAACTTTAAAAAGCGTCCGAAATCCATTAAAACTGGCGGGAAAATTGCACATCTCGCTAGGGGCATTTTTTTCCCCACTGCTCGTCATGGGCCTTTATGTGTCATCACGTCCATGCCCAACACAATGGTTTGACAGTGGGCTTAACAATGCTAGTAAGACGTATCCGAGTCAAAGTAAATGTACAAGAGAATGAAAACTAAGAACGTATATGCAGCAGATATGAGTATTAGAAAAGTGTGGTAAACGTACTCTTAAAGAATGTTCACTCTAAGCTGCGCGCTTGCGCGCGCGCGCAATTTTTAGAAAACCTCCGCGCAGGAAAAAAATGATTCCCCGCGCACAGAATACAATCTGATGAAAATATTACTTCAACTAAATTGCTTATAATATTATTTTCCAAATTGGCGCCCAAATATTTTCGAAGTTCTAAAAAGTTGCACAAGAAATTTTTTTACCGTGCAGCGCCGCCAAAAATTAGAGGGAACATTTCTCTTAAGCACTACAATAATAGTCAAACGGAAACATCCAGAGCATATTTAGGTCATTTACTTTGTTTACGCAAATATCAGTATATATGTTAAACATATCAGATAAGGAAATACTACTCATATATTTATGTACATACAGCGAAATGTATTCACGATCTACCATTCACATACACATTCTGAGCATTGCACTAACTACTTCTTAGGGAAATACTGAATGTAGACAGGCGATATTTACACAATGACAGATGTTCATGCCTGGTGAGTAACACATATATACACACACAAACAAGCAGACACACACACAACTACCCACACAACACACACACCTACCCACACAGCACACACATACCCACACAACACACGCACAACTACCCTCAAAGATACACATAACTGCCTACACAAACACATACAGCTACCCAAACAAACACACACTACCTCCCACACTAACAGACACAGCTACCCTCACAAACACACACTACCTCCCACACTAACATACACAGCTACCCTCACAAACACACACTACCTCCCACACTAACAGACACAGCTACCCTCACAAACACACACTACCTCCCACACTAACAGACACAGCTACCCTCACAAACACACACTACCTCCCACACTAACAGACACAGCTACCCTCACAAACACACACTACCTCCCACACTAACAGACACAGCTACCCTCACAAACACACACTACCTCCCACACTAACATACACAGCTACCCTTACAAACACACTCAACTACCTATAGAAACACACACACCCCTTCCTCCCCAGTTAGTCCAATATGGTTCCTAAATATTGAATGAATGACACACTGAGACACAACGACACCCATACATTAATATATATTTTATAGTGGTAACTTGGGTCACGGGCCTAATTCGTTCCCAGAAATCGATTGGTATCCCGAATCGTTAAAAACTTTAAATAAAAAATGTCAATTATCCTCGGCACAAAAACAACTGTTAACCAGTGTTAGCGGTCATGTTAACCAGTGTTAGCGGTCATGTTAACCAGTGTTTCGGTCATGTTAACCAGTGTTAGCGGTCATGTTAACCAGTGTTAGCGGTCATGTTAACCAGTGTTATCGGTCATGTTAACCAGTGTTAGCGGTCATGTTAACCAGTGTTTTCGATCATGTTAACCAGTATTAGCGGTCATGTTAACCAGTGTAAGCGGTCATGTTAACCAGTGTTAGCGGTCATGTTGACCAGTGTTAGCGGTCATGTTAACCAGTGTTAGCGGTCATGTTAACCAGTGTTAGCGGTCATCTGTCAACACTTGTAATATGCTGTGGCTGTGGCTTTAATGTGTCCAATTAATTTGTTCATGACAATGTTTTGTTTATTTGTTCCAGACCTGGAGTTCACCTCGTCCTGTCCACAGGGCTGCACAGAGTCCATGTTCAGGCACCCTATCTACATCACCTCAGCTGTCAATCACATGCACTACCTGGGTAAGGGTCAGTGAGAGTTTTTTTTTTTGGTTGTATTTATGTATAAACGTGAAATATTTTATTTGAACGTAAGTGTGTGTGTGTCTATCATCATCAAGTGATGACTGGCAAATTGATTTAGTTAATTGTATCATCATCCAGTGATGACTGGCGAATTGATTTAGTTAATTCTATTATCATCAAGTGATGACTGGCGAATTGATTTAGTAAATTGTATCATCATCCAGTGATGACTGGCGAATTGATTTAGTCAATTGTATCATCATCCAGTAATGACTGGCGAATTGATTTAGTCAATTGTATCATCATCCAGTGATGACTGGCGACTTGATTTAGTTAATTCTATCATCATTAAGTGATGACTGGCAAATTGATTTAGTTAATTATTTTGTCATTGAGGTATTAATCCTAGCACTCTGATCATATTCAGTGTGATCCGGGTTTGGGGATGTCCTTGTATCCATTAATACAATCTTTGACAGGTCATAACCTCTTAACTCGAGTGACCATAAGGCGTGTCTTGTTTACCTACTAATATGTCATCACTATGAACAGGGTACAGCTAAATAAAACAGCTGCAAACATGTTAGACTAGAATATTTATCAGCGACACATATAACACTTATTTACTTTTATTAAAATGGTGTATGTAAATGTCATTTTTCAGCCAATAGGTTACTGTTAATTTACATGTATTATTTACAACTTTAATTTTTCTAATAATGACGTATGTAGCTGTACAGTTGCCTGTATGGGTAGCTAGTAGTTATGTCCCTGGGGAGTAAGGTGGGGAGGGAGGCGTTAGTTGGTATTCTCATTAAAAACGTTCTTATTTCTCTGCGTATGTGATAATGTCATTACTAACATACTATATTCTATCTATGATAATGTCATTACTAACATACTATATTCTATCTATGATAATGTCATTACTATCATACTACATTCTATCTATGATAATGTCATTACTAACATACTATATTCTATCTATGATAATGTCATTACTATCATACTACATTCTATCTATGATAATGTCATTACTAACATACTACATTCTACCTATGATAATGTCATTACTATCATACTACATTCTACCTATGATAATGTCATTACTAACATACTACATTCTACCTATGATAATGTCATTACTAACATACTACATTCTACCTATGATAATGTCATTACTATCATACTACATTCTATCTATGATAATGTCATTACTAACATACTACATTCTACCTATGATAATGTCATTACTAACATACTATATTCTATCTATGATAATGTCATTACTATCATACTACATTCTATCTATGATAATGTCATTACTATCATACTACATTCTATCTATGATAATGTCATTACTAACATACTACATTCTACCTATGATAATGTCATTACTATCATACTACATTCTACCTATGATAATGTCATTACTAACATACTATATTCTACCTATGATAATGTCATTACTATCATACTACATTCTACCTATGATAATGTCATTACTATCATACTACATTCTATCTATGATAATGTCATTACTAACATACTACATTCTACCTATGATAATGTCATTACTAACATACTATATTCTATCTATGATAATGTCATTACTATCATACTACATTCTATCTATGATAATGTCATTACTAACATACTATATTCTATCTATGATAATGTCATTACTATCATACTACATTCTATCTATGATAATGTCATTACTAACATACTACATTCTACCTATGATAATGTCATTACTATCATACTGCATTCTATCTATGATAATGTCATTACTAACATACTACATTCTACCTATGATAATGTCATTACTAACATACTATATTCTATCTATGATAATGTCATTACTATCATACTACATTCTATCTATGATAATGTCATTACTAACATACTATATTCTATCTATGATAATGTCATTACTATCATACTACATTCTATCTATGATAATGTCATTACTAACATACTACATTCTACCTATGATAATGTCATTACTATCATACTACATTCTATCTATGATAATGTCATTACTAACAAACTATATTATACCTATGATAATGTCATTACTAACATACTACATTCTACCTATGATAATGTCATTACTATCATACTACATTCTATCTATGATAATGTCATTACTATCATACTACATTCTACATATGACAATGTCATTACTAAAATACTACATTCTACCTATGATAATGTCATTACTAACATACTACATTCTACCTATGATACATGCTAATACTAACGTGTTATGTTCTACTCGTGATAAAAACCATTAAAAACGTTCCATCATCTACATATATATGTATATGATATGTTTGTATTGCTTTTCCAGGTAAATACCAGAACATAAGTATCTACAAGAACAACACATTACTGAAGGTGGTCACTGACGAGCCCAACTACAAATATGACGATCCTGTCATTCACAAGTGAGTCACCGCGCGTGTCCGTCTAACCCGTTACCAGGTCGCGAGCTACGGTCAGCGTGACATTCAACTTTATCACGCACCGCAGCTCAACATCCGTTCCACTTGATAACTGGGGGAAATTTTTAAATTTACAAAATAAAAAATTTCCCGACAAAATAAATCTTTCGTCGAGATTGTTTCATTCGTGATAACTGGTGATAAACAGGCTGGTGAATATCAACACACCTGACTCTAGTACCGGTCTTAAGGACAGGTAAATTAGGCAACTCCACTGACTTCAGGGGCTCCATTCCTGTGTTTATTTGTAATTATTATAGCGTTGTGAGGGCTTCCACGTAAACATGGCCTAGGGCCATCTTATATCTCTGAGGGCATTCTTTTATCTCTATGGCCATCTTTTACCTCTAGGGCATTTTTTTTATCTGTGGTGCCATCTTTTATCACTGGGGCCATCTTTTACATCTGGGGCATTTTTTTATCTATGGGGCCATCTTTTATCTCTGAGGCCATCTTTTATTTTTAGGGTCATCTTTTATCTCTGGGCCATATTTATGTCTGGGGCCATCTTTTATCTCTGGGGCCATCCTTTATCATCTCTGAAGCCATCTTATATCTCTGGGACCATCGTTTATCACTGGGACCATCTTATATATCTGATGCCATCTTATATCTCTGATGCCATCTTATATCTCTGATGCCATCTTATATCTCTGATGCCATCTTATATATCTGGTGCCATCTTATATCTCTAAAGAAAATAAAGTTCATATGACTACCTATCTGCCCCTTTTCTAAAATCAACTATTGTCATTTTAGATAAGTGCACCCCAACAGCTGACACCCTACAGCTGGCACCCAACAGGCCTACACTCCTAGCAGTGGGAAATTCTAGATTCTAGAACCTAGATTATCTATCCCTAAGTAAGACTAACAATATACCCGTTTATATATCATTGTATGCTTATTATTTATTGTTATCAAAAGAACTACTATACCAAAGCCCATTCTTTTGATGTAATTGAAAAGTTGACGATAAACTGTTATATGACATTTTTTCCCCCCTGTTCGATTGTTGTTGTAAAACTAAACACTAAAATACACTCATGAATGTATTTTAATATGTATTACTTTTTTTTTAATTACACAACTAATTAACCAAAATAAACACCATCTATAATTTAAAGTTCGTTGTCTGTTTCATGTAGTTTCCAGAGTCCAATCCTAGTGAACCCTGGTGATGAACTTCGCACCACGTGCGTATTTCGCCGAACATCCGCACCACATCCTGTCTGCTGGGGGGAGGCAACTTCCGATGAGATGTGCTTTGGATTTATCACTTATTTCCCTTTACTCTCGGTAAATGTCTTGCATCTTTATGACCGATTACACTGAATGTGTGAGTGTTTGTGTGTTTATGTGTGTGAGTGTTTGTGCGTTTATGTGTGTGTGTGTGTGTCTGTGTGTTTACGTGATTGTATGCTGTGATTGCGGGCATATGTGTTTATCAATATTACAATATTGGTATGTGTTGTGTGTGATGTAGATACTAGATATATGTAAATGTAAGCATGTTCTAGTGTTTATCAATAGAGTCTAATATGTTCTCGTACGTGTGCCAGTTTGGTTTACAAGTTTCTAGAATTTAAAAAAAAAAATCTTCTTCATATTCCAGTAACGTAATAGGTTTGGTAGCAGAAATGAGAGGGGGGGGGGTCCATATTTGTTCAAACGTTGCTCTGTAGGGAGTTATTGAACGGAAATAAATAAAAATCTGATGTTTAGTCTTAAAATATGTTTTGGTCTATATACATTTATAATAATTGGTACGTTTACAAAACATCAGATTGATACAAAAAAAAAATATAAATCAAGAAAATTCTAAGCCTATCAATGTATCATGCTAAAAAAAAAAGGTTTTTGCCCCATTGTCCATTCCCTAAAACCGATTCTAGTTTGTACAATCATGTTCTCTGATTAAACTAATACCATTTATACATTTACAGACCATGTACCATAAAAGTGTACATAAAATTGATGAGTATGTCCACACAATCATGTGTTTCTAGATATGCGTACATGTATTATGTATTTATATTTACAGAAGTTGGAACAGCCATGGTGTACATCACATAGGTCCTTGCCGTCCTGTGAGAGACACATACAGTATTTGAATACAGATTACAGACCCATCGAGGGCTGCCAGTGGTGGATATTTCGAGACATCTCCCACCCGACCACGAAGAAAATATTGATGGACGTGGGAAGATGGTGTTTACATAACAACAGCCTCCATTGTTCAGATGAGTGTAAAACACTGGTGAAAGGAATTATAGATAACCCATGTCTGAAGGTATGAACATACAACAGTAATAATAACATAGAGGTTAATCTTTTAAACTTGATAGATTGTGTATTCAGGCTTGGTCAGTCTTTACTTGGTTAAACTCATCGCTTGATGCAAGTATACCTACATACATAAACAAATAAAAAATCAAGTCTCTTAAGCCCTAAAAAGTGAGACGGATGGCCGAGTGGTGTAGACAGTCGACCGTCGACCTGAGAGTCCTGGGTTAAAGCCTCTGTGAGGCCAATGGAATTTTTCCAGGTGAAATTTGGTGCAAAGTCTTCCCACAAGTCCACCCAGCTTTAAATGGGTACCTGACTTGGGGAAGTAAAGGCGGCTGGGCGTTGTGCTAACCACATAACCCCTTCATATGCCCAGGTTATAGAAACATATGAATTCTGCACTTCATCTGGCCCGTTGGCCCGTTAGGGCTAAGGGAACTTTACTATACTAAGCCCTAAATGGCACATCGGGGCAAATGAATTGTGTAAAATTCATCTGTTCCAGAAACCTGGGCCTATAAAGGCACAGCAGCCTTTACTTCCCCAATATAAAATCAGGTACCCATTTAAAGCTGGGTGGACTTGTGGACCTGAATAAATCCCAAGATTCTCACTGAGATTCGAACCTGGGACCCTCCGGTCGCTGTACACCACTAGACCACCTGTCCTCCCATACAAACATATATGTGATAATACTATTTCCTGTGATATATTAAACGCTTTTTACCTGCATCTCAATTCGATTAAGGTTTTGAAAAACATTTTTAGTTTTTAATTGTTTGTGTGATTCTAATTATGAGACCTAAAGAAAAGTCTTAAATTTTAAATAATTCCGTTCAAATATTTTTTTTTTTGTCTTATTACAACATACTGCAATTTTAAATCATGAAAATATCGGATTTGTCCTTGAACAAAAATAATTTTACTTCTCAAACTAGGGGAAGCTATTCAACCAATTGTTGATAACTTAATAGTTTAACTATCGTAAATCTCTCTGCCAATGTTTTGCAGGGTACGGCTAGTATTGAAATATGTTTTGCTCCTAAATATTTTGATTTACTCTAAACAACAAAACGTTTGCATTCCAAAGGGGAACATCGGCAGCTACATGCTGGAGAAATTCAGATCCGCCCCTGCATATGTCATCCCCGTCATCGACGCCTTAGTCACGTGCTCCTGCCTCCAGCTACCGTACTGTGACCGGAAGTTCCCGAACCACATGGAGCTGGGTCTCAAACAGAGCCAGTACTGCGGCACCTCCGCCTCGTCGGCCTCATTAGCTCAGACAACACTGTCATCGCCATCGTTGTCCCCCGGGTCGAACTGCCCTTCATCTGCCTACCCATCGTCCAGTTTAATTATCATCACAGCGGCTTCATCCTTGATGTCAGTCCTCTCAGTATACCGCCATTTATGACATCTGGGATATTTTAATTCCTTTTTATTAATTTAATTATCAGGTAGAATTATAATTTAAAAAAAAATATTTCAGCCTGTTTATTTTTTGGTTGTTGATCAGTTTTCACCGGGAAACTAACATAATGTAATTTTTTTTTTATTCTTTTAGATTTAAGCAAATGCAATAGAAAAAAAAATAATAATAAAATTATGTTATAAGAATTAAAGGTGATACATAAAATACCTGAATGTAAAAATCGCACATGTGATAATTAAAAGATAAAAATAAAATTGATATTCCTGGGTGAGTTGAAAGATCCAGTGGCTATGTGAGTGATTAACAAGTACCTACAATTTTTCAACTATAATCCATCCACGAAAATCTCTGCAATCTGACTTAATTACATTTGCTTCACTTCACCAAGAAGCTCCGAAGTAAGGGAAGCAATCAAATTAATTCGCTTAGATCTTTACTACTAACTCTTGCACCAGCTATTTCCCCTTAGAAAAAAATGTCAGGATTCCATGTCATATTCGTCTTTATGAATAATAAAACGAAAACATTTCTAGAATTATCTCTCACTATAATCTTCACTGAAATTGTGCAAAATGTGAACATTTCACTTTTTTATTTCACACTTTTTAGTATCCACAGTCAAACTAACTTATTCACATTGATATCATGATATAGCAGTGCCGTATCCAGACATTCTAGGGGCACAGACAAACTTTGAAAACACCCCCCACAACACACACTGCAGGAAGATGAACAAATATGAAAAAAACTACGATAGTGCCCCCCCCCCCCACGGTCTGGGGTCCACTGACCTAATTAGGTTGCCAACATTACTATATATCTGTGGTGACCAATAGACAGTGCTAACGTCTAGGATAAACCTGATGTATATTTTTACCGGTGCTAATCATTTAGTTGCCTTTATTTGTCTCAGTTATTAAAACAAATTGATTGAACTCTGACCCCAATCATCGAGTATGAAACAAAACAGACTTGGAGTATAGAAATGTCAATAGTTATTCATGTCGCTTAAGCCGTACATGTTATTACTACTGAGCAAAACGTATTTGAAATAGAAGATATTTTTACATTTTTTATTTAGATAAATGTTTACAAGATTTCGTAATTTTTTTATTTTAATTTGAACCAATGTTTGAGTCAGACGTAAACAAAACTTTATAAAAAGAAACTTCTTGGTGTTTATTATATCTTTATTTTAACTATGTACACAAACGAAACGTGCAATGAACAAAATGTAAATAAGTTGTATCAATCGTATTATTGATTGAATCATAGAATAAATCATTCAACTGATTTCTTAATACATTACTATATGAAAGAATGACTGAAAGAATCAATGAATGAATGATAAATCATGTTGCGGAGTGAGTCAGTGTCACATTAGTAAAATCAAATGAGTATTTTAAGATGAAATTATGTTTTTAAGTGTCAATTTTCATTACGCGCCCTTATGTAACTTGAATGCTGTAAAATTTATATAATCGTATTATATTTTTCTTATATTTCAGTTATTTCAATTAGAAATTTTGTGAATTACTCTTTTATATGTATTACGTGTAGTGTCTTGGCTAAACAAAATGACATTTGATTGCCACACGGACATGACCTAAAATACATCTTTCATCCTTTTCACCAGAATGTGTTTATGTATGGTCTACATCAGTGGTCCCCAACCCCCGGGCCGCGGGCATGTACCGGTCCGTGGATCAAATGGCAGTGGGCCGCCCAAGAAACATTAAATTACTTCCCTTTTTCATTTACTGTATCACAACAAATTAAAACGTTAATAATGGACATGTCCCCCCCCTTCCACCAGGCCGAAGTGTAATTATTAAACGTTGACCGGTCCTTGGAAAAAAAGAGGTTGGGGACCTCTGCAGGCCCGTAGCGTGCGGGGGGTGTCAAGGGGGCCGCCCCCCCCGGGTTTTGTCTGGCCTACTCTGCTTGTTTGCCCCCCTTGATATTGGCATGGTCCCTGCTGTAGAATGCCTAGTCTCTGCTGTAGAATGCCTGGTCCCTGCTGTAGAATGCCTGGTCCCTTCTGTAGAATGCCTGGTCCCTGCTGTAGAATGCCTGGTCCCTGCTGTAGAATGCCTGGTTCCTGCTGTAGAATGCCTGGACCCTGCTGTATAATTTTCACGCTACGGGTCTGGAACTCTGGTCTACATAAGTTTATTTTTAGCTTCCTTGTTGGATGAACCAATCATAAGATGTGATCGCCGTGTTTAGAAATAAACCCCCACATGGTTGAATATGTTAGTATATATGTTGACATATGTATGAATGTGTTAGTGTATAAGTTGACTTATGTATGAATGTGTTAGTGTGTATGTTGACATATGTATGGATGTGTTAGTTATATAGTTAAATCTTGTATGTATTTATTTTATCGCTTTGTATGTATGTATCATGACATAATTTCTGTAATCTGACACTTGTGTAATCTCAGCACTTGGCTTGTGTTGTATGTACTGGCTATGTTGTATTGATATGTAAGCTTTTTTTCATTTTTTGTAAAATTATACGCAGATATCATGTGCAGTTACATAAGTCATTTTAATAAAAGTACAGTATACCAAAAATTAAATAAAGAAAATATATGAAAACAAAAATTGTGCATTTCATTGTATTATTTTAAAATGATATTACAATCTATTTATCTTTCAATATTGGCCACAAAGAAATACAGTTAATCAACTATAAATCAGACATCATGTTTTATAGTAAATGTATACAATGGCTTTAGTCAGAAAAAAGTTCTGTTTGGTAAAAATTAAAGGCTTACAAACGTACAATCATAAAATTCGATGACACCACTTGATGACAGCATATGTGACATTATTTAATTACACAACTTGATGACAGCAGGAAAGAAGCTTATTGACGACACCACTTGATGACAACAGAGATGAAAGTGTTTAATGACACCACATGATGACAGCGTGGATGAAAGTGTTTAATGACACCACATGATGACAGCGTGGATGAAAGTGTTTAATGACACCACATGATGACAGCAAGAATGAAAGTGTTTAGTGACAGGGAGATTAAAGTGCTCGATGAAGTCGCTGGGAATCCACCTCGTGTTTAACCTATTTCTGACTGTGATGAAAATGTTAGCATTAACTAGCCTCCACCATAATACAACCATAGAAACACTGACGAAGCAGTAGTGTTCATAAATCACAATGATAACTATAGAAGAGCTCAAAAGTCACAATGATAACTATAGAAAAGTTCAAAAGTCACAATGATAACTATAGAAAAGTTCAAAAGTCACAATGATAACTATAGAAGAGTTCAAAAGTCACAATGATAACTATAGAAGAGTTCAAAAGTCACAATGATAACTATAGAAAAGTTCAAAAGTCACAATGATAACTATAGAAGAGTTCAAAAGTCACAATGATAACTATAGAAGAGTTCAAAAGTCACAATGATAACTATAGAAGAGTTCAAAAGTCACAATGATAACTATAGAAAAGTTCAAAAGTCACAATGATAACTACAGAAGAGTTAAAAAGTCACAATGATAAATATAGAAGAGTTCAAAAGTCACAATGATAACTATATAAGAGTTCAAAAGTTAGTATGATATAAAATACAAAAAATCATTTTCTGCTCTGTCGGCAATCCCGTGTCTGTCATGAATTCCCGTCTGTCATACTAGATGTGTCTGTCATTCGAGATCGTATCTGTCATAAAAGATGGCGGCATAAACAATTCAAAGATGGCAGAAACATTTCCTGTTTTCTACTTAACATGCATGATCCGGCTCCCAACTGGCAGGCCGAGTAAGATCTCTCTTGCTTGGCTGCCAGAATTGACATTGGACCAGCCATATGTATTAGGGTGCCACTCAATACAATGGTAAAAAAAAATGTGTAAGTTTCATTGCCCCGCCCCATATTTTTTTTTCCTTTTGTTATGTTAAGTAATTGTACCAAGTTTCATAAAGATACAATAATATTTAAAGGTAGCTCAATGGACTCGATGTTGTATATTATATGTGAAAATGCCTGTATTTGACATACCTGAAGACACAAAGAGAGAAATGGAGGCTTGGTTGCATGGGTCCAGTGGATATGGTGCTTACTCGGAAAGACCAAAGGTCTCATAAAAGGCGCTTACAGCAAGAATATCATAAGGAAAAGGAGGCTTAGCGGATGAAACATGAGGCAAAGAAGATGGAGTTTAGTGCCGGCAATGACAGTGACACAGAGGCTAAGATCACCGATGGTTGTTATCCCGATGATCCTGATGAACTACCCGAACTACCTGAAGTGTCTACTAAACCAGTGAGGATCGTCCGATCCACCAATATTGTGAGTCCATGTTTGGCAGCTGCATTAGACAGAAGTAAAGTCAGTGACAGGAACGCAGTTTACATCATTCCAGCAGCAGCAGAATCACTTGGCCACAGTACTGCAGCCCTGGCGATTAACATGGAATCAGTCAGACATAGTCAACGTAAACATCGTGAAGCAGCAGCTACAGATATTCATGGATCGTTTCATCCAAACTACCCATTAACTGTGCACTGGGATGGAAAAATGTTGCCTGCATTAACATCAAAAGAGTCAGTTGATCGTCTTGCTGTTCTGGTATCCGGTGATGGAACAATGAATTTGCATGGAGTACCAAAATTGTAACTGGAGAGCCCGGGGCAACTGCCGTTGTTAATCGTATTTAAGAATAGAACATTGCTGATAACATCAAGCTCATGTGATTCGACACTACGACCAGTAACACTGGCATAAATGCAGGTGTCTGCATTCTTCTGTAGAGAATTGATCAGCTGAGCATGCAAGCGCCACATAAAGGAACTCATTGCGGCAAAGGTGTTTGATTCACTGATGGGGGCCATCTAGTGGACCAAATATCAAGTTATTACAGAGATTTCGTGAATATTGGGGCTCAATTGAGACAGCAATGTATGCAAGTGGAATGGATGGCTCTGCATGGTGACACCCTGTGCTACCGCTCTGCATGGTGACACCCTGTGCTACCGCTCTTCATGGTGACACCCTGTGCTACTGCTCTGCATGGTGGTACCTTGTGGTAATGCTCTGCATGTGACACCCTTTACTAATGCTCTGCATGGTGGCACCCTGTTCAACCGCTTTGCATGGTGACACCCTGTGCTACTGCTCATGTTTTTTAACTGTGATTGATTATAAAACCGACTATACCGTTTGTTTTCTGCTATGAAATTTAGAACTGTTCATTTTGAAGTCACCCCTAAAATGGTGTCACGCGGTGTGGCCCGTAACCCCCCCAGTGACGCCACTGTTTAAACATTTTATGTTTGTTTCTGCGTCAGTAATTTTTGGAAGTCGATGAGCAGAAAAGAAGTAGTGGGATGTGCGCCAAGGTAAAAGGTAAATTTAAAAATATGTGCGCACCACAACGATAGTCAAGCGTCTCAACAAAACATTTATAGCTTCATTGTAACTTTATTGCTTATTTGGCTAATGGTGTGAGTGCTCTAACACACACACACACACACACACACACACACACACACACACACAGCCTATAGATAAGGACCATTTACAGCCAAATCAAAGGATTACATTTTTTAAAACCTCCTATATTACCATTTTTTCCACATCTTCAACAATTACAATAAAAAACCTGAGATATATTTAAACGATCCATACGTCTAATTGCCAATATTTGCTAATCACAGATAACACACCATACTGTATATTAATTTTGCGAAAAATAAATATTGTTTCGACTCAGCTAATGTTGATGTAATATTAAAATTTCGAATTATTAACTTATTTACTTTATATATATCTACATATATATATATATATATATATATATATATATATATATATATATATGTATATATATATATATATATAGTGACATTAGATATAGGACTATACATTTCCATTTGATTACACGTAAATGATACATATATATATATAATTATATATGAACAGCTGATCAGTTTCACAATAAATGTACATTCTGGCAATACTCTAAGTATTTATTTTCTACGTAGATCAATCGAACAACAGTTAAAAAACTTTGCATATAAACATTCCAGAATTAACGTGCATCCAGCTAACGCTACACCGAATCCACAACAATAAAGTAGACCCTTCATGTTATAGAAATCAAGCGCGCTATCTGCCGTATTATCATAATTGTTTTGTACAATATTGGACGAGCTGTTCTTCATTTTATATAGATAATCCAATATCCCAGAGTCGCTCATCCGCAATAATTGTTCAGAGATAAGTCCATTCATGGTTGAATATTTAGGGAAAATAAACCCTATGTTGGTTATTATTAATGTATCCTTCATTATAACTAAATTTGATAAATTTGCTTTTTCTCTAAGATACTCTAAATGTCCTGAGAGCAATAACGTGACATATTTCTCCGTTCTCATTTTTAGGATTTGTTCTTCCAACGTCCCTTTCACTGATGGGTCAGTCAATGCAAACATGTCCATCTTGTCGTAAAGTTTTCTCAATAACGTTCCGTCACTTGCATTTTTCATTACGTTAAAAAAAGATGATTCTTGAAACAGCCCCCATTTATAATCAGTTCTTTGTAAAAGTTCCTCAAACGTTGTAAAAGGGACCGACTCTTCTTGATCTACCAAGTTCGCTGTAATGTTCCCTGTAAAAATGGCGGTTAACACTAATAGCATCAGACACCAGAACCACAGCAGAAATCGTGCTGATAGAATTTTGGGCTCTGGCAGACTGTCTTGACAAAATATTGAACCTATGAATTTAAAACCAAGTGAAGAAACCTTTTCTAGACATACAGATATCAAATGAACATTTACATTACATAGTAAGGTACTGTTCAGATTTTCTTGAGGAATGGATGTAGAAGAATTAACAGTTTTAGATTGCAAAACGCTTTCATTACGTTCGTACGTATAAGTGTTTTGATTTAAATTGGAATTGAGGTTATGTTTAGATGGGCTTAGAATTTCGTTATTCTTATACGTCAAAGTTGTAAAAAACGTCTCAGGTTTTACGACATTCAAAGTTTGTTTTTTATCAACATTCAAAGTTTGTGTTCCTACAGAAAGTAATCGAGGACGCTGCATATTAATATGACGTATATTCAAGTTTGAAGGTTGTTCAGAAGGTTCGAAACAATGATGACGATAATGAAAAGTATATTCTGTTTCTTCTTGAAACTTGTTAGAATACAAAGTCCCTAGCAGATAAACAAAAATTGTAAATACCAAACTGGCCAACAGACAAACGTAAACTTCAATTTGAAAGAGTTTTAATGGAGATGCTATGGCGGTTCTTTCCCTGTTTATGTACACACCACTTACATTGCTCCACAGAATAGGAAATGATACGGAATGGTTGAAATAAGAAACTGAGTTTGTTGTATAGGTCGTTGCTCCAAAATCAAATTCCCCGAATCCAACTCGGTTAGAAAAATCACTCCATTGGATTCTGTCATCTTCTCCAGGTTCCGGTACGAAATTCACAGTGAAATTTAAAGAAGCCGACAAAGCCTTGACTATGTTCACGTAAAACCCAACATACTGAAGTCTTCCTGTGGCCTCATCAACTCTCTTATACAAATGAGAAAGCCACTCTTTTGTCAAAATGTTCAACTTTCTTCCATTGAGTCCGTACATTCTATTTGGGAATATCTGACAAGTTTGTTTTGTGTTGGAATTATTTCCATAAACAAAACGAACACTTTCCCACTCTCGTCTTCTATTATCTCTGTACATGAGAGTGAAAATCTGTGAGACTTGTTTGGTTGCTACATTCACTACAATCACAGCAATGTTATCCATGGTACTATTCACCATAGATGGAAGGTTGTCACCAATATCCAATGATGATGGAACAATCAAGGTGAAGGTTGTCTTGTGAGGCAGAACAGCAGCCTCACCTCTCTGTCTGTCATAGAAAACTTGATGAACACTCTCCATTATAGCGTTGTATTCACTGCTCACTATAACAAAGTTTCTTATTTGTTTACTTATATAAAGATCCCAAATGAAATCAGCTAAAGCTTCATGTCTGTGGGTCAAATGTCCAACGTTATAATGGGTTAACTGGACGCCAGTAAGCGCTGAATGTCGTAAAATCCAATGGACAGGCCAACATGTCATTTCTGACGTTGTCAATATCATTATATGATCAATACCACATTCTTGAAACGCTTGTTCTAATTTGTCCATTTTATCGTAGGAACTGATGTTTATTGCACTGTCTATTAAACAACCAGTATCAAATACACACCAGACGATGATTAAATGACAGCAAACTGTCCAGGAAATCATCCTAGCTGGACAATCTTTGTCGGCGTCAAATAAGTTCAGCTCGAAATCCTGGTCTCAATTTATATTTTAAGTACGTTTGGGTTGTCTCTCTTTGCTCATCCCTCTATTTACATCTTATTCAGCAGTTTGTTATGAATGGGTTGATTAGAGGGAATCAATGAATCTCTAGCAAGGCGTGTGAACAAACACAGACTTCATTTGTTAAATACAAATGTGAATTTATTTTGTGGAATTTCACTGGAATTATTGCTAAATTTTAGAGACGAAACTTGAGAAAATAAAACTAGCTGTACAAAAGGAATTATTAATCTAATGTATTTCATGATAGAAATATAAACTATCCCATTTTCTCTTTCATCGTTTTTAAATATTCAGAAACATAATAGTTGAAAGAATTGTAAGCGGATTGAAGGTAGATTGAAATTAGAGAATATAATTTTGAGTGGAATGAAGGTAGATTTAAATTAGAGGAATAGATTTGTGAGCGGACTGAAGGTAGATTGAAATTAGAGGAATATAATTGTCAGTGGAATGAAGGTAGGTTGAAATTAGAAGAATAGATTTGTGAGCGGATTGAAGGTAGATTGAATTTAGAGCAATAGATTTGTGAGCGGATTGAAGGTAGATTGAAATTGGATGAATAGATGTGTGAGTGGACTCAAGGTGGATTGAAATTAGAGCAGTAATAAGTGAGGATACAGCAGTGACGTTGTCAGGTGTGCTATAGATCTTAAATATCAGCGTGATCAGTCACCGAACTATATCTCCCGTGGTGCCTCCATAACCATTGCACAATTTATTATAATGTGGATAAAAGAAGGGAGCCACAAAAACCTTCCCGTAAGTGGTATATAAAATCTAAAGAAAAATATCTCACATTTACATGTAATTTTAAAATATACTTCGATTAAAACATTATGAATTTATTGAAATCTAGAGGGCTATAAATTATATTAAATAGGGAGCGACCGATAATCGAATCGGTATCGGACCGATATTGGCACTATCGGTTAATATCGGATCGGCCGATTTTTGTAGGGAGCGACCGAAAATGGACGGATATTGGCACTATTGGTTAACTATCGGACCGGCCGTTTTTTGGCTGCCGAAACATTGTTGTTTTTTTTTCACAAATATAGTAATTCTAAACTGGTTTTGGTTTACAGAGATAAAGTGTACTTACAGACTTCCAGATATAAGTTTAATTTTAAACAATAAACATGCAGATTTCTGAGATTATGCAGGCATGATTTGTGTTTCTGACTTCGGTCTTCCGGTCTGTCTTTTCAAGCCTTTTGTTCTTCTCATTTTCTTCATCTGCAAGACACCCTTTCATTTATAGCAAAATATCGGTATCGGACTATCGGTAAAAAGGCATATCGGTCGCTCTTTAATATTAAACCTGGAGATAAACATATACAAGCTGATAGTCCTGTTAGCATTACGTCAGTCTACTGCTCTGACATAAACGATACCAGGGAACAAGAAACATTTCGTTTGAAATGCTCTTACACAAACGCTACCAAAGAAAAGGTTATTTTGTATGCCTACTAAACTGCTCTTACACAAACGCTGCCAAAGAAAAGGTTATTTTGTATGCCTACTAAACTGCTCTTACACAAACGCTACCAAAGAAAAGGTTATTTTGTATGCCTACTAAACTGCTCTTACACAAACGCTACCAAAGAAAAGGTTATTTTGTATGCCTACTAAACTGCTCTTACACAAACGCTACCAAAAAAAAGGTTATTTTGTATGCCTACTAAACTGCTCTTACACAAACGCTACCAAAGAAAAGGTTATTTTGTATGCCTACTAAACTGCTCTTACACAAACGCTACCAAAGAAAAGGTTATTTTGTATGCCTACTAAACTGCTCTTACACAAACGCTACCAAAGAAAAGGTTATTTTGTATGCCTACTAAACTGCTCTTACACAAACGCTTCCAAAGAAAAGGTTATTTTGTATGCCTACTAAACTGCTCTTACACAAACGCTACCAAAGAAAAGGTTATTTTGTATGCCTACTAAACTGCTCTTACACAAACGCTACCAAAGAAAAGGTTATTTTGTATGCCTACTAAACTGCTCTTACACAAACGCTACCAAAGAAAAGGTTATTTTGTATGCCTACTAAACTGCTCTTACACAAACGCTACCAAAGAAAAGGTTATTTTGTATGCCTACTAAACTGCTCTTACACAAACGCTACCAAAGAAAAGGTTATTTTGTATGCCTACTAAACTGCTCTTACATAAATGCTACCAAGGATCAAGTTGGTGTTAACATAGCAATGATAAAATCAATTCGCCGAAAATCAATGCGTTACTCACAAAACATTGTTAGCGGTCTATTTGTTAAGGCAACGGTGACAACCCATTTGTACTTGGACGTCATAATAATCATTCATTTAATTGAAACCGTGTTTGTCTTTAGATAGAATGTGTACAATATCAGAATGTGTACAATATCAGGGTGAGACGGGTCTGGGTTATGACAATAATTACCTGTTATAAATTATGCACTGCATGCAGGTTATTTGAACAAGACAGCGGGTGAAATTATTGCATTGCTTCACCGTATGGCCGGTTGGTGTATTGTAGAGAAATAATTCATATGGTGATTGGCGTGTGGGGGAAACCAAACAAGAAGTGGACACATAATATTGAATCATTTATATATAATATATATGTGTGTGTGAGTGTGTGTCTGTGTGTGTGTGTGTGTGTTTGGCCGCAGTTGAGGGAATTTTTCATAGTATCAAGGAACTAATTAGAGGCTATTAAATCTGATGATGTCACACACTTGGGACTTACACAAATACTGTTGTGGTGCCATGGTTTAAAGCATTCATAAAATATTTGCTATCAACAAACACAAACGTTGTGATTAATTAATTGGAAAATTGCAAATGCAATGTGACAATTACATTCAATATAACAGAAACAGGACATACGGTGGATGGCTGCTAAGAAGGCTACATTGTCATAGGCTCACAGAATCAGGATATACAGTGGATAGCTGCTAAGAAGGCTACATTGTCATAGGCTCACATCAGGACATACAGTGGATAGCTGCTAAGAAGGCTACATTGTCATAGGATCACAGAATCAGGACATACAGTGGATAGCTCCTAAGAAGGCTACATTGTCATAGGATCACAGAATCAGGACATAAAGTGGATAGCTGCTAAGTTGGCTAGATTGTCATCGGATCACTAACAATTGCTTTAAACACTAATATATACAGCTAATTAAATGAATGGAATTGACAAAAAAAACCTGACACTGAACCACTGAAGAATGGAATTGACAAAGAAAAGTCTGACACTGAACCACTGAAGAATGGAATTGACAAAGATAAGCTAGACACTGAACCACTGAAGAATGGAATTGACAAAGATAAGCTAGACACTGAACCACTGAAGAATGGAATTGACAAAGATAAGCTAGACACTGAACCACTGAAGAATGGAATTGACAAAGATAAGCTAGACACTGAACCACTGAAGAATGGAATTGACAAAGAAAAGCTTGACACTGAACCACTGAAGAATGGAATTGACAAAGACAAGCTTGACACACTGAACCACTGAAGAATGGAATTGACAAAGATAAGCCTGACACTGAACCACTGAAGAATGGAATTGACAAAGAAAAGTCTGACACTGAACCACTGAAGAATGGAATTGACAAAGATAAGCTAGACACTGAACCACTGAAGAATGGAATTGACAAAGAAAAGCCTGACACTGAACCACTGAAGAATGGAATTGACAAAGATAAGCTAGACACTGAACCACTGAAGAATGGAATTGACAAAGATAAGCTAGACACTGAACCACTGAAGAATGGAATTGACAAAGAAAAGCTTGACACTGAACCACTGAAGAATGGAATTGACAAAGACAAGCTTGACACACTGAACCACTGAAGAATGGAATTGACAAAGACAAGCTTGACACTGAACCACTGAAGAATGGAATTGACAAAGAAAAGTATGACACTGAACCACTGAAGAATGGAATTGACAAAGAAAAGCCTGACACTGAACCACTGAAGAATGGAATTGACAAAGATAAGCCTGACACTGAACCACTGAAGAATGGAATTGACAAAGAAAAGTCTGACACTGAACCACTGAAGAATGGAATTGACAAAGATAAGCTAGACACTGAACCACTGAAGAATGGAATTGACAAAGAAAAGCCTGACACTGAACCACTGAAGAATGGAATTGACAAAGATAAGCTAGACACTGAACCACTGAAGAATGGAATTGACAAAGATAAGCTAGACACTGAACCACTGAAGAATGGAATTGACAAAGAAAAGCTTGACACTGAACCACTGAAGAATGGAATTGACAAAGACAAGCTTGACACTGAACCACTGAAGAATGGAATTGACAAAGACAAGCTTGACACTGAACCACTGAAGAATGGAATTGACAAAGATAAGCTAGACACTGAACCACTGAAGAATGGAATTGACAAAGAAAAGCCTGACACTGAACCACTGAAGAATGGAACTGACAAAGAAAAGCCTGACACTGAACCACTGAAGAATGGAATTGACAAAGATAAGCCCAACTCAAGAATGCTAAAGTAGTTGAACGAAAATAAAAAGACCAATAGTTCGATTACAATGCAGTACCGGAGGCGCAGGGCAAAGGTCATTGGTAGCCCTATGCAAAATCCACTGCTTGCAAGTGTAAGACACCCCAACCCCTCCCCCCCCCTTAAACATCTAGGGGTCACATGAGGATTCTCCCCTACGACGAAAACTATCAATCATTTTAGTCTGCAGCCTCTGTCACGTGCTCAGATTACCGTGACTTGTGGATTGCAATAGACACCAATTGAGTTATGCCAATATAACAGACACCAATAGAGTTATGCCAATATAACAGACACCAATTGAGTTATGCCAATATAATAGACACCAATTGAGTTACGCCAATATAACAGACACCAATAGAGTTATGCTAATATACCAGACACCAATTGAGTTATGCCAGTATAACACACACCAATTGAGTTATGCCAATATAACAGACACCAATTTAGCTATGCCAATATAACAGACACCAATTTAGCTATGCCAATATAACAGACACCAATTGAGTTATGCCAATATAACAGACACCAATTCAGTTATGCTAATATAACAGACACCAATTCAGTTATGCCAATATAACAGACACCAATTCAGTTATGCCAATATAACAGACACCAATTCAGTTATTCCTATATAACAGACATCAACTGCCACAACTCTTCTGTAAATAACTAATTATAAAAAAAAAAATTCCCCGTCATGCGTTGTCCAATATTTGATCAGTCCTTGAGAAATGTACCCGTTTGATAACATTGTGCAGCCACTTACTTATAGTCAATAAAGTAGCTGGCCATGGTTCTGGCGGTTGATTTGAACGTTGGGCTGGATTTAATATTGACATAATGTGTTTGTATTATAGTACAGCAAACAATATACATTAGGGTGGGTTGAAAAAGAGAAAATATTGGAATATCATTACGGAACTCCGTATTTATTTGACAAATGACCTCTGAAATAATGAACAAAATTTTAAATTGTTTTTGTATTACAGGAAGTGCCCCATTTTTAAATTTGAAAATTGCGTTAACCAGCATTCTCAGCTTGATGCATTCTATTATTACTTGCTTAATTTTAAGATTTAGTAACTATATTATGCTTTTAAGTTGTATGCCTGTTGTTTATTTCTATTGCAGGTTATTTATTTAGAACAATAAATTGAATGTTTTGTAACTTAATGGCTACAAGAAGCGTAACACGGCACTCAGTATTTGGCGATGCCGGTGAACTTCCTCACAATGTACTGCCAACAAATCGTCAAGTTGCGCAGCATTTCTTGCATATGAAAACAAGCAATTAAGCCTGTTCCATTCTGGACACAGGACGTGTTAGAGCATTTTCGTATTATGTATAAGTACGTTTGTTAGATTTCAGTAAATATTTGTAAATTTTGGAAATGTTTATAAATTCAATTGTGTAATGCATATATTTGTAAAAAAAAAATATAAAGACGTTTCTTTATATTTGAAAAAGAATTATTGCCTCTTAAATCTAACTACAAATGGTTTGTGGTTACTGAAATAGGACTTATAATTGAAAACATTCTAAATTATTGTCATTTAATCGTCCGAAAACTCCGTCAATTGTTGCATAGCTCTGATACTTTCAATTAAACTCAGAACACAAGCTTACTATTTCATTTGATGAGTTTCTTAATAAATCTTGGTGAAACTACGTGCTGCAGTATTTCGCACCAAATGAACGGGTTATTGAACGTACAAGATGTATATATAATATATAAGCCACTTAGGAGCCCTGAAGCCCGGCCCTCAGAGGTCCTGTCGCAAAATGAACTTTTGATGTACACATGGCAGGCCAAGACCTATAAAATGATATATACATCATGGGTCTAGGACTTATAGTTGCTGAGATATAGCGCTCCTTTATTAATATAGCTTATATAGTAAAAAACGGTACTAAGGCCCCTTTTACGGCCCTGAGAGGTCAGATCGCGAAATGGAAAAAAGTCATTTCTTGGCAGGCCAAGACCTACAAAATGATATATACATCATGGACTTATGGTTGTTGAGATCTAGGGTGATGACAGACGGACGGACAGACAAAACGGGGACAATAGAGCATTTTTTTTCGAAAATGCTCTAAAAAGAAAGAATGATTCCAACAAAGACAAATACAGAGCTGTATCAGATGCTGTTATCAGTCTGTGGAACAAAGCTTCCATTCCAACGATGCACTACCGATCTGTAATCAAACGTGTGGAAACAATGATTTCAACTGGTTCAGAACTGTCTCGTTCTAAATCAAGTTCAGCACGTCAGTCTACCTTTCTGGCCACTTTGGACTCATTGTTTGATATAGCTGCATGTAAGTGCAGTATGTCTTATGACAATTCTACAAAACAAGTAAGCATAAATTGTAACTGTCCTAGATATTTGAAAGTTCCACCAGATGAACTGTTGTTTTTATATGATCAAAGAAACTCTCGCAAAATGTTTATGGCAAATATAGACTTCCAAGCAACAACCAGATTGCAAAAGCGTTTACAACGAAAAATTGAAGAAGAAACAAGATGTAAAATGCCAAGAAAATTTTCAAGTGCTGAGAGTAACTTAAATCTTAGTGAAGAAGAATCTAGCAACAGTTGTGCAAGTGACCAAAGTGTTGCAGAGGACAGCGATGACGAGGTACTTCATGATAGTGATGATAAATCCAGTAGTATTGATGATGTAGCTAGTGATGATATATCCAGTCGTAGTGATGATGATGTAGCTGAAGTTTAGATGCGAATACCCCTTCCAAATTTAGCAAAAGAAGCAGACAGATATGGCATATCAGACAGAGCTGCAGCATCCCTGGCAACAGCAGTGCTTATCGATGTTGGCTTCATAACAAAACAGAATCAAAGCTTTGTGATAGACAAGAATAAAGTACATCGTGAGAGACTGAATTTAAGAAAGGGTTTGCAACGTGATATGCGACAGTCACCAAAAGGTATCACAAGTATTTACTTTGATGGTAGACGAGACACCACTTTGGTCAAAGTAAACAGAAGTGGCAAGTGGTATGGTGACACTACTGTTGAAAATCATTATGTTCTAGTTGAAGAACCAGGTAGTAGCTATCTAACACATGTGACGCCTTCATCAGGCAGAAGTACTGATATTGCTAACAGTATTGTAACTGTAATTAGAGAGCAAGATGCAAGTGATAGTATCTTAGCAATAGGCTGTGACAGTACAAATGCAAATGTCGGCAGTAAAGGTGGAGTAATCCGTCATCTAGAGGTGGCTTTAGGACGTCCTCTGAATTGGTTCATATGCTTGCTACGCACAAATGAACTACCATTGCGCCATCTGTTTACAACACTGGATGGGCCAACATCTGGAGTTTCAGTGGTCCCATTGGTCGTGAACATCATCATTGCGAACTGAAACATATTGCTAATTTTACAAAGATCACAAGTCAACACAGTATGCCTGTGTTAGATGAGGATGTGGTAGCTGATCTCTCATGTGACCAGAAATATTTATATGATATTGTAACAGCCATTAGAACTGGCGTTGTTTCTGAAAATTTATCAGCTAGAAAGCCTGTTCCCCTAAATCACTCACGATGGCTTACTTTTGCCAACAGGGTTTGCCGCCTGTATGTTGCTACAGACAAACCTTCTGCTAAACTTTGCATCATCACATACTTCATTGTAACTAACTATGCTGCAAACTGGTTCAACATAAAGCACAATCTCTCGTGCACATATGGCGCAAGACATGTCTATCATGCAACTCAACTTCTCAAAGAACTTTCCAGTGAAACTGCTGCTATTGTCAAGCCCTACATTAGTCGCAGTGCATATTTTGCTCACTCAGAAAATATTCTTATTGCTATGCTGGCTGATTCAGATAAAAGTATTCGCTCAAGAGCAGTTGATATTATACTCCAGCAAAGACTCCAGGCATCTACAGCTGCAATACGTCTGTTTAAAGTTCCGCCGATTAACTATGATGCAACAAACTACGTTGATCTGATTAACTGGGAAGATATCCAGGAGCCACCACTCACGATGAAGCTGACAGATGATGATATTGCTAAATTCAGCAATGAGCCACTCACATTGAATTACAAGAACCACACTCAAGGAGTGGAACGTTGCATAAAACTGGTTACAGATACCTCAAAAGCTGTTTATGGTTTTGAGGTCAGAGATGGTTTTATTCGTGCAAGAGTAAATTCCCGCAATTTAATGCCTCGTTTTGATTCAAAACAAGATTATTGTGATAACTTTTTGCAGTAACGATTTGTTAGAAAAGGACATACCTATATTCTGTGAGTAATTACCATTGCTTGACTGTTTATATTTGCATACAATAATGATTTACGTTAGGTGTGTCTCATTATTTGATAAGTCTGCTGTGGTTGTCAATACAATTAAAGCGAGTATTTTCTAAATTAAAAATGGGGCACTTACAAGTGTCCAGAACTAATTTCTTTGTGATTTTCTTTGGTTTCACATGCAAACGTAAAGTTTTCCTGAGTTCCGTGCCACATTTTTATTTTCAACCCACCCTAATATACATTGGTTTAACAGACCTACATACGTCAGGTACTTTTCACTTTAGAAATAGAGAAAGTGTAATACAGAATTATATGTTTTCTTTAAAATTTCAAATAGACCAATGATATGATTAAAACAGTTAAATCTGGGGAAAAACATAAAATTGTGTTTAAAATAAGATACACTAGAACATAAAAATATTTCAAAAAAATATCAACAACATAATTAATTAAAAAGAAAGTCTTTAATTATTATGTTTTTGATTTTGTGCAAGTTGTATAAAAATTGTATTTTACTATAGAAGATCTGAAAAGTGTAATATCATATTAAAGATTTCAAAAATGTCATTTAACTCGTCATTTTTAGTGTATTTTGAATACAATTAAATGAAATCTCTAATTAAGTGATAGATAAATAGATAGATGAAAATTATGATAAAGTGGCACCCATTTGTAAAAATGTGCCCATCCCATTACTATATTGAATTTATCACATTCCGATATTCTGACTATATCAAACTGATTATATTGATATCTTCAGACTAAACCGATCATATTGACATCCATTGACTATATCGATCATATTGACATCCATTGACAATATGGAACTGATCATATTGACATTCATTTACTATGGCCAACTGATCATATTGACATCCATTGACTACAGCGAACTGATCATATTGACATCCATTGACTATAGCGAACTGATCATATTGACATCCATTGACTACAGCGAACTGATTATATTGACATCCATTGACTACAGCGAACTGATCATATTGACATCCATTGACTATAGCAAACTAATCATATTGACATCCATTGACTATAGCGAACTAATCATATTGACATCCATTGACTACAGCGAACTGATTATATTGACATCCATTGACTACAGCGAACTGATCATATTGACATCCATTGACTACAGCGAACTGATTATATTGACATCCATTGACTACAGCGAACTGATCATATTGACATCCATTGACTATAGCGAACTGATCATATTGACATCCATTGACTACAGCGAACTGATTATATTGACATCCATTGACTATAGCGAACTGATCATATTGACATTCATTGACTACAGCGAACTGATGATATTGACATCCATTGACTACAGCGAACTGATTATATTGACATCCATTGACTACAGCGAACTAATCATATTGACATCCATTGACTACAGCGAACTGATTATATTGACATCCATTGACTACAGCGAACTGATCATATTGACATCCATTGACTACAGCGAACTAATCATATTGACATCCATTGACTACAGCGAACTAATCATATTGACATCCATTGACTACAGCGAACTAATCATATTGACATCCATTGACTACAGCGAACTGATCATATTGACATCCATTGACTACAGCGAAGTGATCATATTGACATCCATTGACTATAGTGAACTGATTATATTGACATCGATTGACGATAGAGAACTGATCATATTGTCTTCCATTGACTACAGCGAACTAATCATATTGACATCCATTGACTACAGCGAACTGATTATATTGACATCCATTGACTACAGCGAACTGATCATATTGACATCCATTGACTATAGCGAACTGATCATATTGACATCCATTGACTATAGCGAACTGATGATATTGACATCCATTGACTACAGCGAACTGATCATATTGACATCCATTGACTACAGCGAACTAATCATATTGACATCCATTGACTACAGCGAACTGATTATATTGACATCCATTGACTACAGCGAACTGATCATATTGACATCCATTGACTACAGCGAACTGATCATATTGACATCCATTGACTACAGCGAACTGATCATATTGACATCCATTGACTACAGCGAACTGATCATATTGACATCCATTGACTACAGCGAACTAATCATATTGACATCCATTGACTACAGCGAACTGATCATATTGACATCCATTGGCTACAGCGAACTGATTATATTGACATCCATTGACTACAGCGAACTGATTATATTGACATCCATTGACTACAGCGAACTGATCATATTGACATCCATTGACTACAGCGAACTGATCATATTGACATCCATTGACTACAGCGAACTGATCATATTGACATCCATTGACTACAGCGAACTGATTATATTGACATCCATTGACTACAGCGAACTGATTATATTGACATCCATTGACTACAGCGAACTGATTATATTGACATCCATTGACTATAGCGAACAGATCATATTGACATCCATTGACTACAGCGAACTAATCATATTGACATCCATTGATTATAGCGAACTGATCATATTGACATCCATTGACTAAATTAAACAGATCATAATGATATTTTTTCTGCAATACATGGGGTCTACATTTTCTATTAATATCATTTCTGCCAGGTAAATGTTATAATTTCCATTCTTGATTTCTTCACCCACACCATCAGTGTTTCTTTATTGTTTGTGTCTCTGATGTGTGTGACTCTCTTGTGTGAATATGTATGTGTTTCTTTTTGTGTGTATGTTGAGTGTAAATTTATGTGTTACTCTGTTTTGTCTGTGTGTGTGTCTCTGTTTGTGTGTATGTTGTTTGTGTCTCTGTTTTGTCTGTGTGTGTCTCTGTATGTGTGTATGTTGTGTGTGTCTCTGCTTTGTCTGTGTGTGTGACTCTGTTTTGTCTGTGTGTGTGTGTGTCTCTGTATGCGTGTATGTTGTGTGTGTCTCTGTATATGTGTATGTTGTGTGTGTCTCTGTTGTGTCTGTGTGTGTGTGTCTCTGTTTTTGTCTGTGTGTGTGTGAGACTCTGTTTTGTCTGTGTGTGTGTCTCTGTATGTGTGTATGTTGTGTGTATGATGTGTGGGTGTCTCTGTTTTGTCTCTGCGTGTCTCTGTTTTGTCTGTGTGTGTGTCTGTATGTGTGTATGTTGTGTGTATGTTGTGTATGTCTCTGTTTTGTCTGTGTGTGTGTCTCTGTATGTGTGTATGTTGTGTGTGTCTCTGTTTTGTCTGTGTATGTGTGTCTCTGTATGTGTGTATGCTGTGTGTTTCTCTGTATGTGTGTATGGTGTGTGTCTCTAGGTTTTGTCTCTGTGTGTGTGTGTATTTGTTGTTAACCTTAAGCTTTGTTTTGTTTACCTTTCAGTTGCTAATTATCAGATCATTCATTGCATTCTAGTTCTATTGCGATAAAAGAATAAACCATTTGTTCGATTCGACATTTTCCCATACCAAATATCTAAATCACACGGACTGATTGTCAAGCCATGATAGAAGAATTAAATATCAACAAACATCCTAAGTGACATTTTCTGTCCATTTCACTGCACGCCCTTGTTTATAAATATTTCAAAACCATGGCTAGATCAAATTCTGACCAAACGTAGTGAGTGAGTTTGTACCTGACATTGAATCATGGAGCTGTTACAGAAATCCTAGATAAATGATTTAAACTATATAGATCTAATAAAATAAAAGAAGTGAATATTAGGGAGCGACCGATATGCCTTTTTACCGATAGTCCGATACTGATATTTTCCCCCAGCATTTTTACCGATACCGATATTTTATTTTTAGGGGCTGTCCATTATTTATGTCAACAAATTTTTGGCGATTTTTACCCCCCCCCCCTTGTCAACAACTTGTCAAACTTTCCGAGACCCCCCTATAAAATTACGTCAACATTTGATTACCCCCCCCCCCCCAAAAAGGTGGCTTCCAAAATGTTTATGTGGCAAAATTAGTAGGAATATAGTTAGTTTAATTAAAATACTGAATGTTAAGCGAGTGTGTAACACAGAACTACAAACGCTGCTTAATTTTCCTATTTATTAAGTAATTATATTAAATTTTAAAAAGTAACATTGTTGACGTCAACTTTTCTTGACCTCTCTCCCCTCCCCCTTGTCAACAATTGTCAAAAAATTTCTGACCCCCCTCCCCCCTATTTTGTTGACGTAATTAATGGACAGCCCCTTAAGCAACAACAATGCCAATTGACAAACACGTGTTTCTCTCGTGTTAATACAGCTAATGACGTATGTCAACCCATGCTTACCCCTTCCCTGTCATATTTCGTGACACAAGTCTTGTTCCCCCCCCTCCCAACTTCCCATCCCAACAAAAATACGCACAGATGTTCACTAATTGTATCATTCAAGGTCATACATTAGAATTAAGAAATGCCAATCCTATTGTTTCAAGGTCGTATCTCTGATGTATACGTGACAATTTCTGTGTACGGGTTTTTTTTTTCCTTTTTTTAAAATCTTGTCTGATCTGGTTATAGAATTGGGTTATTTACTGATTTTTTTTTTCTTCAACTCTGTTGTGAAAAAAAAAAACAATGTGTCGGCAGCCAAAAAACGGCCGGTCCGACAGTTAACCCATAGTGCCAATATCGGTTCGACTGTCGGTCGCTCCCTACAACAATCGGCTGATCCGATATTATCCGATAGTGCCAATATCGGTCCGATACCGATAGCGATCCGATTATCGGTCGCTCCCTAGTGAATATGTCCCATTTTTTTAAAAAATCACTTGTATACATTTTATTGAAAAATTAAATTAAAGAAAAATCACTCGATAGGAGGTAGGGGATTAGGCTGTTGTAAGAGAGTAGGGGAACAGGCTATTCTAAGAGGGTAGGTGAACAGGCTGTTCTAAGAGAGTAGGGGAACAGGCTGTTCTAAGAGGGTTGGGGAACAGGCTGTTCTAAAAGAGTAGGGGAATAAACTAGAGCTGATCAAAATAGAGGGAGACAAAGAAAACCTAAAGATTAAATTTATCACTTCTAAATCAAACCTACAACAATAAAAATGACCATCCTTGTAAATATGTCCGATACTGTTTTACCTCTCGACTAATCCAGCTGATCTAAACCCCTAGACAAGTTCACAAAATTCTCAATATATGAAGTATACAATAATCATTATTGTTTAATAAAGACACATATTTTACGCAAAATCGATACATCTATTTTAAACAAAACTAATTCACATATTTGAACATAATTAATACACGTAATTAAAACAAAGTTGACATAATCCTTCATATTTGACCAACATAAACATTGTCCTAGATATATGAGAAAAAAAATAAGAAAAGAAATGGAAATGATATTTTAGCTGAGAAGGTCGAGTCTTCCGGGGTCAAACTATACGCGGGATTGAATGGACCGGTATCGAACTGTCCGTTGGTCAAAACGGCAGATTTGAATGGTCCGGTATCGAACTGTCCGTTGGTCAAAACGGCAGATTTGAATGGTCCGGTATCGAACTGACCGGTGGTCAAAACGGCAGATTTGAATGGTCCGGTATCGAACTGTCCGGTGGTCAAAACGGCAGATTTGAATGGTCCGGTATCGAACTATCCGTTGGTCAAAACGGCAGGTTTGAATGGTCCGGGGTTGAACTGTTATGAATTCGAACTGTCCGAGGGGTCACAACAGCAGGGTTGAATGGCCGGTGCCTAACTGTCCGAGGGGTCAAAACTGCAGGGTTGAATGGCCAGTGCCTAACTGTCCGAGGGGTCACAACAGCAGGGTTGAACGGCCGGTGTCTAACTGTCCGAGGGGTCACAACAGCAGGGTTGAATGGCCGGTGCCTAACTGTCCGAGGGGTCACAATAGCAGGGTTGAACGGCCGGTGCCTAACTGTCCGAGGGGTCAAAACAGCAGGGTTGAATGGCCGGTGCCTAACTGTCCGAGGGGTCACAACAGCAGGGTTGAACGGCCGGTGCCTAACTGTCCGAGGGGTCACAACAGCAGGAATGAATGGCCGGTGCCTAACTGTCCGAAGGGTCACAACAGTATGGTTGAATGGCCGGTGCCTAACTGTCCGAGGGCTCACAACAGCAGGGTTGAATGGCCGGTGCCTAACTGTCCGAGGGGTCACAACAGCAGGGTTGAATGGCCGGTGCCTAACTGTCCGAGGGGGTCACAACAGCAGGGTTGAATGGCCGGTGCCTAACTGTCCGAGGGGTCACAACAGCAGGGTTGAATGGCCGGTGCCTAACTGTCCGAGGGGGTCACAACAGCAGGGTTGAATGGCCGGTGCCTAACTGTCCGGGGCGTCGAAATGACAAGGTTAAATGGTCCGGGGTCGAATCGTACGAAAATTCCAGCCACCCTATTGACAACAGGTCTCCAATCGAGTCTGATTAAGGAATTAAATTTATAACATCTTACAGTTTCCGACAGAGGGAAAAAGGCAGGCTCTATCTCTCTCTGAAATGCGTTGTTTAGTTTTTAGTTTCTTGCGATGGTTCTAATTACAGACATTAACAGGCTAGCCCATCAGATACGGCGTGCTTTACAAATCATAATATTGTCTGTGGGTACGCTGGTACTAAGTCTGCCATAACTAAGAAAGTGGTTTTACAGGCATGTCTAAATAGGCCATTATTAAGAAGGCATGTATTATAGTTTAAAAGTTATAAACAAGGATATCTGCTGTTTTACATGGCTTTTATTTGGAAAATAAATCCATTGATTATGGTTTTTAGACAAAAAGAAAAGCATTTAGTCAAGAATTTCGTTCGATTTTATTCTCATACTAATAAAATCAATCGCTGCAAGTCATTACATGCTAATTGCTTTCATAAAATTAAAGAGTTGTTTATTTATTGTTTTAATTACAATATATTTACATAAAAATATCAGTAAATCATATACTTTAGATAAACGGACCATATGACATTTTATGATAATATATTTTCTAACCAAATTTATTTCACCATGTTTGAATGTATATACCATTCAAATATAGTCGAGAAAAATAGCTTCTAAGACTGCTATTCGTAGATTTTATTGAAATTAATTCACTAAACTTTACAAACTCCAGTCCAACACTTGACACACAGATATTTTAAAACCAACGCAACCTCTACCACTGCCAAGCCAAATTATATCACTGTACATTACTTGCCCAACACTTGACACACAGATATTCTAAAACCAACGCAACCTCTACCACTGCCATGTCAAATTATATCACTGTACATTACTTGCCCAACACTTGACACACAGATATTCTAAAACCAAAGCAACCTCTGCCACTGCAAAGTCAAATTATATCACTGTACATTACTTGCCCATTCTAAAACCAACGCAACCTCTACCACTGCCATGTAAAATTATATCATTGTACATTACTTACCCAAGTCAAACATTTGACCCACAGACATTCTAAGACCAACACAACCCCTGATACTGCTAAACCAAATCCACAAAAATAAAAAAGACCCTTCAAGTAAAACATGTCCAGCACTGATGTATCGGAATTACTCGATTTGCTCAGCTGGTTGGAGCCAGCTGAGTTATTTTTGGTCTTGTGCATGTGGTCCAGAATACCCATGTCATTCATCAGCAATAACCGCTCAGATATGATTTCATTCAAAGCTGATGTCTTGGGAAATATCATACCATTATTGCCCATCATTACTTGGTCTTTCATAATGACCAGGTCAGTTACATTATTTATATCTCTCAGATATTCCAAGTCACTGGTAAAGAAAAATGCCACATATTTCTCTGTCCTCAGTTTTTCAATTTGATCATCGAAATTCCCTTTCACTTTTGAGTCCGTCCTTGCGAAAAGTTCCATCTTGTCGTAAATTTTTCTCACAGTTGTTCCCTCTTTGGCATTTCGCATCACGTTATAAATCGAAGATTCTTGAAATACTCCCCATTTATAGTCAGTTCTTTGTAAAAGTTCCTCAAACGTTGAGAATGGAATGGATTCTTCAGGATCTACTAGATTGGCAGTTATGTTCCCTGTAAAAATAGCGTTAATGACTAAAAGCATAAGACACCAGAACCACAACAAAATACGGATTGACAAATTAGTTGATTCAGGCAGATTGTCTTGATTTAATATAGAGGCAATGAATTTAAACAATATTGCCATTAGATTGTCTATTGGTATAACGTTACACAGGTAGCTTTTGTTTCCATAACAATGTTTACCTTTTGACTGTCCAGTAAATTTGCTGCAAGTCAAACAAAATGGCAATGTGTTGATTTGAGTAGTCTTTTGATTAGTACCAATATCATGTATATTTGTTTCACCAGTACGTTTACTGTAGTTGGTATTTAATTTTGGTGACTTAAAAATCGATTTTAGTTTGTAAGGAATTGTCTTTTTATTCGTGGTTTTTCTCATATTGGTTGTCCACTGTGTCTGAGTTCCTACAGTACAATGCCTTACATTGTTTACACATCCTGAATTTGAACTAGTTTCTAGGTGCTTCATGACTTTACTTAGTTCTGCAATTTCTACTGTGTGTTCGCAGATTTCGTCTGGAAGGTTTTCTTTCCTGACATATAAGTTGTTGGTTTCAAACTGGTCAACAACCTGCTCAGAAAACTGAGATGCAATGTTTGTCAGGAACAAATAAAGAAACATTGTAAATATCAAACTAGCAAAGAGACTAACATAAACTTCACGATGAAATAGTTTTAATGGAGATGTAATTGCGCTTCTCTCTTTGTTAACATAGACTCCGCTTACATTGTTCCAGAGAATCGGGAATGAAACAGAATGATTGGAATACAAAGCAGAGTTTGTTATATAAGTTGTCGCCCCAAAATCAAATTCCCCAAATCCTACACGGTTCGAGAATTCATCCCATGTAATATTTCTATCCTCATCGGGTGGAGGTATAAAATTTACAGTAAAATTCAGAGTTTCTGACAGAATATTAATTACACTGGGGTAAAATCCTGCATATTGTTGTTTTCCTGAATTCTTATCAACCATTCTATAAAAATGAGAGCGCCACTCTTTAGCCAAAATGTTCAACTTTCTTCCATTGAGTCCATACATTCTATTTGGAAACATCCGACACTGATGTCGTACGTAAGAGAAATGCGCATAAAAATCTTCTTGAACACTTTCCCACTCTCGTCTTCTCTCTTCTCTGTACATTAAAGTCAAAACATTGGAAACCTGTGTATCGGTTACATTAACTGCTACAAGAGCAACATTATCCATTACACTATGTACCATGTATGGAAGGCTGCCATTTATATCCGGTGATGCGGGGATAATCAAGCTGAAGGTTGTCCTATGAGGGAGCACAGCACCTTCCCCTCTGTGTCTGTCGTAGAAAACTTGATGCACGCTGTCCATTATAACGTTGTATTCACTGCTCACTATAACGAATTTTCTTATTTGTTTATATTTATAGAAATCAAAAATCATATCAGCTAAATATTCTGATTGGTTGATCAAATGTCCAACGTTATAATACGTTATCTGAATTCCAGTAAATGCTGGATGGAGTAGAATCCAATGGACAGGCCAGTAGTCCTCGGATGTGATGAGCACTAGAAAGTGGGTCAGTTCACAGTTTCTAAACTCCCGTGTGAGAAAATCCACTTCTTCGCCATGACCGTATGCATCACTGACGTCATGAAATAGTCCACAGCTATCGTTCATGTTAATAATAACAACCATGCACAACAATATCAAGGATATACACATAGCTAACAAACAAAATAATTATGCCTGCGCTAC
Source organism: Bulinus truncatus (assembly GCA_021962125.1). Lineage (NCBI taxonomy): Eukaryota > Metazoa > Mollusca > Gastropoda > Planorbidae > Bulinus > Bulinus truncatus. The sequence goes on from JAGDYQ010000323.1 coordinate 57,977, forward strand.
ACTTAAGAATCGTGAACCAATCATACATATATCCATGAAAAGTTCTAACCGGATATCATTTCAATTCAGTGTGATTTTGAATATTTTTTCCCTATCTTGTATGTTATTCTACAGGTTGATAGATATTTCAACTGATTTTTTTAAGCACGCCAATATCAATGTATACTGCAGTCAATGTTTTCAGATGTCCGACTCTTGTGAAGTGAATGTGTTAATGTTGAGAGATGAGTGTATCTAGAAAAAAAAATGGCGGCAGTAATGGGAGACAATCAATGTAACCTAAGAGATGGGCAAACTCATGGAGTTGTCAACATCAAGACAAGCTTTGAATTATATATAGACCTCTCTCTCTCTCTCTCTCTCTCTCTATATATATATATATATATATATATATATATATATATATATGTCAAATTACTTTTTTTTTAAATGGACAAGAAATTGCATGTCTTTTCTTTTTTTAGTACGCGAACTTTTTTTTTCTTTTTTAAGGTTTTTTTGAGGAGTGATTTAATTGAATATAAACATTGATCAGATAATTAATAATACATTTATACCGTTAATTTAGTGTTTCTTGTTAAACATTTTTGTAAACATGGATAGCGATGAACGGAAACAGTAAATAAACATAGGTAAAGGAGTCACCCATTGAAATGTGGCCCGCATTACTGTATTTGTCTGATAGCTTCATAATTGAAAAGCCCTTTTAGTTAGCACTACTAGAATGTAAAGGTTATTTTTTTTGCTTACTGCAGGGATGCCTTTAGATAATCTAACTTTAATCTAACTAATCAAATTGTTAAGTTGAAGACACTATTACAGACAGTTATTTAGTTGAAGACACTATTACACGCAATTTTTGAGTTGAAGACACTATTACACACAATTGTTTAGTTGAAGACACTATTACACACAATTGTTTAGTTGAAGACACTATTACACACAATTGTTTAGTTGAAGACACTATTACACACAATTGTTTAGTTGAAGACACTATTACACACAATTGTTTAGTTGAAGACACTATTACACAATTGTTTAGTTGAAGACGCTATTACACACAATTATTTAGTATGGTATTAAGACACTATTATACACAATTGTTTAGTATGGTATTAAGACACTATTACACGCAAATGTTTAGTATGGTATTAAGACACTATTACACACAATTGTTTAGTATGGTATTAAGACACTAATACACAATTGTTTAGTATGGTATTAAGACACTATTATACACAATTGTTTAGTATGGTATTAAGACACTATTACACGCAAATGTTTAGTATGGTATTAAGACACTATTACACACAATTGTTTAGTATGGTATTAAGACACTAATACACAATTGTTTAGTATGGTATTAAGACACTATTAAACACAATTGTTTGGTATGGTATTAAGACACTTATACACACAATTATTTAGTATGGTATTAAGATACTATTACACACAATTGTTTAGTTTGGTATTAATGCATTCATCAATTTTTATATTTATTTCAATATCATGACATGAAATGACATTAATGCACTGCATGACACAAGACATTACCAGCTCACTTCGTCACATGACATTATTACTTGATGTGTCTTCCTTTGAACTAACGACATCACCACGGTGTCTGTTGATCAGCATTACCATCTGTATACACAACACACATGTGTCACGTGACACCGTTTATATACAAGATGGTCTACGTATGACATCACTGGTTACCGTATTGGTGAAATATGTGATGTCACCTGTCCACTTAATTGTGGGCTAACATCATTACATCCTCTAGTTTATTATAACATTAACACATCTATTGGCATATTCATTATGAAATGACATGACATCAGTGCACGGCGTGATATCGAATAGTACAAGCTCGCTTTGTTACGTGACATTGGTACTTTAAGAGATGTGTTTTGCTTTGATCTAAGAACATCCCCAAGTTGTAATGGTAATCAGTATTATAGTTCATTCATATGTAAACTTTTGGTTGTTGATTTTTGTCACGTTTTATAAACACGGGATATGCATATGTGTTACGTTAGCGGATAGTCCTAATGCTAATCCTGGCCACGTACAGATCGTTGTCTAGGTGTATGAGAGAGTGGATGTTGATGGTCTGATGACAATATTTCTATTTTCACAGCTCACGTACAATCATCCCTAATAAGTCAACAAAATACCGGTTTTTTTGCTGATAACACAAGTTTTATTATATATGTTGACGCCAGTTCTCACATACAGACTTCAGCTTACGTCCTACTCTGCTATCTCACTCGACTATTTAGTTCTCAGTCTCTCTCTTGTCTCTTCTCTCACCTCCTCTCCCTCTCCTCCTCTCTCCGACTCTGCTATCTAGTCCTCAGACTCTCTTCCCTCTCTGTCTCTCTCCGACTCTCTCTCACATACAAAATCGTCCAGCTTATATACCGTAAACGATTGGCTTGGCATCCCTGATTTATTATTTCTAATTAATTCTTAACCAACTAACTCTGGTCAGGGACGTGGGAAAAGAGATTTGACATCTAGAAAAAGGGGCATGTGAAACTTTCTAACTCAGCATCCACGGTACCCAAACTTCATCCTACGTGTCACGGTCACGATCATTTTTCTCCAGGTAATTTGGTTCCGTGAGCGTCCCGACATCCCCCTAGTAATCTGACACGGGAACGACACACCCCCTTCCCGAGCTGGCGATTCCCAATCAATTAACAGCCTCCCACCTAGGAATCTGACCCGGTGACCTCGGCCACAAGGGCACACCCCTTTCCCAAGTTGATTTTTGTTCCTGAACGAGTAAACCATTGTGCTCAAAACAACCCTACATCGTAACAATATGACGTCATTTGTTATTGTATTTCGTGAAATATGTCATGTCATGTGAGCACATTGTGCTTGTACTAACTTTATAAAATATTTTCTGTAAAAAATATGAGAATATTTATCAGCGAATCTGTATCTTTCTTATTTCAATAGGTTTTTTTTTTTGTTCATTCCTGTCAATATGCTTATCTATTGTGTTTGTGTGTTTCTCATTTCAATAGATATAATTTTTTTCCTTTCATTATGCACAACTGTTGTGTCGGTAGAATTCTCATTCAATAATTAAATGTATGCGTAAGTGCGTATGTCTGTGTTTATGTATCCAGTGCTTGATTTAAGAAAAAAACAGTGCCCGGGGGGGGGGATGGAAAAATGTCTGCAGAGTCGACAAGTATAAAGTTACAAAACACTAAATAATTTATGATTTAAGGATTTCTGCCTGTCACGTTTCTTTTTGGTGGCCTTATTGTCTATGTAATATATATATATATGGAGGGTATGTCACAGGGTATTTCCTATGACAGTGCACTAAATTGATGTTCAAGTTGAACAGAAGTAGAAAAAGGTGTGACGTAGAGACTGTTGTTGAGTTCAAGGAAAGAATACATTGTCTTTAATAACCTCTGTTATTGTTGTTGGTGTCAGTTAAAGAGTATATTGTGATATATATATATATATATATAAGAAATAAAAAAGTAAAGTCAAAGTAAAGTCCCTTAGGGCTCATTGGGGCAGTTGAAGTAAAGAATTCATCGGTTTCAGTAAGCTCGGCATTTAAAGGAGTTGAAAGGTTAGCACAACGCCCAGCCGTCTTAAAGCCATTTAAAGCTGGGAGGACTTGGGGACTTACACCAGGACCTAAAAAAAAATGCTTAGGTTCTCTTTGAGCGCTCTAAACCGCACGACCACCCGTCCCCTGTTGAAGATCGAAATTAATAATACTGTTTCCTGTTATTTATTACAGGCTTTTTGCCTGCGTCTCAATTCGATGAAGATTTTGAAAATCATTTGCAGTTTTAAATTGTTTTATGCGATTTTAAAAATAAGACCTAAAAAAATGTCTCATATTTTAAACTATTCCGTTGAAATATTTTTTTTTGTCTTTTTACAACATATTGTTTTTTTTTTATTTTTAAAATGTACAAATCATGAAAACATCGGATTTGTCCGAAACCAAAAATAAACTTACTGCTCAAACTAGGGGAATTTATTCAACCAATTGTTGATAACTTCATAGTTTAACTATCGTAAATCTCTCTGCCAATGTTTGCAGGGTACAGCTAGTATTTAAATATGTTTTGCACCTAAATATTTTGACTTACTCTAAACAACAAAACGTGTGCGTTCCACAGGGGAACATCGGCAGCTACATGCTGGAGAAATTCAGATCCGCCCCTGCACAGGTCATCCCCGTCGTCGACGCCATAGTCACGTGCTCCTGCCTCCAGCTACCTTACTGTGACCGGAAGTTCCCAAACCACATGGAGCTGTTTCTCAAACAGAGCCAGTACTGCGGCACGTCCGCCTCGTCGGCCTCATTAGCTCAGACAACACCGTCATCGCCATCGTTGTCCCCCGGGTCGAATTGCCCTTCATCTGCCTACCCATCGTCCAGTTTAATTATCATCACAGCGGCTTCATCCTTGATGACAGTCCTTTCAGTATACCGCCATTTATGACATCTGTTATCAGGTAGAATTATAAATTAAACAAAAATATTTTAGCCAGTTTATTTTTGTTTACATATTTCGACACTGACATATATCAGTTTATTTTTGGGTTGATGATCAGTCTTCACCGGGAAATCAACATAATGCGATTTTTTAATTCATTTGGATTTAAGAAAATGCAAATAGAAAAAATAAGAATAATAAAGTTATGTTATAAGAATTAAAGGTGATACATAAAATACCTGAATGTAAAAATAGTACATGTGATAAGTAAAAGATAATAATAAAATTAATATTTCTGGGTGAGTTGAAAAATCCAGTGGCTATATGAATGATTAACAACTACGTACAATTTTTCAACTATAATCCATCCACGAGAATCGCTGAAATCTGACTTAACTACATTTGTTTCACTTCACCAAGAAGCTATGAAGTAGGGGAAGCAATCAAATTAACTCGCTTAGATATTTACTACTAACTCTTGGACCAGTTATTTCCCCTTAGAAAAAAATGTCTTGATTCCATGTCATATTCGTCTTTATCAATAATAAAACGAAAACATTTTATGAATTATCTCTCACTATAATCTTCACTGAAATAGTGTAAAATGTGAACATTGCACTTTTTTATTTCATAACTCTTTTAGCATCCACAGTCAAACTAACTTAGTCACATTGATATCATGATAAAACAGTACCGTATCCAGACATTCTAGGGGCCCAGACAAACTTTGAAAAGACCCCCCCACACACACACACTGCAGATAGTGGCCGGGCCCCCCCCCCGGTCTTGGGTGCACTGACCTAATTAGGTTGCCACCATTCCTATTTATCTGTGGTGACCAATAGACAGTGCTAACGTATAGGATAAACCTGATTTATATTTTTACAGGTGCTAATCATTTAGTTGCCTTTATTTGTCTCAGTAATTAAAACAAATTGATTGAACTCTGACCCAAATCATCGACTATGAAACAAAACAGAATTTGTGCAAAGAAATGTCAGTAGTTATTCGTGTCGCTTAAGCCGTACTTGTTATTACTACTGAGCAAAACATATTTGAAATAGAAGATATTTTTACATTTTTTATTTAGAAACATCTTCAAAATGTTTACATGATTTCGTAAGTTTTTTTATTTTAATTTTAACCAATGTTTGAGTCAGACGTAAACAAAACTTTATAAAAAGAAACTTCTTGGTGTTTATTATATCTTTATTTTAACTATGTACACAAACGAAACGTGCAATGAACAAAATGTAAATAAGTTGTATCAATTGTATTATTGATTGAATCATAGAATAAATCATTCAACTGATTTCTTAATACATTACTATATGAAAGAATGACTGAAAGAATCAATGAAAGAATGATAAATCATGTTGCGGAGTGAGTCAGTGTCACATTAGTAAAATCAAATGTTGAGTATTTTTAAGATGAAATTATGTTTTTAAGTGTCAATTTTCATTACGCGCCCTTATGTAACTTGAATGCTGTAAAATTTATATAATCGTATTTTATTTTTGTTATATTTCAGTTATTTCAATTAATAATTTTGTGAATAACTTTTTTTTTAATGTATTACATGTAGTGTCTTGGCTAAACAAAATGATGTATGATTGCCACACAATTAGACCGGACCTAAGATGCATCTTTCATCCTTTTCAGCAGAGTGTGTTTATACATTGCCTACATAAGATAAGTTTATTTTTAGCTTCCTTGCTTGGTGAACCAATCGTAAGATGTGATCGCGGTGGTTAGAAAAAATCCCCTACATGATTGACGATGTCAGTGTGTATGTTGACATATGTATGAAAGTGTTAGTGTATATGTTGACATATGTATGAATGTGTTAGTGTATATGTTAACATATGTATGAAAATGTCAGTGTATATGTTGACATATGTATGAATATGTCAGTGTATATGTTGACATATGTATGAATGTGTTAGTGTATATGTTAACATATGTATGAAAATGTCAGTGTATATGTTGACATATGTATGAATATGTCAGTGTATATGTTGACATATGTATGAATGTGTTAGTGTATATGTTAACATATGTATGAAAATGTCAGTGTATATGTTGACATATGTATGAATATGTCAGTGTATATGTTGACATATGTATGGATGTGTTAGTGTATATGTTGACATATGTGTGGGTGTGTCAGTGTGTATGTTGACATATGTCTGAATGTGTTAGTTATGTAGTCAAATCTTGTATGTATTTACTTTATCGCTTTGTATGTATGTATCATGAAATTATTTCTGTAATCTGACACTTGTGTAATCTCAGCACTTGGCTTGCGTTGTATGTACCGGCTATGTTGTATTGATATGTAAGCTTTTTTGCATTTTTTGTAAAATTATACGCAGATATCATGTGCAGTTACATATGTAATTTTAATTAAAGTACAGTATATCAAAAATTTAATAAAGAAAATATATGAAAAAAAAATTGTACATTTTATTGTATAATGATTTAAATGCTCTTAGAATCTATCTATCTCTCAATATAGGCCAAAAAGAAATACAGTCAATCAATCAACTATCAATCAAACATATCCTGTTTATAGTAAATGTATACAAATGGCTTTAGTCAGAAAAAAAAAAGTTTTAATTGGTAAAAATAAAAAAAAGCTAACAAAGCTCACAATCATAAAATTGTATTTGGTCAACAGAAGTAAATAAAACAAAAAGACATTTTCTATTGTCATGAGTAAAACAGTAGAGTATAGTGAGATTTAGGGTTTACAGTGTTAACAATTACTGCGATGTGTAGCCTGCAGGCATGACTGTGTTCGATGACACCATTTGATGACAGCAGGGATGAAGCTAAACAATGACACCACTTGTTGACAGTGACAGGGATGACGGAAATCGATGCACCGTTGATTACAGAAGGGATGAAAATGTTTAATGACACCACTTGATGACAGAAGGGATGAAAGTGTTTGATGAAGTCGCTGGGAATCGACCTCGTGACTAACCTCTTTCTGGCTGTGATGAAAATGTTAGCATTAACTAGCCTCCACCATAATACAACCATAGAAACACTGATGAAGCAGTAGGGTTTCTAAGTCACTATGATAACTATAGAAAAGTTCAAAAGTCACAATGATAACTATAGAAACGTTCAAAAGTCATAATGATAATGATAGAAAAGTTCAAAAGTCACAATGATAACTATAGAAAAACTTCAAAAGTCACTATAATTACTCTAGATATAACAGACGTAAAGGCCTATATCTAAGATAATTATAAAATTCTGCAGCTGAGGAACTAACAAATAAATGGAGTCACTATGGATGGTGCGGAAAGTTCAGGGTGTCACCCCCCCCCCCCAAGGCATACATCATGAGCAATGGAACAAATTTTGAATTTTTCTGCACTAGACCTTAGAGAATTTACTTTAAAATACTTAAGCAATAAAAACGATAGTATTACTGACTGTATTTCAGAAAGATCTATATTACTTACATTAAACTGTGTCTCCAATTTGATGAAACCACGTGACTTCTACACGCGTGCTTTTTATAGACCGTTAGCAAAAATAAAATCTCTACATTGATCCGAGCAGCTGTGAACTGTATTAATTTAACTAAGCTCTAGACACTCTGTATGGTAGCACACTTTGCTATATGGTGCCCATGTGATACCGCTCATATTTTTAACTATAATTGTTTATAAAACAGACTATACCGATTTTTTTTCTGCTATGAAATTTAGAACTGTTCTTTTTGAAATCACCCCTAAAATGGTGTCACCCGGTGTGGCCCGTACCCTCTAGTGACGCCACTGTTTAAACATTTTATGTTTGTTTCTGCGTCAGTAATTTTTGGAAGTCGATGAGGAGAAAAGAAGTAGTGGGATGTGCGCCAAGGTAAAAGGCGAATTTAAAATCTGTGCGCACCATAACGACAGACAAGCGTATCAACAAAACATGTGTAGCTTCATTTAACTGTGTTGCTTTTTATGGCTATTTGTGTGAGCGCTCTAACACACACACACACACACACAGACACACACACACACACAAACACAGACTATAGATAAGGACCATTTACAGCCAAATCAAACGGTTACATTTTTTGAAATGTCCTATAGTACTATTTTTTCCCCACGTTTTCATCAATTACAATAGAAAACCTGAGATATAGTTAAACGATCCATTCGTATAATTGCCAGTATTTGCCAATCAAAGATAACACGTCATATTGTATATTAATTTTGCAAAAAATAAAAAAATAAAATAAAAAATTTCGAATTATTTCATAGGCCAGTAGTGTTTCAATTTTACACAACACATGATTGGTGTATTTAAAATGATTCATTAAATGATTCTTTATTATGATTCAAACTGTTTTATAAATTGAGATTGTTCGGACTATGAAAAGTTATTATATATATATATATATATATATATATATATATATATATATATATATATTGCGACATTAGATATAGGACTATACATTTCCTTTTGATTACACATAAATGATAACAACATATAGCAGTGTTTCCCAGCCTTTTTCTCGCCACGTAACGGTCAGCGTTTGATAATGTCACCGCGGCCCACTGGAAAAAAAAAGGGGGAAGGGGGGCGTTGATTATTTCTCGTCCAATTTAACATTTCTTGGTCAGCCCAGTAACTTTCGGTACAGGACCGGTACCGGTCCGCGGACCGGAGATTGGGGACCACAGATATATATGAATAGCTGATCAATTTTACAATAAATTTAATTCTGATAACACTCTATGTTTTTATTTTCTACGTAGATCAATCGAGCAACAGGTAAAAAACTTTGCATATAAACATTCCAGAATTAAAGTGCATCCAGCTAACGCAATACCGAATCCACAGCAATAAAGTAGACCCTCCATGTTATAGAAATCAAGCGCGATATCTGCTGTAGTATCATAATTGTTTTGTACACTATTGGACAAGCTGTTCTTCATTTTATATAGATAATCCAATATCCCAGAGTCGCTCATCTGCAATAATTGTTCAGAGATAAGTCCATTCATGGTTGAATGTTTAGGGAAAATAAACCCCAAGTTGGTTATCATTAATGTATCTTTCATTACAACTAAATTAGATAAATTCGCTTTTTCTCTAAGATATTCTAAATCTCCTGAGAACAAAAACGTGACATATTTCTCCGTTCTCATTTTTAGGATTTGATCTTCGAACGTCCCTTTCACTGATGGGTCGGTCAATGCAAACATGTCCATCTTGTCGTAAAGTTTTCTCAGTAACGTTCCGTCTCTTGCATTTTTCATTACGTTAAAAAAAGATGATTCTTGAAATAGCCCCCATTTATAATCAGTTCTTTGTAAAAGTTCCTCAAAAGTTGTAAAAGGAACCGATTCTTCTTGATCTACCAAGTTCGCTGTAATGTTCCCTGTAAAGATGGCGGTTAACACTAATAGCATCAGACACCAGAACCACAGCAGAAATCGTGCTGATAGAATTTTGGGCTCCGGCAGACTGTCTTGACAAAATATTGAACCTATGAATTTAAAACCAAGTGAAGAAACCTTTTCTAGACATACGGACATCAAATGAACATTTACATTACACAGTGAAGTATTGTTGAGATTTTCTTTTGGAATGGATATAGAAGAATTAACAGTTTTAGATTGCATAACGCTTTCACTACCTTCGTACGTATCAGTGCATTGAGTGAAATAGGTGTTGACATAATGTTTAGATGGGCGTAGAATGTCGTTATTCTTTTTAGTCAGAGGTGTAAAATAAGGCTCAGATTTTCCGTTATTCTTTTTAGTCAGAGGTGTAAAATAAGGCTCAGATTTTACGACATTCAAAGTTTGTGATTTATCAACATTCAAAGTTTGTGTTTTATCAACATTCAAAGTTTGTGTTTTATCAACATTCAAATTTTGTGTTTTATCAACATTCAAAGTTTGTGTTTTATCAACATTCAAAGTTTGTGTTTTATCAACATTCAAAGTTTGTGTGTTATCAACATTCAAAGTTTGTGTTTTATCAACATTCAAAGTTTGTGTACCTACAGAACTTAGTCGAGAACGCTGCATATTGATATGACGTAAATTGAAGTTTGAAGATTGTTCAGAATGTTCGAGACAATGATGACGATAATGAAAAGTATATTCCGTGTTTTCTTGAAACTTGTTAGAATAGAAAGTCCCTAGCAGATAAAGAAACATTGTAAATACCAAACTGGCCAAAAGACAAACGTAAACTTCAATTTGAAAGAGTTTAAGTGGAGATGTAATGGCTCTTCTTTCCCTGTTTATGTACACACCACTTACATTGCTCCACAGAATAGGAAATGATACGGAATGGTTGAAATAAGAAACTGAGTTTATTATATAGGTCGTTGCTCCTAAATCAAATTCCCCGAATCCAACTCGGTTAGAAAAATCACTCCATTGGATTCTGTCATCTTCTCCAGGTTCCGGTACGAAATTGACAGTGAAATTTAAAGAAGCCGACAAAGCCTTGACTATATTCACGTAAAACCCAACATACTGAAGTCTTCCTGTGGACTCATCAACTCTCTTATACAAATGCGAGAGCCACTCTTTTGTCAGAATGTTTAACTTTCTTTCATTGAGTCCATACATTCTATTTGGGAATATCCGACAAGTTTGTTTTACGTTGGAATTATTTCCATAAACATAATGAACACTTTCCCACTCTCGTCTTCTATTCTCTCTGTACATGAGAGTGAACATTTGTGAGACTTGTTTAGATTTTACATTTACCACAAACACAGCAATGTTGTCCATGGTACTATTCACCATAGATGGAAGGTTGTCACCAATATCCAATGATGATGGGACAATCAAGGTGAAGGTTGTCTTGTGAGGCAGAACAGCAGCCTCACCTCTCTGTCTGTCATAGAAAACTTGATGAACGCTGTCCATTATAACGTTGTATTCACTGCTCACTATAAAGAAGTTTCTTATTTGTTTACTGATATAAAGATCCCAAATGAAATCAGCTAATGCTTCATGTATGTGGGTCAAATGTCCAACGTTATAATGGGTTAACTGGACGCCAGTAAGCGCTGAATGTCGTAAAATCCAATGGACAGGCCAAAATGTCAGTTCTGACGTTGTCAATATCATTATATGATCAATACCACATTCTTGAAACGCTTGTTCTAATTCGTCCACTTTATCATTGTAACCAATGTTAATAACGCGTTCTGTTAAAGAACCAGTAATCAATACACAACAGACGATGATTAAATGACAGCATACTGTCCAGGAAATCATCCTAGCTGGACAATCTTTGTCGGCGTGAAATAAGTTCTTCTCGAAATCCTGGTCTCAATTTATATGTTAAGTACGTTAAGGTTGTCTCTCCTTGCTCATCCCTCTGTTTACATCTCATTCAGCAGTTTGTTATGAATGGGTTGATTAGAGGGAATGAATAGGTTGATTAGTGGGAATCAATGGATCTTTAGCACGGCGTGTGAACAAACACAGACTTTATTTGTTAAATACAAATGTGAATTTATTTTGTGGAATTTCACTGGAATTATTGATAAATTTTAGAGACGAAACTTGAGAAAATAAAACAAGCGATTCAAAAAGAATTACTAATCTAAGTTATTTCATGATGAAACTATCCCATTTTCTCTTACATCGTTTTTGAACACTCGGAAACATAATAGTTGAAAGATTTGTAAGTGAATTGAAGGTTGATTGAAATTAAAGCAATAGATTTGTGAGCAGATTGATGGTGGACTGAAATTAGTGCAATAGATTTGTGAGCAGATTGATGGTGGACTGAAATTATAGCAATAGATTCGTGAGTAGATTGAAGGTAGATTGAAATTATAGCAATAGATTCGTGAGTAGATTGAAGGTAGATTGAAATTAAAGCAATAGATTTGTGAGCAGTTTGATGGTGGACTGAAATAAGAGCAATAGATTTGTGATCTGGTGGTCGGCTGAAATTAGAGCAGTGATAGATAAGTATACAGCTTTGAGGTTGACCGGTGAGCTCTAGGGCTTAAATTTCAGCGTGTCCAGTCACCTTTCTATATCTCTCGTGGTGCCTCCATAACCATTGCACATTTGGTTATAGTGAAGATGAAAGAAGGGAGCCTCAAAAACATCCCCTTAGTTGTTTATAAAATCTAGAGAAAAATATCATATTTACATGTAATTTAATAATATACTTCGATTAAAACATTATGAATTTATTGAAGTCTAGAGAGGTATAAATTATATTAGACCTGGAAATAAAAAATATACAAGGTGACATTCCTGTTAAGATTACGTCAGCCTACTAAACTACTCTTACATAAATGATACCAAGGAACAGGTAATTTTGTCTGCCTACTAAACTGCTCTTACATAAATGCTACCAAGGATCAAGTTGGTGTTAACACAGCATCGATAAAATCAATTCGCCGAAAATCAATGCATTACTCACAAAACATTGTTAGTGGTCTATTTGTTAAGGCAACGGTGACAACCCATTTGTACTTGAGCGTCATAATAATCATTCATTTAATTGAAACCGTGTTTGCCTTTAGATAGAATGTGTACAATATCAAAATGTGTACAATATCAGGGTGAGACGGGTCTGGGTTATGACAATAATGATCTGTTATAAATTATGCACTGCATGCAGGTTATTTGAACAAGACAGCGCGTGAAATTATTGCCATGCCTCAACTCATGGCCAGTGGGTGTATTGTACAGAAATAATTCATATGGTGATTGGCGTGTGGTGGAAACCAAACAAGAAGTTGACACATAATATTGAATCATGTATATGTATTATTATTATATATATTTCATAAGTATCAAGGAACTAATTAGAGGATACTAAATGGTTTACGGCATTCACAAAATATTTTCTAGCAACATACACAAAACGGGGTGATAAATTAATTGTGAAATGCAAAGACAATATGAAAAAATACATTCGATGTAACAGAATCAGGACATACAGTAGATGGCTGGCTAAGAAGGCTAGATTGTCATCGGATCACTAACATTCACTTAAAAATCTAATATATACAGCTAATTAAATGAATGGAATTGACAAAGACAAGCCTGACACTGAACCTCTGAAGAATGGAATTGACAAAGATAAGCTTGACACTGAACCACTGAAGAATGGAATTGACAAAGATAACTTTGATACTGTACCACTGAAGAATGGAATTGACAAAGATAAGCTTGACACTGAAACACTGAAGAATGGAATTGACAAAGATAAGCCTGACACTGAACCACTGAAGAATGGAATTGACAAAGATAAGCTTGACACTGAACCACTCAAGAATGCTAAAGTAGTTGAACGAAAATAAAAAGACCAATCGTTCTATTATAATGCAGTACTATACCTACAATGTTAAAGTTGAAGGCGCTAGACAAAGGTCATTGCGAGCCCTATGCAAAGAAAACGAAAAACCCTGAAACATCCGCTGCTTGCAAGTATAAGACATCCCCACCCCCTAAACATCTAGGGGTCACATGTAGACTCCACCCTACGACGAGAACTATCAATCATTTTAGTCCGCGGCCCCTGTCACGTGCTCAGATTACCGCGACTTGTGGATTGCAATAGACTCGATAAGTAGCCCCTTTGGCATTAAGATACCCTTTAGAAATAGGGGCAGTTCAATAGAAGCCGCTCTGTTTTCCTAATCATAGGAACGTTTCTGTGAAAATCAGGTTCACTAATTTGACACTTGAATATATTTTATTTTTACTCTAACACTTATTGATAAGCTGAGTTTTTTTTAAACTTATTAACTTCGTCTAATCAGTTTTTAAATTAACTTTTGGAATTAAACGATGACCTAAAGGTCATGCACGTTAACTTTGTTGATAAAACATTCGAACATAACACAGATTTTATATATATATATATCAACGTACACATGTTGAATATATTTCAACGTGCACAGATTATATATATATCAACGTACACAGATTATATATATCAACGTGCACAGATTATATGTATATATATCAACGTACACAGATTAGATATATCAACGTACACAGATTATAAATATATCAACGTACACAGATTATATATATCAACGAACACAGATTATATATATCAACGTACACAGATTATATATATCAACGTGCAGAGATTATATATATAAACGTGCTGAGATTATATATATATCAACGTACACAGATTATAAATATATCAACGTACACAGATTATATATATAAACGTGCAGAGATTATATATATAAACGTGCACTTTTATATATAGCAACGAGCACAATTATTATATAAACAAACAAATGAACTTTTTATCGATCTCATTAGTAGTATAACAAAAAATAGCAGAATTTAGGACCACCATCCATATGATTATGTAACATAGACCCCTGACACACACACACAGACACACTGACACACACACACACAAACACATTGACATGCATACATATCATTAAAGACAGGTCTCGGTTTTTTGGGTTTTTTTTTTTCATTTTATTAATTAATTAAATAAATTATACATAACAGTATAAATGACACCGATTGAGTTATACCAATATAACAGACACCAATTGAGTTATAACAATATAGCAGACACCAATTCAGTTATGCCAATATAACAGACACCAATTCAGTTATAACAATATAACAGACACCGATTGAGTTATACCAATATAACAGACACCAATTGAGTTATAACAATATAACAGACACCAATTGAGTTATGCCAATATAACAGACACCAATTCAGTTATAACAATATAACAGATACCAATTGAGTTATGCCAATATAACAGACACCAATTCAGTTATGCCAATATAACAGACACCAATTCAGTTATGCCAATATAACAGACACCAATTGAGTTATGTCAATATTACAGACATCAATTGAGTGATTTCTATATAACAGACACCAATTGAGTTATACCAATATAACAGACATCAATTGAGTTATGCCAATATAACAGACACCAACTGAGTTATGCCAATATAAAAGACATCAATTGAGTTATGCCAATATAACAGACACCAATTGAGTTATGCCAAAATAGCAGACACCAATTCAGATATGCCAAAATAGCAGATACCAATTCAGTTATGCCAATATAACAGACACCAATTCAGTTATGCCAATATAACAGACACCAATTCAGTTATGCCAATATAACAGACACCAATTCAGTTATGCCAATATAACAGACATCAACTACCACAACTCTTCTGTAAATAACTAATTATAAAAAAATCTCCTCGTTGTCCAGTATGTGATCAGTCCTTGAGAAATGTACCCGTTTGATACCATTGTGCAGCCACTTTCTTATAGTCAACAAAGTAACTGTACATGGTTTTGGCTGTTAATTGGAGCGTGGGGCAGGTTTCAATTATTGACATAACGTGTTGCTTTATTTTATGACCATATCAAAACTGATTTTATTGATATTTTCCTGCAATACCAGGGGGTATACATTGACTATTAAAATTATTTTAGCCAGTTACCTATTGCAATCACCATTATTGACAAATACTTCCATTTACCCACGTCATCAGTGTTGTGTGTGTCTCTATTGTGTGTCTCTGTAAGTATGTCTCTGGTGTGTGTCTCTGTGTGTTTGTGTCTCTGTTGTGTGTGTCTCTATTGTGTGTCTCTGTAAGTGTGTCTCTGGTGTGTGTCTCTGTTTGTGTGTGTGTGTCTCTGTTGTGTGTGTCTCTTGTGTGTGTGTGTCTGTTGTGTGTGCCTCTGTTGTGTGTGTCTCTTGTGTGTGTCTCTGTTTGTGTGTGTGTGTCTCTGTTGTGTGTGTCTCTGTTGTTTGTGTCTCTGTTGTGTGTGACTCTGTTGTGTGTGTCTCTGTGACTGTGTCTCTGTGTGTGTCTGTTGTTGTCTCTGTGTATGTGTGTATTTATTGTTTACCTTCAGGCTTGTTGTGTTGACATTTCAGTTGCTCATTCACAGAGATCATTATTTGCCTTCTAATTATATTGTGATAGAATAATAAACCAATAGTTCGATTCGACATTTTCCCATACCAAAGATCTCAATCACACTAACTGTTTGTCAAGCCATGATAGAAATATCAAATATCAACAAACATCCTAAATGATTTTTTTATGCCCATTTTCAATGCACTTCCTTGTTAATAAATATTTCAAAACCATGACTAGGTTTAATTCTGACCAAACGTAGTGAGTGAGTTTGTACCTGACCTTGGGGTTAAGTCACATTGGAACATGAATTGTTACAGAAACCCTTTGATCCACGCTGAGAGCTACGGATGATTTAAACCATATAGATCTAATCAAAATACAACAAGTGAATATGTCCCATTTGTTTCAATCACTTGTATGCATTGTAATGAAAAATGAAATTCTGGAAAATCACTCTCTTTCTATCTCTTTCTCTCTGAAATGCGTTGTTTTGCTTTAAGTTCCTTTCGACGGTTCTGATTACAGACATTAACATCCCAGCACAACAGGTACAGGGTGCCCTAAACTCATGATAATGGCTCTGGGTACTTTGGTATTAAGTAGGCCATAACTCAGAAGTGGATTTACGGGCATTTCTAAATACGCCGTAATTCAGCAGTTGATTTACAGGCATGTCTATATAGGCCATAACTCAGCAGTTGATTTACAGGCCTGTCTAAATAGGCCGTAATTCAGAAGTTGATTTACATGCATGTCTAAATAGGCCATAATTCAGAAGTTTATTTACAGGCATATGTAATAGCTTGAAAATGTATAAACAAGGCAATCTGATGTTTTAACATGACTTAGATTTGGAAAATAAATCCATTGATTATGATTTTGAGACGAGAAGTAAAGTATTTAATCAAGAATTTCGTTCAATTTTATCCTCATACTAATAAAATCAATCGTTGCAAGTCATTACATGCTTATTGCTTTCATAAAATTAAGAGTTTTTTATTTATTGTTTTCATTACAATATATTCACATAAAAATATCAGTAAGTGATATACTTTAGATAAACGGACCATATGACATTTTATGATAATATATTTTCTAACCCAACGTTTTTTCATCAGGTTTGAATGTATATACCACTCAAATACAGTAAAGAAAAATTGCTTCTAAGACTGCTTTTCGTACATTTACTTCATTTCACTAGACTTTACAAACTCAGGTCCAACACTTGACACGCAGATATTCTAAGACCAACGCAACCTCTGATACTGCTAAACCAAATTATATCACTGTACATTACTTGCCGCAAATCAAATTTTTGACACACATATATTCTAAAATCAACACAACCCCTGCCACTGCAAAGCCAAATTATATCACTGCACATTTCTTGCCCCAAGTCCAACATTTGACCCACAGATATTCTAAAACCAACGCAACCTCTGCCACTGCATAGCCAAATTATATCACTGTACATTTCTTGCCCCATGTCCAACATTTGACCCACAGACATTCTAAGACCAACACAACTCCTGATACTGCTAAACCAAATCCACAGAAATAAAAAAGACCCTTCAAGTTAAACATGTCTAGCACTGATGTACCGGAATCACTCGCTTTGCCCAGCTGGTTGGTGCCTGCTGAGTTACTTTTGGTCTTGTACAGATGGTCCAGAATACCCATGTCCTTCATCAGCAATAGCCGCTCAGATATGACTTCATTCAGTGCTGATGTCTTGGGAAATATCAAACCATTATTGCTCATCATTACAGTGTCCTTCATAATGACCATGTCGGTTATATTCTTCACATCTGTCAGATATTCCAAGTCACTTGTAAAGAGAAATGCCACATAGTTCTCTGTCCTCAGTTTTTCAATTTGATCGTCAAAAGTTCCTTTCACTTTTGAATCCGTCCTAGCGAATAGTTCCATCTTGTCGTAAAGTTCTCTAAGAATCGTTCCCCTTTGGCGTTTTTCATCACGTTATAAAACGAAGATTCTTGGAATACTCCCCATTTATAGTCAGTTCTTTGTAAAAGTTCCTCAAACGTTGTAAAAGTGACCGATTCTTCACGATCTACTAAGTTGGCAGTTATGTTCCCTGTAAAAATAGCGTTAATGGCTAAAAGCATAAGACACCAGAACCACAACAAAATACGGATTGACAAATTAGTTGATTCAGGCAGATTGTCTTGACTTAATATAGAGGCAATGAATTTAAACAATATTGCCATTAGATTGTCTATTGGTATAACGTTACACAGGTAGCTTTTGTTTCCATAACAATGTTTACCTTTTGGCTGTCCAGTAAATTTGCTGCAAGTCAAACAAAATGGCAATGTGTTGATTTGAGTAGTCTTTTGATTAGTAACAATGTCATGTATATTTATTTCACCAATACGTTTACTGTAGTTGGTATTTAATTTTGGTGACTTAAAAATCGATTTTAGTTTGTAAGGAATTGTGTTTTTATTCTTGGTGTTTCTCATATTGGTTGTCCACTGTGTCTGAGTTCCTACAGTACAATACCGTACATTATTTACATTTACTGAATTTGAACTAGTTTCCAGGTGCTAAATGACTTTACAATTTCTACTGTATGTTCAGAGATTTCGTCTGGAAGGTAGCTGGTCTGACGGTTTTCTTTTCTGACATATAAGTTGTTGGTTTCAAACTGGTCAACAACCTGCTCAGAAAACTGAGATGCAATGTTTGTCAGGAACAAATAGAGAAACATTGTAAATATCAAACTAGCAAAGAGACTAATATAAACTTCACGATGAAATAGTTTTAATGGAGATGTAATTGCGCTTCTCTCTTTGTTCACATAGAATCCGCTTACATTGCTCCAGAGAATTGGGAATGAAACAGAATGATTGGAATACAACGCAGAGTTTGTTATATAGGTTGTCGCCCCAAAATCAAATTCCCCAAATCCCACACGGTTCGAGAATTCACCCCATGTGATATTTCTATACTCATCGGGTGGAGGTATGAAATTTACAGTAAAATTCAGAGTTTCTGACAGAATATTGATGACACTGGGGTAAAATCCAGCATATTGTTGTTTTCCTGATTTCTTATCAACCATTCTATACAGATTAGAGAGCCACTCTTTAGCCAAAATGCTCAACTTTCTTCCATTGAGTCCATACATTCTATTTGGGAAAATCCGACACTGGTGTCGTACGTAAGAGAATTCCGCATAAAAATCTTCTTGAACACTTTCCCACTCTCGTCTTCTCTCTTCTCTGTACATTAAAGTCAAAACATTGGAAACGTGTGTATCGGTTACATTTACTGCTACAAGAGCAACATTATCCATTACACTATGTACCATGTATGGAAGGCTGCCATTTATATCCGATGATGCGGGGACAATCAAAGTGAAGGTTGTCTTATGAGGGAGCACAGCACTTTCCCCTCTGTGTCTGTCATAGAAAACTTGATGCACGCTGTCCATTATAACGTTGTATTCACTGCTCACTATAACGAAATTTCTTATTTGTTTATATTTATAGAAATCAAAAATCTTATCAGCTAGATATTCTGATTGGTTGATCAAATGTCCAACGTTATAATAGGTTATCTGAATGCCAGTAAATGCTGGATGCAGTAGAATCCAACGGACAGGCCAGTAGTCGTCGGATGTGATGAGCACTAGAAAGTGGGTCAGTTCACAGTTTCTAAACTCCCGTGTGAGAGAATCCACTTCTTCACCATGCACGTACGCATCACTGACGTCATGAAATAGTCCACAGCTATCGTTCATGGTAATAATAACAACCGTGCACAACAATATCAAGGATCTACACATAGCTAACAAACAAAATAATTATGCCTGCGCTACACTTAAGAAATGTGAATCAAGCATACATGTATCCATGAAATGTTCTAACCCGATATCATTTCAATTCAGTGTGGTTGTGATTTTTTTTTCCTGTCATTTATGTTCTTCTGCTGGTTGAGAATTATTTCAAATGAATTTTTTTTAAATCACGCCAATATGAATGTATACTGCAGTTATTGTGTCAATGTTTACAGATGTTCGACTCTTGTGAAGTGAATGTGTCAATGTTGAGAGATGAGTGTATCTAGAACAACTGGCGGCAGTAATGGGAGATAATCAATTAAACCCAAGTGAAGTGCAAACGGTCATTTAGTCGCTCATGCAGTTGTCAACATCAAGACAAGCGTTGAATTATATATATATATATATATATATATATATATATATATATATGTATATATGTATATTTCAACGTACTTTAAAAAAAGTGAAAGGAAATTACATGTTTTTTTTTAACCAAGCGAACTTTTTTTCTTTTTAAGGTTATTTTTTTTTAAAGTTTTAAGGAGTTAATTTAATTTAAATATTGATCAGGTAATTAATAATACGTTTACACCGTTTATTTATGGTTTCTTTTTAAACATGTTTGTAAAGATGGATAGCGATGAACGGAAACCGTAAATAAACATAGGTAAAGGAGGCACCCACTGAAATGTGGCCCGCATTACTGTATTTGTCTGATAGATTCATAATTGAAAAGCCCTTTTAGTTAGCACTACTAGAATGTAAAAGTTACATTTTTTTACTTAGAGCAGGGATGCCTTTAGATAATCAAACACCATTACACACAATTGTTTAGTATGGTACTAAGACACTATTACACACAATTGTTTAGTATTGTATTAATACACTATTACACACAATTATTTAGTATGGTATTAAGACACTATTACACACAATTATTTAGTATGGTATTAAGATACTATTACACACGGTTGTTTAGTATGGTATAAATTCATTCATCAATTTTTATATGTATTTCAATATCATGACATGAAATGACATTAATGCACTGCATGACACAAGACATTACCAGATCACTTCGTCACATGTTTCTTCCTTTGAACTAACGACACCCCCACGGTGTCTGGTGATCAGCATTACCATCTGCATGCATAACACACATGCAGCCCGGTAGCGTGAAAATTCTACAGCAGGGGCCAGGCATTCTAAAACAGGGACAAGGCAATAGCAGTGGGGACCAGGTAATACATTTTACTAAGTAGAACAAATAAGCAGAGGGGTCCAGACAAAACGCAGGGGGGCCCAGCCACCCTGCCCCCTGCTACGGGCCTGCACACATGTGTCATGTGACACCATTTATATAGAAGATAGTATCCGTATGACATCACTGGTTACCATATTGGTGAAATATGTGATGTCACCTGCCCACTTAATTGTGGGCTAACATCATTACATCCTCTAGTTTATTATAACATTAACACATCTATTGGCATATTCATTACGAAATGACATGACATCAGTTCACGGCGTGATATCGAATAGCACAAGCTCGCTTCGTAACGTGACATTGGTACTTTAAGAGATGTGTTTTGCTATGATCTAAGAACATCCCCAAGTTGTAATGGTAATCAGTATTACAGTTCATTCATATGAAAACTTTTGGTTTATGGTTTTTGTCACGCCACATCTTTTATAAACATCGGGTATGCGTATGACGTCATTTGTTATTGTATTTCGTGAAATATGTGATGTTATATGAGCACATTGTGCTGTACTGTATATATAAAAGCGATTTGGGATCTGCGTTAAATCGAAAGTAAAGAATTAATACAAAAGTATTCAAGTTTAAAATGCAACCATGAAAAAATCGGATCTGCCCAAAACCCAAAAAATTACCTAGCCTACCGATCAAGGCTAAGGGATTTTAACTCTATGCAGAGGATGGAGCTAAAATATTATTTGTAAAAATATGTAAATATTTATCAGCGAATCTGTATGTTTCTTATTTCAATAGGTTTTACTTTCCTTTCAATATGCGCATCTATTGTGTCGGTGAGTTTCTCATTTCAATATATTTTATTTTTCCTTCCTTTCATTATGCACAACTGTTGTGTCGGTGAGTTTCTCCTTCAATAATTAAATGTATGTGTAAGTCCGTTTGTCTGTGTATATGTATCCAGTGCTCGATTTAAGAAAAAACCAGTGCTGGGATGAAAAAAATTCTGCAGAGCCGGGGATAAATGTCTATGGTTTCATCTCCGGCGCGGATATATTAGCTAAAGCAGAGTCGGGGTTGACAGTTCTCAGTGCTGGGAATGACAGTTCTCAGTGCCGGGGATATCTCCTGCATCCCCGCCGGTAAATTGAGCCCTGTATGTATCTGCTTACAGTAGCTCCAAAACCATTCAAAATTTTATTCCGATGTAAGCTCTATATTTATGATTCTATTCAACCATTTTGGTCGATACTAGATAAGTGTCACTTCTTTCTTTTTAACGAAAATCTGCATCTTTTTTTGAATACATGTACATTATATAATGTTAAAAAAACACTAAATAATCTATGATCACATTTTTGTTAACTATTTCTTTTAAACAATGACATCAGGAATCACAATCGGAATAAAGAATCGATACTTTAGGGTAAAATCGGAAATGAGTCGGCATCGTCAAAATTCTGACACCGTCTCATCAACAACAACAGGTCATAGTACCTCTCGAGGTCCCTTGAGGGATGTTGCCCCTGTCATGTGTTCAGGTTGCATCCACTTGCGGCAGTCATGCACACTGACAGTAACAGCAGGGCCCCCAGCATTAGTTTACGGCCCCTAAAATCATAAGAAACGGTTCTGGCACAAAGCGTTAGGAAGTGAAGTTGATTAACGGTCGTTGGTTTGAAGAAATGTTTATTCGGTTTGTTTGTTTTTTTTTTTGTTTTTTTTTTTTTAAAACCCGTATATTAAAACTATTTATAGGATCTTTCGACATTGCCAGATTTACTGTTGACATTGTTTGTTACTGATCCATCCTTCTAGTTGTATGCGCGGTGAATGCCCTTGTCAACCCAGACCTAGATAAACCCATTGACACAAGCTATTAAGTTTAAAACTTGTTTGATAGTTGACAACAGTGTTGACTTTTGGCAAGCTGCAACTAGGGCCACCACCATCAAGGCCCCAGGTCTAGAGGAAGTGCGTGGGGGGTGGGGGAGGGGGGGCATCAGTGATTGGAATGAAGTGGTTTGGTACATAGCCAGTACTTACCCAACTCAGCCCCATTCATTAGACTGTTGTTCTCCTCGTTACATTAAGGACACTTCTGGTTAATGTCAGAACTCATTCACATGACTAGTTGATGACGAATGTTAATGTTTATCATCTTTCTTTTGTGTTTTGCTAAATATTGATGTATTATTTGCTTAGCTGTATACTCACAATCAAATTATCGAAATATATTTTAAAATAATTGTTCTTTTAAAAAATAAAATGATAATGTTTTAATGTTATAAGCCTTCATTTAACATTCTTCATTTAATTTTTTCTGCGAAAATTCATTAAAATCAAAAATAAATTCTAATCCTTTTAAGTCACTTTAGAGATTTTAGGAGTATGTGAAGACCCTGTATGGATGAGATGATATATCTTTGATCATATAAACCACATGGGTTTTCATGGTGCCATTCTTTCATCCACATCATATTCGATAGTGCAATGGCCATGGATGCACTACGGGAGACAGAACTTGTACCAGGGACAATCAGTTCAACAGTTGAGCGCTCTACCACACGACAGGCCTAGCCCTCAGGGTAGCGACAAAATAAAAAGAGCTAACTGCTGAACCCTTGGGAGATACGTGCCCGACTTGGAGAAGGCCAACTTCTAAAACTATGTCAGTCCGGTTAATTAGTTGGAGTAGGCCAACCTCTAAAACTAGGTCAGTCCGGTTAATTAGTTGGAGTAGGCCAACTCTAAAACTATGTCAGTCCGGTTAATTAATTTCAGTACAGAGAATAGACAAAATCTTTTTTTTTTTTTGTGTTGAATTGTTTATTTTAAAAATCTCATTGCCTGATTATCTCCTCTTGGAGAGTTTTGGACTGGATGGATTGTGTCCCCTCTTTCATAAAAACTTAGCTAGTGCCTAACTTCTAATTGAACTTTTCTTGAGCATGAAAAATTAAAAGAAATGTGCATACATATATAGCTTTTGTCAATTATGCATAATAGTTTTAATAATAAATAGATGGTAATAAACAACAATTCATAAATGAAAGGCAGTTTACTAAATTTGTTTATTACTACTTTAGACAAACATAGTTTATAAATATGTTGTTTTTTTCTAAAAGCTACATAAATCTTTTTTCCCAATAAAGCATAAATAAAATATTATAATATCTGACAACAAGTTTCATTTTTTGTGTAAAAAGAATTGATATAATCAAACTCCAACTGTTTCCAAACTAGAACAACTTTATTTAGTTCATATTTTAGTCCACTATAATTGAATAATTCTTCCATCCAATGTATCAAAAGCTGAAAGTAAGTCCATACTGTTTGTATTTTTTTTTATATTACAACAATTGTTTTTTTTTTGTATTATAAAATGTTGTAATACGTCTTTTGCTGTGTCCATTCGTTCCACCAACAACCACAACGGTTAAGGGAATGATGAAGATGATAACGATGATTGAAATTCCATTAAGGCATCCGTTTACGATAAGCAAATAAGATACACTTATCAACTTATTTTATCAAGTTTTACAATTTATCAAAGACATATGTTTACGATAGCAAATAAGATATGTTCTTATCAACTTATTTTATCAAGTTTTTACAATTTATATCAAAATAATATACTTGATGCAGCTAACACAGCCTTGCATTCATTTATTTAAACAAAATTTTATCTCTGCACATCAATGTCACAACAGGTCCCCCACAGACATTCTAAGACCAGCACAACCCCAAATTATATCACTGCACATTGCTTGCCCAAGTCCAACATTTGGCACACAGACATTCTAAGACCAACACAACTCCTGACACTGCTAAACCTAATTATATCACTGTACATTGCTTGCCCAAGTCCAACATTTGGCACACAGACATTCTAAGACCAACACAACCCCAAATTATATCACTGCACATTGCTTGCCCAAGTCCAACATTTGGCACACAGACATTCTAAGACCAGCACAACCCCAAATTATATCACTGCACATTGCTTCCCCAAGTCCAACATTTGGCACACAGACATTCTAAGACCAACACAACCCCTGATACTGCTAAACCT
This sequence comes from Bulinus truncatus, assembly GCA_021962125.1. Classification (NCBI taxonomy): domain Eukaryota; kingdom Metazoa; phylum Mollusca; class Gastropoda; family Planorbidae; genus Bulinus; species Bulinus truncatus. Next base: position 83,475 of record JAGDYQ010000323.1, read on the forward strand.
AATCCGCAACAATAAAAAAGACCCTCCAAGTAAAACATGTCCAGAGTGATATCATCAGAACCTTTCGTTTCAACAATATTAACTGATCTAGACGAATTATGTCTCGACCTGTACAGATGGTCCAAGATACCTACATCGGTCATTAGCAGCAGTTGTTTAGATATAAGTTCATTCAGTGCTGATGTCTTGGGAAATATAAACCCCATATTGCTTATCATAAAGCTATCCTTAAGTATAACAATCTTAGTTAAACCTTTCACATCTTTGAGATATTCTAAATCATCTGTAAAGAAGAACGTCACGTATTTCTCTGTCCCCAGTTTTTCAATTTGATCATCAAATTTTCCTTTTACAACCGGATCAGTGAGAGCGAACAGTTCCATCTTGTCGTAAAGTTTTCTCAATATCGTTCCCTCTTTTGAGTTTTTCATCACATTATAAAATGATGATTCTTGGAACAGCCCCCATTTATAATCAGTTCGTTGTAAAAGTTCCTCAAACGTTGTAAAAGGGACCGATTCTTCAAAATCGACTAAGTTGGCAGTGATGTTTCCTGTAAAGATTGCAGTTATGACTAGCAGCATAAGACACCAGCACCAAAGCAATATGCGTGCAGAAATACTATCAGGCTCGGGTAGGCTGTCTTGACTGAATATAGAACCAATGAATTTAAAAAATAATCCAATCAAAGTATCAATTGTCGTGACGTCACATGCCTGACTTTGGTTTCTATGACAACGTTTACCTTTGGACTGTTTTGACCGATAGCAAACAAGACATATTGCCTTCTTGGGTAGTTTATCGTTTTGAGTCGTCTTTTTATTGACATCACTTTCTTGTTCATCTTTTATTGTGGAAAAGGTCTTACAGTTGAAATTTGTAGTAGTCTTACAGTTGATGCTCTCATTAGGAGCGAAAAGTAAAGTTCTTAGTTTATTGAAAAATGTCAATTGTTTCTCACTGTCTCTTACGGGAGCTGCCCAATGTGTCTGAGTTCCTACGGAGCGGAACGTCATGTGTTGTGAATGAATAGGGCTGACATTATTTTTCAAACTATAATGAACATTTTGTTTTCCCCGACTGTGGTGTTTATGAAAGTCAACATCTCTAATTTGCTCATTTTCAAACTGTTCAACATCCCTTACATAAAACTGAGATGTAATGTTTATCAAGAACAAATACAGAAACATTGTAAATATCAAACTGGCCAAAAGACAAACGTAAACTTCAAGCTGAAAGAGTTTTAGTGGAGATGTGATGGCGGTTCTCTCCCTGTTGACATAGATACCACTTACATTGCTCCAGAGAATTGGAAATGAAACAGAATGATTGTAATACAAATCAGAATTAGTCATGTATGTGGTTGCTCCAATATCAACTTCTCCAAATCCCACACGGTTTGAGAATTCACTCCATGTGATATTGTTATCTTCACCTGGTTCTGGTATGAAATTTATAGTGAAGTTCAAAGTTTCTGACAGAGCATTTATAACATTAGCATAAAATCCAGCATATTGCAGTTTTCCTTTATTTATATCAAACTTTCTATACATGTGAGCAATCCAATCTTTAGCCAAAATGTTCAACTTTCTTCCATTGAGTCCATACACTCTGTTTGGGAATATCCGACAAGTTTGTTTTGTGTTGGAATTATTTCCATAAACATAATGAACACTTTCCCATTCTCGTCTTCTATTCTCTCTGTACATGAGAGTGAAAATCTGTGAGACTTGTTTAGATTTTACATTCACCACAAACACAGCAATGTTGTCCATTGTACTATTCACCATAGATGGAAGGTTGTCACCAATATCCAATGATGATGGTACAATCAAGGTAAAGGTTATCTTGTGAGGCAGAACAGCAGCCTCACCTCTCTGTCTGTCATAGAAAACTTGATGAACGCTGTCCATTATAACGTTGTATTCACTGCTCACTATAATGAAATTTCTCGCTTGTTTACTAATGTATATCTCCCGCATCAAATCGGATAAGGCTTCAACTCTGTTGATCAAATGCCCAATGTTATAATGGGTTATCTGAATACCAGCTAATGACGGAAACGAAAGAATCCAATGGACGGGCCAGTATTCCATAGAAGTGATGAATATTGCAACATGGTACATTTGACAATCTTGAAATATATTGGTGAGCACATCCACCTCTTCACTAGTCACGTGAGTAACACTGGCGTCATGAAATAAACCAAACCTATTACTGCAGTCACATGTGTAAATACAAAGAGCCGAACACAAAAAAACCCAATGCAGAAACATAGTAAAACATTCAATTGTAAAACAATGTGCATTAATGATTCATCGCTCTATTCAAACCAACGTTGGATCCATTTCAACTTTATCTGTCTGTCTGTCACAACTCTTCTAGCATTATATTCAGGCTTCAGATGGGAAAAAAAATTTCAACGCCCGTTATTATCACTGTTGACTGAAGAGTGTCAATGTTTACTTGCGTGCTTGAGTCAACGTTCAGAGAATTGTCTATCCCTTTATCTAGACAAAGACAGTCTGAAATAGCGTGCTGCAATCAATGTTACCCAAGTGATGAACAAACTTCCGTCACATAGATGTTAACATCAAAACCAGCTCTGTCTCTCAAATGTCAACTCTTTTTTGTCAACTAAACTTTTGTCCACATCAGCCATCTGTAATGGCTGCGGTAAAGGACTGAAATGCCTTTCTTACTTTTTGTTGAACTTTTGAATCATTTTTTTTTTATTTCTGCAAGGCTTGATAAGGTTAATGATGAGCTGTAAACATAGCATTTTTTACTCTTATTAATAGTTCCTTGTAAACCATTTATTTAAAGGTCTATAGCTCTCTCTCTCTCCCTCTCTCTTTCTCTCTCTCCCTCTCTCTCTTTCTCTCTCTCTCCCTCTTTCTCTCTCTCTCTCTCTCTCTCATGGAACTCTCTTTGAGATTCTGCGTTGACTGAGTCTCCTTGAGCCCGTGAGATAAAACCGGGCACTCGACATCTGTGGACTGTCATAGAGACTTAAAGCAAAGAAGCGACCCAACTGCTCCAACCTGCTGTCCACAAGACCGTGCACTCGATATCCATATAAAGACCCATTTAAATGCATATGAAAAGGATGCAGATGATTATAGGGCCGCAATTGACTAAAGGATCGTCAATCAAATATTTGTCTAGTCATTACATTTTTGGGAAGGCCCATACATCGTATCAGTAAAGGACCCCCTTATATAGATTTGTAGTAGACATTTCACTATTGGTTTTAAAAAATAAATGAAACAAAATTTATTTTATGTACAATGATTATCTCGACAATATATTGTTTTAACCGAGATGCTGTATCGAAAGTTAACATCAGCTCAGACATGTATCCGAGATGCTATATCAAATGTTAACATCATCTCAGCCATGTATCCGAGACGCTGTATCAAATGTTAACATCCGCTCAGACATGTATCCGAGATGCTGTATCAAATGTTAACATCAGCTCTATTCTTAGATATCCAGTATTAAACTTTAACAAGTCGGAACTTGACACACAAAGACTCTATAGCAAGGATAACCACAGATATGGCTAGACCAAACAGACAATAATATAACAAGCTAAAAATATAAAATAAATGTAGAGTATCCATGTTTTTGTATTCTGTATTTACTGACTGCGTAAAGTTTCCAGAGCTGCTCCTTAGTTTGTCTATCAGACCACTGTCTGTCATCGCCTGCAATCTGTTTGAAATCCAGTTTTCCAGTTCAGAGTTCCTTGGAAGGATAAATCCTGCACAGCTTTTAAATATTACATCTTTCAAACTGACCAGTTCCGGAATGTACTTTTCACGGAGATAATCTTGGGTGGGACTGCTTAGTAAACCAACCACATTACCTCTTTTAATCTGAGATACCATTTCCTCCATGGTTCCTGCAAAATTAGGATTTTCTTCCCGGAATTTTAAAACTCTTTGGTAAATTTTGAACAAGTTCGTTCCCTCAAGAGCATCCTCCAAGCCATGGATATAGGATGAGCCTTCTTCTAGAAATATTTTGAAGTCTTCTTTAGCTGCTATATCTTCCAGTGTTGTCAGTGAGGGTCCACTGGTCTTGTCCACGAGGTCTGCTGTGATGTTGGCAGTCAGAAGGGCACCGAGAATCAACATTAAGACGCACCAGGAACACAGCAGGAGCCGAGATGAGGAATGTTTCGGGTTGGGAAGGTTGCACTGATTCAGGCTGGAGCCTAACAACTCGAAGTAGAGACTGGTGATGTTGTCGAACGCCCTTAGATAGGAAGATGGCTGGAATAGACGGCTGACCTCCGCAGAATCTTCTTTCTCTTGTTTTTTTACTGCTGCTTGTTGACTTACGGTAACATCGCTAATAGTTCTCCCTTCGTCACCAATAACTTTTGATACAGTTTTTCTTTGTCTGTCTACGGTAATCTCTAACATTGTTTTTCTTTCTATCTCAACATTATCATTTGATAAGGTCCTTTCTATGTCAACATCATCATTTGATGAATTCCTTTCTATGTCAACATCATCATTTGATAAGGTCCTTTCTATGTCAACATCATCATTTGATACGGTCGTTTGTATCTCAACATCATCATTTGATACGGTCGTTTGTATCTCAACATCATCATTTGATACGGTCGTTTGTATCTCAACATCATCATTTGATACGGTCGTTTGTATCTCAACATCATCATATGGCACTACTGTGGTTTGGCTGTCAACCTCACCATCTAACACAGCTGTTATTCCTCTGTCGACATTTATGTAAGATAATGTTTTAAACTGTTCAGTGACTGTACCAATCAATTGATAGTCATGTGAATATTTAAATTCTCGATCTATATCACTATCAGTAGTCTGACACTTGAAATGAACAAGTTGTTTTCTATTGTGTGATATATGGTCCGAGTCTATTATCTCGTCTGTCACAATTTCAGTACAACTGGCCAGCCTACTGTTGAGGTTTGGTGACAAATCAACACTTGAATAAATCTTAAACATTACAAAAGTGTATACTAATGAGAAAAGATAACATATATAAACGTTATTGCGGAAAAATTGAAGAGGCGAACTCCAATACACTTGCTCAATAGGCATGTAAGCTCCTGTCAGGTTGGTACAGATTAACGGAAACGTCACAGTGTGGTTATAGTGAATCATAGAGATGTTTGGAAAGACTGACACGCCAATGTCGAATTGTGACTAGCTAATAAGCTCAGCGAAGTCAACCCACCGTAACTTATCATCGTCACCGGCGACCGGGTGAAAAATGTAAGTAAAATTTAGAGCGTTAAAGAATAAGTTAACGACATCGACGAAGAACCCAACGTATTGGAGCTGCCCATGCACAGAATCACGTGACTTGTAGACAAGACTCAGCCATTCTTTGGTCAATAGGCTCAGAGCTCTGCCGTTCATCAAATAGTTAATGTTGGGAAATACGTCACAATTTTTTAAACTGGAGCGACTGGCATCAACTGTTTCCAGCTCTCGAAGATTATTCTTCTCCACATGAGTGTGTGCATGTCAGTGACTGAGTTATGTGCCTTGAAATCGATACAATGAAAATGTTACTCAAAAAGGCGTAAACGTTATTTCCTCCCTAAGAACAGGCACGTAAAGCGATTCCGCGAATACCACGAATTGCATTCGATGAATCATCAAAGCTCTCAGTCCTCTTTGATGATTTAAAAAGACGTTGTTGGCGGACTGAATGATGTGTACGGAGCGTCGGACATTATGACCACATTGGTGATGCGATGGACAAAGCACAGGTTCTCTATGTGTTTCTCTAGCCAGGCGGAGCTG
>JAGDYQ010000323.1:89781-129781 GCA_021962125.1 Bulinus truncatus
ATATATGACATGAACAAAGAGAGAAGCACAATTACATTTCCATTAAAACTATTTCATCGTGAAGTTTATATTAGTCTCTTTGCTAGTTTGATATTTACAATGTTTCTCTATTTGTTCTTGACAAACATCACATCTCAGTTTTCTGAGCAGGTTGTTGACCAGTTTGAAATCAACAACTTATATATCAGGAATGTCGACAAAAGTACCGCCGTAGTGAAAAATACGTTCATACATACAGTAAAAATGATCTCAAGCTTAGAGTCAATGACAATGTCTTCAAAGAAAACCTGCAGACAAGCTATCTTCCAGACAAAATCTCCGAACACACAGAAGAATTTGCCAACCTAAGTAAAGTCATTAAGCACCTAGAAACTAGTTCAAATTCAGTAAGTGTAAAAAATGTACGGTATTGTACTGTAGGAACTCAGACACAGTGGACAACAAATATGAGAAACACCACGAATAAAAGAACAATTTCTTACAAACTAAAATCGACTTTTAAGTCACCAAAATTAAATACCAACTACAGTAAACGTACCGGTGAAACAAATATACATGACATTGTTACTAATCAAAAGACTACTCAAATCAACACATTGCCATTTTGTTTGACTGGCAGCCAATTTACTGGACAGTCAAAAGGTAAACGTTGCTATGGAAACAAAAGCTACCTGTGTAACGTTATACCAATAGACAATCTAATTGCAATATTTTTTAAATTCATTGCCTCTATATTAAGTCAAGACAATCTGCCTGAATCAACTAATTTGTCAATCCGTATTTTGTTGTGGTTCTGGTGTCTGATGCTTTTAGCCATTAACGCTATCTTTACCAGGAATATAACTGCCAACCTACTAGATCGTGAAGAATCGGTCGCTTTTACAACGTTTGAGGAACTTTTACAAAGAACTGACTATAAATGGGGAGTATTCCAAGAATCTTCGTTTTATAACGTGATGAAAAACGCCAAAGAGGGAACGATTCTTAGAGAACTTTACGACAAGATGGAACTATTCGCTAGGACGGATTCAAAAGTGAAAGGAACTTTTGAAGATCAAATTGAACAACTGAGGACAGAGAACTATGTGGCATTCGTCTTTACAAGTGACGTGGAATATCTGACAGATGTGAAGAATATAACTGACCTGGTCATTTTGAATGACAAAGTAATGATGTGCAATAACGGTATGATATTTCCCAAGACATCAGCACTGAATGAAGTCATATCTGAGCGGTTATTGCTGATGAATGACATGGGTATTCTGGATCACCTGCACAAGTCCAAAAATAACTCAGCTGGCTCCAACCAGCTGCGCAAATCGAGTGATTCCGATAGTTCAATGCTGGACATGTTTTACTTGAAGGGTCTTTTTTATTTTTGTGGATTTGGTTTAGCAGTATCAGGAGTTGTGCTGGTCTTAGAATGTATGTGGGTCAAATGTTGGACTTGGGTAAGTAATGTAGAGTGATATAATTTGACTTTACAGTGGCAGAGGTTGCGTTGGTTTTATAATATATGTGTGTCTAAAGTCGGAATTGGGCTTGTAAAGTTTATTGACTTAATTTCAAGTAAATGTACGAGAACAAGTCTTAGAAACTATTTTTCTCAACTATGTTTGAGTGATATATAAATTCAAACCTGATGAAATAAATTTGGTTAGAAAGTATATTATCATACAATGTCATATGGTCCGCTTCTCTAAAGTATATGGCTTACTCACATTTTTATGCGAATATATTGTAATTAAAAAGATTAAATAAACAACTCTTAATTTTATGAAAGCAATTAGCATTTAATGACTTGCAACGATTAATTTTATTAGTATGAGGATAAAATCGAACGAAATTCTTGATTAAATACTTTTCTTCTTATCTAAAAAAAATGTAATCAATGGATTTGTTTTCCAAATCAAAGCCATGTAAAAACAACATATTGCCTTGTTTATACATTTTAAAACTATTATACATGCCTGTGAATCAACTTCTGAATTATGACCTATTTAGACATGCCTGTAAATCAACTTCTGAATTATGGCCTATTTAGACTTGCCTGTAAATCAACTTCTGAATTACGGCCTATTTTGACGTGCCTGTAAAACCACTTCTTAGTTATGGCCTACTTAGTACCAGAGTACCCAGAGCCATTATCATGATTTTAGGGCACGGTGTATCTGGGCTGGGCTGTTAATGTCTGCAATTAGAACCGTCGAAAGGAACTTAAAGCTAAACAACGCATTTCAGAGAGAGATAGAGCCTGCCTTTAGTCCCTCTGTCGGAAACTGTAAGATGTTATAAATAGAATTACTTAATCAGACTCGATGGGGGTCGGGGGCCTTTTCTCAATAAGGTGACTGGAATTTTCGATTTCGTACGATTCGATCCCGGACCATTTAACCCTTGCCATTTCGAACCCCGGACAATTAGTCACCAGTCATTCAACCCTACCGGTTTGACCCCTCAGACAGTTCGAATTCCTGACAGTTCAACCCCGGACCATTCAATTCTTCCGTTTTGACCAACGGACAGTTCGATACCGGACCATTCAATTCCGCGTATTGTTTGACCCCGGAAGACTCGACCTTCTCAGCTAAAATATCATTTACATTTCTTTTTTTTTTACTCATATATCTAGGACAATGTTTATGTTGGTCAAATATGAAGGATTATGTCAACTTTGTTTTAGTTACATGTATTTATTATGTTCAAATATGTGAATTAGGTTTGTTTAAAATAGATGTATCGATTTTGCGTAAAATAAATATGTCTTTTTTAAACAATTGTGATTATTGCATACTACATATATTAAGAATTGTATGAACTTGTCTAGGGGCTTAGATCAGTTGGATTAGTCGAGAGGTAAAACAGTATTTGACATATTTACAAGGATGGTCATATTTATTGTTGTAGTTTTGATTTAGAAGCGATACATTTTATCTTTAGGCTTTCTTTGTCTCCCTCTATTTTGATCAGCCCTAGTTTATTCCCCTACTCTCTTAGAACAGCATGTTTCCCTACTCTCTTAGAACAGCCTGTTCCCCTACTCTCTTAGAACAGCTTGTTCCCCTACTCTCTTAAAACAGCATGTTCCTCTACTCGCTTTGAACAGCATGTTCCCCTACTCTCTTAGAACAGCATGTATACCTACTCTCTTAGAACAGCATGTTCCCATACTCTCTTAGAACAGCCTGTTCCCCTACCTCCCACTGAGTGATTTTTTTTAATTTAATTTTTCAATAAAATGTATACAGGTGATTTTATGGGAAATATTCACTTCTTGTATTTTGATTAGATCTATATTTAGATCTATATGGTTTAAATCATTTATATAGGATTTCTGTTAAAACTCCATGATTCAATGTCAGGTACAAACTCACTCACTACGTTTGGTCAGAATCAGATCTGGCCATTGTTTTGAAATATTTATAAACAATGAAGTGCAGTGAAATGGACAAAAATGTCACTTCGGATGTTTTTTTTTTTGATATTTGATATTTCTATCATGGCTTGACAAACAGTCTGTTTGATTGAGATCTTTGGTATGGGAAATTGTCGAATCGTTTTATTGGTTTATTATTCTATCTCAATAGAACTAGAATGCAACGAATGATCTGAAAATGAGCAACTGAAATGTAAACGAAACAAGTTTTAAGGTTAACAACAAACACACACACACACACACACACAGAGACAAAACAGAGGTACACACACAACATACACATATACAGAGACACACAAAACATACACACATACAGAGACACACACACCATACACACATACAGAGACACACACAGACAAAACAGAGACACCCACACATCTTACACACATACAGAGACACACACAGACAAAACAGAGAGACACACACACAGACAAAACAGAGACACCCACACATCATATACACATACAGAGACACACACAGACAAAACAGAGACACACACAACATACGCACAAAAGGAGACACACACACAGACAAAACAGAGACACACACACAGACAAAACAGAGACACACACAGACAAACAGAGACACACACAGACAAAACAGAGACACCCATACATATTCACACAACAGAGACACACACAACAGAGACACAAACAATAAAGAAACACTGATGGTGTGGGTGAAGAAGTCAATAATGAAAATTACAATAGTAAATGTATTGCAGAAAAAATATTATTATGATCAGTTCGCTATAGTCAATGGATGTCAACATAATCAGTTCCATAAAGTCAATGTATGTCAATATGATCAGTTCCATATAGTCAATGGATGTCAATATGATCAGTTCCATAAAGTCAATGTATGTCAATATGATCAGTTCCATAAAGTCAATGGATGTCAATATGATCAGTTCCATATAGTCAATGTATGTCAATATGATCAGTTCGCTGTAGTCAATGTATGTCAATAAGATCAGTTCCATATAGTCAAGGGATGTCAATATGATCAGTTCGCTGTAGTCAATGGATGTCAATATGATCAGTTCCATATAGTCAATGTATGTCAATATGGTCAGTTCGCTGTAGTCAATGTATGTCAATATGATCAGTTCCATAAAGTCAATGGATGTCAATATGATCAGTTCCATATAGTCAAGGGATGTCAATATGATCAGTTCTATATAGTCAATGGATGTCAATATGATCAGTTCGCTGTAGTCAATGTATGTCAATAAGATCAGTTCCATATAGTCAAGGGATGTCAATATGATCAGTTCGCTGTAGTCAATGGATGTCAATATGATCAGTTCCATATAGTCAATGTATGTCAATATGGTCAGTTCGCTGTAGTCAATGTATGTCAATATGATCAGTTCCATAAAGTCAATGGATGTCAATATGATCAGTTCCATATAGTCAAGGGATGTCAATATGATCAGTTCTATATAGTCAATGGATGTCAATATGATCAGTTCCATATAGTCGATGTATGTCAATATGATCAGTTCCATACAGTCAATGGATGTCAATATGATCAGTTCGCTATAGTCAGAATATCGAAATGTGATAAATTCAATATAGTAATGGGATGGGCACAATTTTACAAATTGGGGCCACTTTATCATAATTTCCATCTATCTATTTATCTATCACTTAATTAGAGATTTCATTTAATTGTATTCAAAATACACAAAAAATAACGAGTTAAATGACATTTTTGAGATCTTTAATATGATATTACGCTTTTCAAATCTTCTGTAGTGAAATAAAATTTTTATACAACATGCACAAAATAAAAAAAAAATAATTGAAGACTTTCTTTTTAATTAATTATGTTGTTTATATTTTTTGAAATATTTTTATGTTCTTGTGTATCTTATTTTAAACAAAATTTTATGTTTTTCGCCAGAATTAACTGTGTTAATCTTATCAGTGGTCTTTTTGAAATATTAAAGAAAACATATAATTGTGTATTACACTTTCTCTATTTCTAAAGTTAAAAGTACATGACGTATGTAGGTCTGTTAAACCAATGTATATTGTTTGCTGTACTAAAATGCAACACATTAAGTCAATATTGAAACAAGCCCCACGCTCCAATTAACAGCCAGCTACTTTGTTGACTATAAGAAAGTGGCTACACAATGGTTTCAAACGGGTACATTTCTCAAGGACTGCTCACATATTAGACAACGCATGACGGCGAGATTTTTTTCATATAATTAGTTATTTACAGAAGAGTTGTGGTAATTGATGTCTGTTATATTGGTATAACTCAATTGGTGTCTGTTATATTGGTATAACTCAATTGGTGTCTGTCATATTGGTATAACTCAATTGGTGTCTGTTATATTGGCATAATTCAATTGCCGTCTGTTATATTGTTATAACTGAATTGGTGTCTGTTATATTGGTATAAGTCAATTGGTGTCTATTGCAATCCAGAAGTCACGGTAATCTGAGCACGTGACCACAGAGGCCACAGACTAAAATGTTTGCTAGTTTTTGTCATAGAGGAGAATCTACATGTTAACCCTCGATTTTTACGGGGTGAGGGGGGTGTCTCATACTTGCAAGCAGCGGATTTGCATAGGGCTCCCAATGACATTTGACTAGCGCCTCCAGTACTGCATTGTAATTGAAAAAATTGGTCTTTTTATTTTCGTTCTACTACTTTAGCATTCTTATGTAGTTCAATGTCAAACTTGTCTTTGTCAATTCCATTCATTTAATTAGCTGTATATATTATAGTTTTAAGTAAATGTTAGTGATCCGATGACAATCTAGCCTTCTTAGCAGCCATCCACTGTTGTCCTGATTCTATGATCCCATGACAATGTAGCCTTAGTAGCAGCCATCAACTGTATGTCCTGATTCTATGATCCCATGACAATGTAGCCTTAGTAGCATCCATCCACTGTATGTCCTGATTCTGTGATCATATTTCAATCTAGCCTTCTTAGCATCTATCCACTATATGTCTTGATTCGGTGATCCTGTGACAATGTAGGTTTCTTAGTAGCCATCCACCGTATGTACTGATTCTGCTATATTGAATGTAATTGTCACATTGCATTTGCAATTTTCCAATTAATTAATCACAACGTTTGTGTTTGTTGATGGAAAATATTTTGTGAATGCCAGTAAACTTTGGCACCACAACAGTATTTGTGTAAGTCCCAACTGTGTGACATCATCAGATTTTAATCCTCTAATTAGTTCCTTGATACTAAGGAAATATCCCCTCAACTGCGGCAAAATACACACACACACACACACAAACAAACACACACACACACACACACACACATATATATATATATATATATATATATATATATATATAATATATATATATATACAAATGATTCAATATTATGTGTCCATTTCTTGTTTGGTTTTCCCTACACGCCAATCACCATATGAATTATTTCTGTACAATACACCCACCGACCATACGGTGAAGCAATGCAATAATTTCACCCGCTGTCTTGTTCAAATAACCTGCATGCAGTGCATAATTTATAACAGGTCATTATTGTCATAACCCAGACCCGTCTCACCCTGATATTGTACAGATTCTGATATTGTACACATTCTATCTAAAGGCAATTAAATGAATGATTATTATGACGTCCAAGTACAAATGGGTTGTCACCATTGTCTTAAAAAATAGACCACTAACAATGTTTTGAAAATAACGCATTGATTTTCGGCGAATTGATTTTATCGTTGCTGTGTTAACACCAACTTGATCCTTGGTAGTATTTATGTAAGAGCAGTTTAGTAGGCATACAAAATAACCTGTTTATTAGTAGCGTTTATGTAAGAGTAGTTTGGTAGGCATACAAAATAACCTATTTATATGTAGCGTTTATGTAAGAGTAGTAGACTGACGTAATGTTAACAGGACTGTCAATTTGTATATTTTTATCTCGGGGTTTAATATAATTTATACCTCTCTAGACTTCAATAAATTCATAATGTTTTAATCGAATTATATTTTTCAATTACATGTAAATATGAGATATTTTTCTCTAGATTTTATAAACCACTTACGGAAAGATTTTTGTTGCTCTTCTTTCATCTTCATTATAATAAAAAGTGCAATGGTTATGGAGGCACCACGGGAGATATAGTTCGGTGACTGATCACGCTGATATTTAAGCCCTAGAGCACACCGGTCAAAGTCACTGCTGTATTCTCACCTATTACTGCTCTAATTTCAATCTACCTTCAGTCCACTCACAAATCTATTTCTCTAATTTCAATCCAGCATCGATCCGCTCACAAATCTAATTGCTATAATTTCAATCTACCTTCAATCCGCTCACAATTATATTCCTCTAATTTCAATTTAACTTGAATCCGCTTACAAATCTATTCCTCTAATTTCAATATACCTTCAATCCGCTCACAAATCTATTCCTCTAATTTCAATCTACCTTCAATCACTCATAATTATATGCCTCTAATTTCAATCTTCCTTCAATCCGCTCACAATTATGAATGTTCAAAAACGATGGAAGAGAACATGGGGTAGTTTATATTTCTATCATGAAATAACTTAGATTAGTAATTCCTTTTGTACAGCTAGTTTTCTCTTCTCAAGTTTCGTCTCTAAAATTTATCAATAATTCCAGTGAAATTCCACAAAATAAATTCACATTTGTATTTAACAAATAAAGTCTGTGTTTGTCCACACGCCTTGCTAAAGATCCATTGATTCCCTCTAATCAACCCATTCATAACAAACTGCTGAATGAGATGTAAACAGAGGGATGAGCAAGGAGAGACAACCCAAACGTACTTAAAATATAAATTGAGACCAGGATTTCGGGCTGGACTTATTTCACGCCGACAAAGATTGTCCAGCTAGGATGATTTCCTGGACAGTATGCTGTCATTTAATCATCGTCTGTTGTGTATTGAATACTGGTTCTTTAACAGACAGCGTTATAAACATTGGTTCCAATGATAAAGTGGACAGATTAGAACAAGAATTTCAAGAATGTGGTATTGATCATATAATGATATTGACAACGTCAGAACTTACATTTTGGCCTGTCCATTGGATTTTACGACATTCAGCTCTTACTGGCGTCCGGTTAACCCATTATAACGTTGGACATTTGATCCACAGACACGATGCTTTAGGTTATTTCATTTGGGATCTTTATATCAGTAAACAAATAAGAAACTTCTTTATAGTGAGCAGTGAATACAACGCTATAATGGAGAGCGTTCATCAAGTTTTCTATGACAGACAGAGAGGTGAAGCTGCTGTTCTGCCTCATAAGACAACCTTCACCTTGATCGTTCCATCATCATTGGATATTGGTGACAACCTTCCATCTATGGTGAATAGTACCATCGATAACATTGCTGTGATTATGGTGAATATAACAACCAAACGAATCTCACAAATGTTCACACTCATGTACAGAGAGAATACAAGACGAGAGTGGGAAAGTGTTCATTATGTTTATGGAAATAATTCCTACACAAAACAAACTTGTCGGATATTCCCTAATAGAATGTACGGACTCAATGGAAGAAAGTTGAACATTTTGACAAAAGAGTAGCTCTCCCATTTGTATAAGAGAGTTGAAGAGTCCACAGGAAGACTTCAGTATGTTGGGTTTTACGTGAACATAATCAAGGCTTTGTCGGCTTCTTTAAATTTCACTGTCAATTTGGTACCGGAACCTGGAGAGGATGACAAAATCCAATGGAGTGATTTTTCTAACCGAGTTGGATTCGGGGAATTGGATTTTGGAGCAACGACCTATACAACAAACTCAGTTTCTTATTTCAACCATTCCGTATCATTTCCTATTCTGTGGAGCAATGTAAGTGGTGTATACATAAACAGGGAAAGAACAGCCATTACATCTCCACTAAAACTCTTTCTAATTGGAATTTACGTTTGTCTGTTGGCCAGTTTGGTATTTACAATGTTTCTTTATCTGCTCGGGACTTTCTATTCTAATAAGTTTCAAGAAGAAACGGAATATACTTTTCATTATCTTCATCATTGTTTTGAACATTCTGAACAATCTTCAAACTTGAATTTATGTCATATTAATATGCAGCGTCCTCGACTACGTTCTGTAGGTACACAATATTTGAGTGTCGGAATATTTGAGACTTATTTTACAACTCTGGCGAATAAGAATAACGAAATTCTAAGCCCATCTAAACATAAACTCAATTCCAATTCACATCAAAACACTAATACTTACGGATGTATTCAAAGCGTTATGCAATCTAAAACTGTTAATTCTTCTTCATCCATTCCTAAAGAAAATCTGAACAATACCTTACTATGTAATGTAAATGTTAATTTGATATCTGCATGTCTAGAAAAGGTTTCTTCACTTGATTTTAAATTCATAGATTCAATATTTTGTCAAGACAGTCTGCCGGAGCCCAAAATTCTATCAGCACGATTTCTGCTGTGGTTCTGGTGTCTAATGCTATTAGTGCTACCCGCCATCTCTACTGGGAACATTACAGCGAACTTGGTAGATCAAGAAGAATCGGTCCCTTTTACAACTTTTGAGGAACTTTTACAACGAACTGATTATAAATGGGGGCTGTTCCAAGAATCATCTTTTTTTAACGTGATGAAATATGCAAGTGACGGAACGTTATTGAGAAAACTTTACGACAAGATGGAACTGTTTGCATTGACTGACCCATCAGTGAAAGGGACGTTCGAAGAACAAATCCTAAAAATGAGAACGGAGAAATATGTCACGTTATTGTTCTCAGGAGATTTAGAATATCTTAGAGAAAAAGCGAATGTATCTAATTTAGTTATAATGAAAGATACATTAATAATAACCAACATGGGGTTTATTTTCCCTAAACATTCAACCATGAATGGACTTATCTCTGAACAATTATTGCAGATGAGCGACTCTGGGATATTGGATTATCTATATAAAATGAAGAACAGCTTGTCCAATAGTGTACAAAACAATTATGATACTACAACACATAGTGCGCTTGATTTATATAACATGGAGGGTCTTCTTTATTGTTGTGGATTCGGTGTTGCGTTAGCTGGATGCACGTTACTTCTGGAATGTTTATATGTCAGGTTTAACTGTTGCTCGATTGATCTACGTAGAAAATAAATACTTAGAGTATTGCCAGAATGTACATTTATTGTGAAATTGATCAGCTGTTCATATATAATTATATATATATAATTATATATATATATATATATATATATATATATATATATTTGTATCATTTACGTGTAATCAAACGGAAATGTATAGTTCTACATCTAATGTCAATATATATATATATATATATATATATATATATATATATATATATATGTAGATATATATAAAGTAAATAAGTAAATAATTCGAAATTTTAATATTACATTAACATTAGCTGAGTCGAAACAATTTTTATTTTTCGCAAAATTAATATACAATATGGTGTGTTATCTGTGATTGGCAAATATCGTTTGGATCGTTTAATTATATATCAGGTTTTTTATTGTAATCGTTGAAGAAAAAATGGTAATATAGGAGGATTTAAAAAATGTAACCCTTTGATTTTGCTGTAAATGATCCTTATCTATAGGCTGTGTGTGTGTGTGTGTGTGTTAGAGCACTCACACCAATAGCCAAATAAGCAATAAAGTTAAAATGAAGCTACAAATGTTTTGTTGAGACGCTTGACTATCGTTGTGGTGCGCACAGATTTTTTAAATTTACCTTTTACCGTGACGCACATCCCATTACTTCTTTTCTGCTCATCAACTTCCAAAAATTACTGATGCAGAAACAAAAATAAAATGTTAAAAACTGTGGCGTCACTGGGGGGGGGGAAGGGTACGGGCCACACCGCGTGACAATTTTAGCGGTGACTTCAAAATGAACAGTTCTAAATTTCATAGCAGAAAACAAACGGTATAGTCGGTTTTATAACCAATCATAGTTAAAAAAACATGAGCAGTAGCACAGGGTGTCACCATGCAAAGCGGTAGCACAGGGTGTCACCATGCAGAGCATTAGCACAGGGTGTCACCATGCAGTCAACATGCAGAGCATCACCACATGGTACCACCATGCAGAGCAGTAGCACATGGTGTCACCATGAAGAGCGGTAGCACTGGGTGTTACCATGCAGAGCGGTAGCACATGGTGCCACCATGCAGAGCCATCCATTCCACATGTATACATTGATGTGTCAATTGAGCCCCAATATTCACAAAATCTCTGGAATAACTTAATATTTGGTCCACTAGATGGCCCCATCAGTGAATCAAACACCTTTGCCGCAATGAGTTCCATTATGTGGCGCTTGCATGCTAAGCAATCACATGAACTTGATGTTTTCAGCAATGTTCCATTCTTAAATAAGATTAACAACGGCAGTTGCCTCGGCCTCTCCAGTTCCAATTTTTGTACTCCCAGCAAATTCATTGTTCCATCACCGGATACCAGAACAGCAAGACGATCAACTGACTCTTTTGATGTTAATGCAGGCAACATTTTTCCATCCCAGTGCGCAGTTAATGAGCAGTTTGGATGAAACGATACATGAATCTCTGTAGCTGCTGCTTCACGGTGTTTACGTCGACTACGTCTGACTGATTCCCTGTTAATCGCCAGGGCTGCAGTGCTATGGCTTACTGATTTTACTGCTGCTGCGATTATGTAAACTGCGTTCCTGTCACTGACTTAACTTCTTTCTAATGCAGCTGCCAAACCTAAACTCACAAAATTGGTGGATCGGACGATCCTCACTGGTTTAATAGACACTTCCGGTGGTTCGGGGAGTTCATCAGGATCATCGAGATCACAACCATCGGTGCTCTTAGCCTATGTGTCACTGTCGTTGCCTGCACTAAACTCTATCTTCTTTGCCTCATGTTTCATCCGCTAAGCCTCCTTTTCCTTACGATATTCTTGCTCTAAGCGCCTTTTATGAGACCTTTGTTCTTTCCGAGTTAGCACCATATCCACTGGATCCATGCAACCACGCTTCCCTTTCTCTCTTTGTGTTTCAAAAAATGTTATGTCTTCAGGTACCTGCATCATAGTTAAAGCTGCAGCGTGTGCAACATCAAACAAATCAGTCAAACGTTCAATACATTGGTGATCCTTCTCCTCCTGAGAATCTGTTCTGCGGGATACATTTTTTTCTTATTACAATCCATGCTGAATGGAGATCCTTTATCTTGGCATTTATGTGGCATTTTTTTGTGAACTGGAATGCGTGCCTTTTATGCCAGAACTGAACAACTTCTTTCATTGTCACTGTGTCACTAGCAGTAATATATATAGCACTGACATGAAAATATAAATAATTAACAGAAATTTTATAAATAAGTAACAGAAATCGCCTCCGGTTTGTCTTGTATGTCAAATACAGGCATTTTCACATATAATATACAACATCGAGTCCATTGAGCTACCCCTAAATATCACTGTATCTTCATGAAACTTGGTAAAATTACTAAACATAACAAAAGGAAATAAATTAGGGGGGGGGGCGGGACAATGAAACTTCCACATTTTTAATTTACCATTGTATTGAGTGGCACCCTAATACATATGGCTGCCTCAATGTCAATTCTGGCAGCCAAGTTAGAGAGATCTTACTCGGCCTGCCAGTTGGGAGCTGAATCATGCATGTTAAGTAGAAAACAGTAAATGTTTCTGCCATCTTTGAATTGTTTATGCCGCTATCTTGTATGACAGACACGATCTCGAATGACGGACACATCTCGTATGACAGACGGGATTTCATGACAGACACGGTATTCCCGACAGAGCAGAAAATAATTTTTTGTATTATATATCATACTAACTTTTGAACTCTTATATATTTATAATTGTAACTTTTGAATTCTTCTATAGTTATCATTGTGATTTTTGAACTCTTCTGTAGTTATCATTGTGACTTAGGAACACTACTGCTTCGTCAGTGTTTCATAAGGTTGTATTATGGTGGAGGCTAGTTAATGCTAAAATTTTCATCACAGTCAGAAAGAGGTGACTATTAGTCGCGAGGTCGATTCCCAGCGAATTCATCGAACACTTAAATCCCCCTATCATCATGTTGTGTCATTAAACACTTTCATCCCTGCTGTCATCAAGTGGTGTCCTTAAACACTTTCATCCCTGTTGTCATCAAATAGTGTCATTAAACACTTTCATCCCTGTTGTTATGAAATAGTGTCATTAAACACTTTCATCCCTTTTGTCATCAAGTGGTGTCATTAAACACATTAATCCCCCTGTCATCATGTGGTGTCATTAAACACTTGCATTCTTGCTGTCATCATTTGGTGTTATTAAACACTTTCATCAACGCTGTCACCTTGTGGTGTCATTAAACACTTTCATCCCTGTTGTCATCAAGTTGTGTCATCGAATTTTATGATTGTAAGTTTGAAAGCCTTTAATTTTTACCAAACAGAACTTTTTTCTGACTAAAGCCATTGTATACATTTACTATAAAACATGATGTCTGATTTATAGTTGATTAACTGTATTTCTTTGTGGCCAATATTGAAAGATAAATAGATTGTAATATCATTTAAAAATAATACAATGAAATGCACAATTTTTGTTTTTATATATTTTCTTTATTTAATTTTTGGTATACTGTACTTTAATTCAAATGACATATGTAACTGCACATGATATCTGCCTATAATTTTACAAAAAATGAAAAAACCTTACATATCAATACAACATAGCCAGTACATACAACACAAGCCAAGTGCTGAGATAACACATGTGTCAGATTACGGAAATTATGTCATGATACATACATACAAAGCGATAAAATAAATGCATACAAGATTTAACTATATAACTAACATATTCATACATATGTCAAAATATACACTGACACATCCATACATATGTCAACATATACACTAACACATCCATACACATGTCAACATATACACTAACACATCCATACACATGTCAACATATACACTAACACATTCATACATATGTCAACATATACACTAACACATCCATACATATGTCAACATATACACTAACACATCCATACATATTACAACATATACACTAACACATCCATACATATGTCAACATATACACTAACACATCCATACACATGTCAACATATACACTAACACATTCATACATATGTCAACATATACACTAACACATCCATACATATGTCAACATATACACTAACACATCCATACACATGTCAACATATACACTAACACATCCATACACATGTCAACATATACACTAACACATCCATACACATGTCAACATATACACTAACACATCCATACACATGTCAACATATACACTAACACATCCATACACATGTCAACATATACACTAACACATCCATACACATGTCAACATATACACTAACACATTCATACATATGTCAACATATACACTAACACATCCATACATATGTCAACATATACACTAACACATCCATACATATTACAACATATACACTAACACATCCATACATATGTCAACATATACACTAACACATCCATACACATGTCAACATATACACTAACACATTCATACATATGTCAACATATACACTAACACATCCATACATATGTCAACATATACACTAACACATCCATACATATTACAACATATACACTAACACATCCATACATATGTCAACATATACACTAACACATCCATACATATTACAACATATAAATTAACACATCCATACACATGTCAACATATACACAAACACATCCATACACATGTCAACATATACACTAACACATCCATACATATGTCAACATATAAACTAACACATCCTTACACATGTCAACATATACACTAACACATTCATACATATGTCAACATATACACTAACACATCCATACATATGTCAACATATACACTAACACATCCATACACATGTCAACATATACACTAACACATTCATACATATGTCAACATATACACTAACACATCCATACATATGTCAACATATACACTAACACATCCATACTTATTACAACATATACACTAACACATCCATACACATGTCAACATATACACTAACACATCCATACACATGTCAACATATACACTAACACATCCATACACATGTCAACATATACACTAACACATTCATACATATGTCAACATATACACTAACACATCCATACATATGTCAACATATACACTAACACATCCATACATATGTCAACATATACACTAACACATCCATACATATTACAACATATACACTAACACATCCATACACATGTCAACATATACACTAACACATCCATACACATGTCAACATATACACTAACACATCCATACATATGTCAACATATAAACTAACACATCCATACACATGTCAACATATACACTAACACATCCATACATGTGTCAACATATACACTAACACATCCATACATGTGTCAACATATACACTAACACATCCATACACATGTCAACATATACACTAACACATCCATACACATGTCAACATATACACTAACACATTCATACATATGTCAACATATACACTAACACATCCATACATATGTCAACATATACACTAACACATCCATACATATTACAACATATACACTAACACATCCATACATATGTCAACATATACACTAACACATCCATACACATGTCAACATATACACTAACACATTCATACATATGTCAACATATACACTAACACATCCATACATATGTCAACATATACACTAACACATCCATACACATGTCAACATATACACTAACACATCCATACACATGTCAACATATACACTAACACATCCATACACATGTCAACATATACACTAACACATCCATACACATGTCAACATATACACTAACACATCCATACATATGTCAACATATACACTAACACATCCATACACATGTCAACATATACACTAACACATTCATACACATGTCAACATATACACTAACACATCCATACACATGTCAACATATACACTAACACATCCATACACATGTCAACATATACACTAACACATCCATACACATGTCAACATATACACTAACACATCCATACACATGTCAACATATACACTAACACATTCATACATATGTCAACATATACACTAACACATCCATACATATGTCAACATATACACTAACACATCCATACACATGTCAACATATACACTAACACATCCATACACATGTCAACATATACACTAACACATCCATACACATGTCAACATATACACTAACACATCCATACACATGTCAACATATACACTAACATATTTAACCATGTGGGGGTTAATTTCTATCCACTGCGATCACATCTTATGATTGGTTCATCCAGCAAGGAAGCTAAATGTAAGCTTATGTAGACCAGAAGTCCAGCCCCGTAGCGTGAACATTCTACAGCAGGGGCCAGGCCAATATCAGGGGGGGGGAGGCAGGAAATAAATATTACTACGTAGAGCAAACAAGCAGAGTAGGCTAGACAAAACTCGGGGGGGGGGCCTTGACACCACCAGCACGCTACGGGCCTGCAGAGGTCCCCCAACCTCTTTTTTTCCAAGGACCGGTGAACGTTTAATAATTACACCGCTGCCTGGCGGAAGGAGGTGGAGACATGTCCATTATTAATGTTTTAGATTGGTTTGATACAGTAAATAAAAAAGGGAAGTAATTAAATGTTTCTTTGGGAGGCCCAGTACCATTTGATCCACGGACCGGTACATGCCCGCGGCCCGGGGGCTGGGGACCACTGACGTAGACCATACATAAACACATTCTGCTGAAAAGGATGAAAGATGTATTTTAGGTCTGGTCTAATTGTGTGGCAATCATACATCATTTTGTTTAGCCAAGACACGTCACATAATACATATAAAAAAGTAATTCACAAAATTACTGATCGAAATAACTGAAATATAACAAAATATAATACGATTATATAAATTTTACAGCATTCAAGTTACATAAGGGCGCGTAATGAAAATTGACACTTAAAAAAATAATTTCATCTTAAAAATACTCAAAATTTGCTTTAGCAAATATGACACTTACTCAGTTCGCAACATGGTAGATCAAATAATTCACTCATTGATTCATTCAGTCATTCTTTCATATAGTAAATTATTAAGTAATCAATGAATGGTTTATTCTATGATTCAATCAATAATACAATTGTTACAACTTATTTACATTTTGTTCATTGCACGTTTGGTTTGTGTACATAGTTAAAATAAAGATATAATAAACACCAAGAAGTTTCTTTTTATAAGTTTTGTTTGAGTTTGAGTCAGTCATTGGTTGAAATAAAAATAAAAACTTTCGAACTCATGTAAACATTTTAAAGATATTCCTAAACAAAAATGTAAAAATATCTTCTATTTCAAATAAGTTTTGCTCAGTAGTAATAACATGTACGGCTTAATCGACATGAATAACTATTAACATTTCGATACTCCAAGTCTGTTTTATTTTATAATCGATGATTTTGGGTCAGAGTTCAATCAAATTGTTTTAATAACTGAGACAAATAAAGGCAACTAATTGATTAGCACCGGTAAAAAAAAAAAAATCAGGTTTATCCTATACGTTAGCACTGTCTGTTGGTCACCACAGATATATAGCAATTGTGGCAACCTAATTCGGTTAGTAGACACAAGCACGGGGGGCCCGGCCACTATCGTAGTTTATTTTCTCATTTGTTCATCTTTCAGTAGTGGGGGGAATCTTTTCAAAGTTTGTCTGGGCCCCTAGAATGTCTGGATACGGTATCAAAGTGACTAAGTTTGACTGTGGATGCTAGAAGAGTTATGAAATAAACAAGTGAAATGTTCACATTTTGCACAATTTCAGTGAAGATTATAGTTTAGTGAGAGATAATTCTATAAATGTTTTCGTTTTATTATTGTTAAAGACGAATATGACATGGAATACAGTCATTTTTTTCTAAGGGGAAATAACTGGTTCAAGAGTTAGTACTAAAGATCTAAGCGAATTAATTTGATTGCTTCCCTTACTTCATAGCTTTTTGGTGAAGCAAAGATGTAATCAAGTCAGATTGCAGCAATTCTCGTGGATGGAGTATAGTTGAAAAATTGTAAGTAATTGTTAATTGTTAATCACTCACATATCCACTGGATCTTTCAACTCACCCAGAAATATTAATTTTATTTTTATCTTTTAACTTATCACATGTGCGATTTTTACATACATTACTTTATGTATCAACTTAAATTCTTATAACATAACTTTATTACAATTATTTTTTCTACTTGAATTTTCTTAAATCAAAAAGAATTTTAAAAAATGCATTTTGTTGATTTCCCGGTGAAAACTGATCATCAACCAAAAAATAAACTGATATAATTATATGTCAGTGTTCGAATATTCAAAAAAATATTAACGGGCTGAAATAAGTTTTTTATTAAAATTATAATTCTATCTGATAATTAAATTAATGGAAAGGAATTTAAATATCCCATATGTCATAAATGGCGGCATACTGAGAGGACTGTCATCAAGGATGAAGCCGCTGTGATGATAATTAAAATGAACGATGGGTAGGCAGATGAAGGGCAGTTCGACCCGGGAGACAACGATGGCGATGACGGTGTTGTCTGAGCTAATGAGGCCGATGATGCGGAGGTGCCGCAGTACTGGCTCTGTTTGAGACCCAGTTCCATGTGGTTCGGGAACTTCCGGTCACAGTACGGTAGCTGGAGGCAGGAGCACGTGACTATGGCGTCGACGACGGGGATGACCTGTGCAGGGGCGGATCTGAATTTCTCCAGCATGTAGCTGCCGATGTTCCCCTGTGGAATGCAAACGTTTTGTTGTTTAGAGTAAGTCAAAATATTTAGGAGCAAAACATATTTCAATACTAGCTGTAACCTGCTAAACATTGGCATAGAGAGGATCGTTCAACTACGAAGTTATCAACAATTGGTTGAATAGCATCCCCTACTTTGAGTAGTAAGCTTATTTTGGTTTCGTACAAATCCGATGTTTTCATAAATTAAAAAAGCAATATAACTCAACAACAAATATTTGAATGGAATTATTAAAAATTTGAGACTTTTCTTTAGGTCTCATATTTAGAATCACACAAACAATTAAAAACTGAAAATGTTTTTTTTTTCAAAACCTTAATCAAATTGGGACGGATGGCCGAGTAGTGTAGATACTCGACTGTCGACCTGGGTTCGATCCTCGGTGAGGACCATGGGAATTTTTCCAGGTGACATTTGTTTCAAAGTCGTCCACCTAGCTTTAAATGGGTACCTGACTTAAGTTGGAAAGTAAAGGTGGCTGGGTGTTGTGCTAATCACACAACCCCTTCATCTTATGAGGTTATAGAAACAGATGAATTCTACACTGTATCTGCCCAGACGGCCCGTTAGGGTTAATGGAACTTTACTACACTAGCTACGGTACGACATTTATGGTACACTGTTTTAGATATTTAATAGACTAGTGATTGTCAAAGTAACAGACAGACAAAATTTAAAATCTTCAGAAAATGATTGATTATGTATCAATGTCTAACCAAGTAAAGCTGACCAAACCTGAATACACAATCTATCAAGTTTCAAAGATGAACTTCTACGATACTATTACTGCTGTATGTTCATACCTTCAGACATGGGTTATCTATAATTCCTTTCACAAGTGTTTTACACTCATCTGAACAATGGAGACTGTTGTTATGTAAACACTTTCTTCCTACGTCCATCAATATTTTCTTGGTGGTCGGGTGGGAGATGTCTCGAAATATCCACCACTGGCAGCCTTCGATGGGTCTGTAATCTGTATTCAAATACTGTATGTGTCTCTCACAGGATGGCAAGGACCTATGGGATGTACACCATGGTTGTTCCAACTTCTGTAAGTATATATACATAATACATGAACGCATATCTAGAACACATGATTGTGTGGACATACGCATCAATGTTATATACACCTTTAGGATACATTGTCTGTAAATGTATAAATGATACAAGTGTATTAAGAGAACTTGATTGTACAAACTAGAATCCGTTTTAGGGAATGGCCAATGGGGCAAAAACTAGAGCTTTTTTTTATTTTAATTTTTGAGCATGATACATTGATAGGATTAGAATTTTCTTGATTCATATTTTTTTTCTATCAATCTGATGTTTTGTAAACATGTTTTATAAAAGTATATAGCCCAAAACATCATTTAAGACTAAAAATCAGATTTTTATTTATTTCCGTTAAATAACTCCATATAGAGCAAAGTTTGAACAAATATGGACTTTCTCTCCCCCCCCTCCCCCCATTTCTGCTACCAAACCTATTTCGTTACTGAAATATGAAGAGGAATTTTTTGTCAATCCTAGAAACTTGTAAACCAAACTGGCACACGTACAAAAACATTTTAGACTCGTTTGATAAACACTAGAACATGCTTACATTTACATATATCTAGTATCTACATAACACACACAGGCACAACACACACACACACTTACAACACTCATACCAATATTGCAATATTGATAAACACATATGTCCGCACTCACAGCACACAATCACGTTAACACACACACACACACATTAACGCACAAACTCTCACACATTCAGTGTAATCGGTCATAAAGATGCAAGACATTTACCGAGAGTAAAGGGAAATAAGTGATAAATCCAAAGCACATCTCGTCGGATGTTGCCTCCCCCCAGCAGACAGGATGTGGTGCGGATGTTCGGCGAAATACGCACGTGGTGCGAAGTTCATCACCAGGGTTCACTAGGATTGGACTCTGGAAACTACATGAAAAAGACAACGAACTTTAAATTATAGATGGTGTTTATTTTGGTTAATTAGTTGTGTAATAAAAAAAAGTAATACATATTAAAATATATTCATGAGTGTGTTTTAGTGTTTAGTTTTACAACAACAGTCGAACAAGGGAAAAAAAAAAGTCATATAACAGTTTATCGTCAACTTTTCAATTACATCAAAAGAATGGGCTTTTGCATAGTAGTGCTTTTGATAACAATAAATTACAAACGTAGATAATGATATTTAAACCAGTATAGTGTGAGTCTTTCTTACGGAGAGATAATCTAGGCTCTAGAGTTTCTCACAGCTAGGAGTGTCAGCGTGTCGGCCTGTTGTGGTTCCAGCTGTAGAGTGTCATCTGTCGGGGTGCACTTATCTAAATAACGACAGCTGATTTAAGACAAGGGGGAGAGGGATAATCATATGGGCTTTAACGTCTTTTGGGAATCTAGGCACAGAATGCCAGAGATATAAGATGGCCCAAGAGATACAGGATGGCACCAGAGATAAAAAGATGGCTCCATAGATAAAAGATGGCTCCCAGAGATATAAGATGGCCCCAGAGATAAAAGATGGCCCTAGAGATATAAGCCAGGTTCACATCGGAGCCTTCACGACGCTATTATTATTACAAATTAACACATGAATGAAGTCCCTAAAGTCAGTGGAGTTTCCTAATTTATCTGTCCATAAGACCGGTACTAAAGTCAGTGGAGTTGCCTAATTTACCTGTCCATAAGACCGGTACTAAAGTCAGTGGAGTTGCCTAATTTACCTGTCCATAAGACCTTTACTAAAGTCAGTGGAGTTTCCTAATTAACCTGTCCATAAGACCGGTACTAAAGTCAGTGGAGTTTCCTAATTTACTTGTCCATAAGACCTGTACTAAAGTCAATGGAGTTGCTTAATTTACCTGTCCTTAAGACCGGTACTAGAGTCAGGTGTGTTGATATTCACCAGCCTGTTTATCACCAGTTATCACGAATGAAACAATCTCGACGAAAGATTTATTTTGTCGGGACATTTTTATTTTTTTTTTACTTTATGAAATGTAAAAATTTTATCAAGTTATCAAGTGGAACGGATGTTGAGCTGTAGTGCGTGATAAAGTTGGATGTCACGCTGACCGTAGCTCGCAACCTGGTAACGGGTAGACAGACACGCGCCGTGACTCACTTGTGAATGACAGGGTCGTCATATTTGTAGTTGGGCTCGTCAGTGACGACCTTCAGTAATGTGTTGTTCTTGTAGATACTTATGTTCTGGTATTTACCTGGGAGAGCAATACATACATATCACTTAAATGTATATACATGTAGGTAGATGATTGAACTTTATTAATGGCTTTTATCACAAGTAGAACATAGCACGTTAATAATAGCACGTATCATAGATAGAATATAGGTGGTAGTGAGTTTTTGTGTATGTGTAGGTGGTAGTGAGTATTATTGGTGGTATGTGTAGTGGTAATGACATATTATAGGAAGAAGATAATAGTATTATGGTATTGTTATTATTATTATAATTAAAATGTAGTAAGTTTGTAATTAAATTATACGTAGAATGTAGTAAGCTAGTAATGACATTATCATAGGTAGAATGTAGTAAGCTAGTAATGACATTATCATAGGTAGAATGTAGTAAGCTAGTAATGACATTTATCATAGATAGAATGTAGTAAGCTAGTAATGACATTTATCATAGATAGAATGTAGTAAGCTAGTAATGACATTTATCATAGATAGAATGTAGTAAGCTAGTAATGACATTTATCATAGATAGAATGTAGTAAGCTAGTAATGACATTTATCATAGATAGAATGTAGTAAGCTAGTAATGACATTTATCATAGATAGAATGTAGTAAGCTAGTAATGACATTTATCATAGATAGAATGTAGTAAGCTAGTAATGACATTTATCATAGACAGAATGTAGTAAGCTAGTAATGACATTTATCATAGATAGAATGTAGTAAGCTAGTAATGACATTTATCATAGGCAGAATGTAGTAAGCTAGTAATGACATTTATCATAGGTAGAATGTAGTAAGCTAGTAATGACATTTATCATAGATAGAATGTAGTAAGCTAGTAATGACATTTATCATAGGTAGAATGTAGTAAGCTAGTAATGACATTTATCATAGGTAGAATGTAGTAAGCTAGTAATGACATTTATCATAGGTAGAATGTAGTAAGCTAGTAATGACATTTATCATAGATAGAATGTAGTAAGCTAGTAATGACATTTATCATAGGTAGAATGTAGTAAGCTAGTAATGACATTTATCATAGGTAGAATGTAGTAAGCTAGTAATGACATTTATCATAGGTAGAATGTAGTAAGCTAGTAATGACATTTATCATAGACAGAATGTAGTAAGCTAGTAATGACATTTATCATAGACAGAATGTAGTAAGCTAGTAATGACATTTATCATAGATAGAATGTAGTAAGCTAGTAATGACATTTATCATAGACAGAATGTAGTAAGCTAGTAATGACATTTATCATAGACAGAATGTAGTAAGCTAGTAATGACATTTATCATAGACAGAATGTAGTAAGCTAGTAATGACATTTATCATAGATAGAATGTAGTAAGCTAGTAATGACATTTATCATAGACAGAATGTAGTAAGCTAGTAATGACATTTATCATAGACAGAATGTAGTAAGCTAGTAATGACATTTATCATAGACAGAATGTAGTAAGCTAGTAATGACATTTATCATAGACAGAATGTAGTAAGCTAGTAATGACATTTATCATAGACAGAATGTAGTAAGCTAGTAATGACATTTATCATAGACAGAATGTAGTAAGCTAGTAATGACATTTATCATAGACAGAATGTAGTAAGCTAGTAATGACATTTATCATAGACAGAATGTAGTAAGCTAGTAATGACATTTATCATAGATAGAATGTAGTAAGCTAGTAATGACATTTATCATAGATAGAATGTAGTAAGCTAGTAATGACATTTATCATAGATAGAATGTAGTAAGCTAGTAATGACATTTATCATAGACAGAATGTAGTAAGCTAGTAATGACATTTATCATAGACAGAATGTAGTAAGCTAGTAATGACATTTATCATAGACAGAATGTAGTAAGCTAGTAATGACATTTATCATAGACAGAATGTAGTAAGCTAGTAATGACATTTATCATAGACAGAATGTAGTAAGCTAGTAATGACATTTATCATAGAGCTAGAATGTAGTAAGCTAGTAATGACATTTATCATAGATAGAATGTAGTAAGCTAGTAATGACATTTATCATAGAATGTAGTAAGCTAGCAATGACATTTATCATAGAATGTAGTAAGCTAGCAATGACATTTATCATAGAATGTAGTAAGCTAGCAATGACATTTATCATAGAATGTAGTAAGCTAGTAATGACATTTATCATAGACAGAATGTAGTAAGCTAGTAATGACATTTATCATAGACAGAATGTAGTAAGCTAGTAATGACATTTATCATAGACAGAATGTAGTAAGCTAGTAATGACATTTATCATAGTCAGAATGTAGTAAGCTAGTAATGACATTTATCATAGACAGAATGTAGTAAGCTAGTAATGACATTTATCATAGACAGAATGTAGTAAGCTAGTAATGACATTTATCATAGATAGAATGTAGTAAGCTAGTAATGACATTTATCATAGATAGAATGTAGTAAGCTAGTAATGACATTTATCATAGGTAGAATGTAGTAAGCTAGTAATGACATTTATCATAGGTAGAATGTAGTAAGCTAGTAATGACATTTATCATAGGTAGAATGTAGTAAGCTAGTAATGACATTTATCATAGGTAGAATGTAGTAAGCTAGTAATGACATTTATCATAGAATGTAGTAAGCTAGTAATGACATTTATCATAGAATGTAGTAAGCTAGTAATGACATTTATCATATACAGAGAGAAACAAAAACGTTTTTAACGAGAGTACCAGCTAGCGCCCCATCCCCTCTCCTCCCCAAGGGACGTGACTACTTGCTACCGATACAGGCAACTGAGTTTTCCGTTCAATCCCATTCTAACAGGTACTAATGTAGGGGAGATGCCTGCCATGATGGGTGACAAAGTAGGTCAGTTATAACAAAGCTCTCCCCCCCACTTCCTTCTCCCATCCTGTAAACTGTTTCCTTGAATCCAAGAATGTTGAATAGTTTACATCAATGACAGCAAGCGTCATATTCTTACTGTATTTCTATATTTAATTAATTGAGATTTGCCACCCGAATGAACCAGCTCTTTGTACAGCTACATACGTCATTATAAGAAAATTAAACTTGTAAATAATACATGTGAAGTAACATTAAGCTATTGGCTAAAAGTAAATGCATATTACAAGTGTCGCTGATAGATCTTCTAGACTAAAATGTGTACAGCTGTTTTGTTTAGCTGTACCCTGTTCATATTGATGACATATTAATAGGTAAACAATACACGCCTTATAGTCACTCGAGTTAAGAGGTTATGACCTGTTAAATATTGTATTAATGGATACAAGGACATCGCCAAACCCGGATCACACTGAACATGATCAGAGTGATAGGATTAATACCTCAATGATAATAGATTTAACTAAATCAATTTGCCAGTCATCACTTGATGATAATAGAATTAACTAAATCAATTTGCCAGTCATTACTTGATGATAATAGATTTAACTAAATCAATTTGCCAGTCATCACTTGATAATAGTATATACTAAATCAATTTGCCAGTCATCACTTGATGATGATAGACACACACACACACACACACACATACGTTCAAATAAAATATTTCACGTTTATACATAAATACAAGCTAAATAAATCTCTCACTGACACCTACCCAGGTAGTGCATGTGATTGACAGCTGAGGTGATGAAGATAGGGTGTCTGAACATTGACTGTGTGCAGCCCTGTGGACAGGACGAGGTAAACTCCAGGTCTGGAACATATAAACAAAACATTGTCATGAAAAAAAAATGAATTGGACAAATTAAAGCCTTAGTGGGTGGGGGCGCACGCTTATATTGCAACAGGGCCCCCCACACTTTTGTTAAATTGCTCGGGCACTTCGAAAAGGCCCATGCATCAAGACAGGCTATGCTTAAAGTAAAAATAAAAACGTGTGATGTCCTATAAATTTTTCTCAGTTAAAACAGTTAAGATCTTGAAGCGCCTGCTTACCAATTTAAAAGTCAAGTATTACTGCATGATGAATTACCCTGTGTTGATGGTGATATACCTGAGTTACCCTGTGTTGATGGTGATTGTAAGTGTCAGTGATATACCTGAGTTACCCTGTGTTGATGGTGATTGTAAGTGTCAGTGATATACCTGAGTTACCCTGTGTTGATGGTGATTGTAAGTGTCAGTGATATACTTGAGTTACCCTGTGTTGATGGTGATTGTAAGTGTCAGTGATATACCTGAGTTATCCTCTCCTTGAACTGGGTCGATCTGTAAGAAGTTCTGGCCAATGACCAACATCCCAGCGTCATGTTTCCTCAGCTTAGTGGTCAAGTAGATCTTCAGTCCAGAATTGTCGATTATGTTAGACTCTTTCTTCGCGTTGTTCCAGTGAACCTGGCAGTATAAAGATTTAGACATTAGATCTAACTGACTTCCAGTGAACCTGGCAGTATAAATATTCAGACATTTGATCTGACTTCCGTTGAACCTGGTAGTATAAAGATTTAGAACATTAGATTTAACTGACGTGTGGTGTTTATATCATATTTTTAACAAACGTCATACATAAAATGTTTAACAAAATTCATTTAACTACGGACAGCAATTTTTTGAATGCATGCGTCATGTTGTTATAAATAGCAACTATCATTATATTCCCACCGTACGGATGATCGTGCGGTAAATCTCTCGACCCACGACCTTAGAGTCCCAAGTTCGATCCCCGTTGTAAACCATGAGAAATTTTTCAGATCATGGTAAAAATTCCCTCCATGTCTTTCTTAGTGCTTCCATGGATATTGCAATATCGGTTGTCTTAAGAGAGGAAAGAAGGGCATCACAAAAAAAAAAAACTTCCCATTGAGACATACAGGATCTAAAAGACAAACTTCTTTTCTTTACAGGGACTTCACAGATCAACAGATTCCTGCAAGCTCATTAACTGACCAAGTACACTGACCTGCAACGCTATTGTCTTGTAGCCCTTTGGTCCGATACGGAAGCCCATATCTGGGTGCGCGCACTCCCCTGAACTGCCGATAGTCCAGGCACCGATGAGAAACTTGCAGCTAGGATGGGGCACCATGTCACAGTCATACGGTGACCTTGTGAATTTCTCCAGTTTGTCTACATTGAAAAATGTAGCAAAAAAAATAATCAAATGACGTCATTAAGTTGTGTATATCAAGTTTATTTTTTTTTTGTTTGATAAACAATGAACACTATTTATGCGATGGATGAAATATCAACAACATTGTTAAACAACATTAATTCAAGCTACATATTAAATAAGATATTTTTTAGCTTATAATCTATATATAATATATAAGCCCTTTATGAACCCTGAAGCCCGGCCCTGAGAGTTTCTATCGCGAAATGAACTTTTGATGTACACATGGCAGGCCAAGACCTACAAAATAATATATACAGCATGGGTCTAGGACTTATGGTTGCTGAGATATAGGGCGCTCCTTTGATAATATAGCTTATATAGTAAAAAAAGGTACTTAATAAGCCCCCTTTTTCAGCCCTCAGAAGTCCTATCGCGAAATGGACTTTTGATACACACATGGCAGGCCAATACCTACAAAATGATATCTACATCATGGGTCTAGGACTTATGGTTGTTGAGATCTATGGTGATGACGGACAGACAAACAGACAGACAAAACTGGGATATATCATTATCTTTTAGAGAAAATACAAGTAGAGAAACAAAGTACCCAAAAGTCTACTGTTAACCTTTTCCAAATTAATTTCTACACAGGACTGCCCGAGGTAATAGCGAGTTAATTGTTTTTAAAGAGAAATGTTTGTAATTTTTTAATCTTTCCGGGTCCCCCCCTCCCACACCCCCGCAGCCAGTTAGTGCACATGGAACATTTCGATAACCGCTTCATTTTAACCACTGATGGTATGGACAACTTCAGTAACCAGCTGGCTAGTTAAGCCCTTGACTAGCAGTGGTAAGAAAACAGCCAATAGGGTGAAACCAAAAAAAGGCTTTTTTCCAGTAAGTTTGGGCGATTTTCAAAGGACTTGTAGTGAGTTTCCGCTTCTTTTATAGTGTATGTAATCAAAGTCAAGGTTAAACATTATATAATAAATGAGTTAAATATTTCTTTTTATTTCATTAATTATCGCAATTAATAATCTTTTTAAAATCAAACTCTATTTCTTTATAACAAGTATTGTTGTGTATTGTTTATGGTTCAATGGGCTGTTTGAATGGGATTGCATGGGTTGGGATGATAACGGTTGGAATAAACAGGCTGCATACGGACTGAGTGTTGGGTGGCGGGTGAGACCAGGAGAGCATGGCGGTAATAGGTAAAAGGTCATTTTAGGTGAAAGTGGGAGAAAGTTGACCACGTGAAAAGACGGGGGTTATTAATTGATAACACATGTGTTAGTTCATGAGTGTTAGAATAGGAACATTGATGATTTTATTGTATGTCAACGATTTATTATTATTATTATTATTATTCGATCGTTCTATTGTGGCTTTTATATAGATTAAACCTTTACTATTGTGTTTCACGAATAACTTGTTGATGTGTTCATATTATTGATTGTGTTGCGAAAGGAGTTACAACTGTGAACAATGTATTCACCATATAGACCCTGTACACAAAAGTATCTAAGTGATTGTTGTAATTGTGTTTGTCCCAACCCAATGGACCATCATCACTCAGCCCTGTGAATTACATAGTAAAGATTTCTCAGTCGTTGTATGGATACAATATATTCTCATCTCCAGAAGCGTTAAATCATTCCCACCCCATCCTCTCTTTTGCCACTACCCATCACGTTAACACACACACACACACATACACATGAACTCACACCGACAGCATCAGCCACCATCAGCTACCACCAACTCACCTTTAGGGTTACAGCCGAACAGCAGCAGGTGATGCACCACTTGCGTGGCATTAATTACTGGCTGTGTGGCGATCATGTGATGGTCTGTGGTAAGGTTGAGGTCAAACAGCTGGCAGAAGTAGGTCGTGGCCTCTTTATCTGGGACCGGTGTGGGGGACATGCGTAGCTCACGGGAGATAGTATCTGTGGAAATGATTATCTACATCAGATATAGGAGAAGTGGAGATATCGTTATGATATACAGTAGGTATAGGACAAGTGGAGATATCGTTATGATATACAGTAGGTATAGGCGAAGTCAAAATGTCGCAACCAGCAAATCAGATAAAATTGCCTGGATAATTAAATGTATGTGCCCTGCAGAAGGTTAAATTATATTTAGACTAAAATAAGCCATATCTATCTATCTATCTATCTATCTATCTATCTATCTATCTATCTATCTATCTATCTATCTATCTATCTATCTCTTTCTATCTCTATCTATCTATCTATCTCTCTCTCTTTATATATGTATATATTTATACAAAAGTCAACATATTCACCTGGTCTATCGTATTAAAACCAGACCTGACTAAATTACATTCAAAGGCGAAACGAAATAAAAATACAACTAACATTGTATTAAATAACTATACAAAAATTAAGCGGTCTTCGCCCTAAAAGGTCATCGGGTCGATTGAAGAGTAGGATTCATGTTAGTTTTATTTAACCGGAACATATAAAGGGATGGTATAGTTAACATAACGCCCTGTCGCCTTTATCCCCAAACTTAGGTCAGTTACACATTGTAGTCTAGGTGGACGTGATACAATAATCAACCTCACCAGGATAATTCCTTTTGTTCTCACCGAGGTTCAAAGCCCAGTTCCTCAGGTCAACAGTCGAGCTTCTTCACCACTCAACCACCCGTCCCAATCTATAAACTGTATTAGAACCAATTTGTAAGAATGGTTTTTATACGTTTAGTTTGAATACCTTCATACTTATAATACTTTCTTTTTTTATGTTCCCTTTATTTCTAGCAAATCAGATGCCAACTTTATGTCAAAAGAAAAGAAAAAAAAAAACATCTGGTTTATTTATAGTATTTGGAAAAAAGGCTTACAATATGTGAAACAAAATTGACTCTAATAGATTACAAGTTACTTACTTGTGTTGTTAATATGTGGACAGAATTGTCCCATCTCGTAGTTGGCAGCTATGTTGCAGTTGAGCCATTCGTTGGCAGCTTTACATTTTTCACTTCCTAGTGGCTCACAGATTCCTGAAAGAAAATAAACATCATTTATTGGATTCAGTGCCGTACCTAGCCTAACCGCCGCCCGGCAGTTATGAATTTTTAAAATTCCAAATTCTGTCTTCTAATGCCACCCCTGGCAGTAGTGCTGCCCGGGTGTTTCGAACCCTTGTGAAGAATAGTACGGTGCGTCTCTGAATGTATATATTCTTTTTATTTTTCTGTAAAATTAATTCAAAGTTCACGGCCACAGTTAACAATTTATTAGTTGTAATTCTTTACAGATCTATAAATATTGCCATTATGAAGAAAGTTGATCAGATACTTTCTTAAAGTTGTAAACTGGGCAGGTGAATTGAGCCCAATTGTAAATGTATGGCCTTTTTTTTTAAACCTTTATTTTATCTTTGCCTAAAATGTGTGCCATGACAGGAAGGAAGGGAATCAGAAGTGCCCCAGTTGTTAAAGACAATCTCAGGTTCCAGATAGTCAATTGGAGACCGTGACAGTGTTTTTGAATGTAACTTTGCTTAGCCTTGAGACTCCAAATGACCAGGGCTCCCAAAGCTATTTTTGTATAGGACCCAAAAAAAAACACAAGAACGGCTCTGTTAAAAATCACAAGGGTTCCTTTGAAAAAATAGTGTCCTTATGCTGTCAAGGAAAACATTTACAAGAATGGAAAATAAATGGATGAATAGCATTGGCCCTTTATACAACAAATGTTTTTTTCGTATTTGATAATAAAAACTATGAACATAGATTCATAATTTGCCAGGTTTTTGTATTGACAATGTTATTAATTTCAACACGAACAAGACCGTAGTCAAGAATTCTGTCGCCCCTGAATAAACTAGGTTGTTTACCCCCACACCCAAATAATTTTAAAACAACGCCCCAAACCCCCCCCCCCCCCCATGGCGTGGTGCCACTGACAAGAGTTCGGGTGGCCCGGGCATGAAAGACATACTTAAGACGATGTAGCAAATACCTCATGCAGTAGATAAAAGATTTAATATTTTCTAACCATCGCGTTCTTTTACCGCATAACCCCAGGGCAATTTCTGAAAATAAATTCTAAACGTTGTTTACAAGAGTTATCTCTTTAGATTAAAAAAAAAATACCAAAACAATTTAATCCCGGATATAAACAATCTATTGTTCAAAGAAAAATAAACAATGAAAAAAATCTCAGAGCTTCGAGTTTTGCTGTAGACATAACGTTATTTTCTGAGAGACAAGACTTCTGTGAAACTGGTGCATTGTGGGTTTAGCTCATGCACTTAGCTCCCTTTGTTGCAAAGGGAAATAGCTGATGCAGAGAAACATGCTAATTACTCTTTCTTCAACATGAGACCACGAGTGATCTCAAACATTTGTGTTCATGTCGTGGATAATTTGTGTATAGTTATAAAGAAAGTATATTAAATTAAAATTAATCAATATTAGTTTGAGTTAAAATGTAATTAACACAAAAATAATATGAAGATGAAGACAATATTTTTTAAACAGGATCAAAATAAATGAAAATTCCCCCCACCACCCTTTTCACATATTGAGAATCACTGCCTCAGCGCTTTTAATGCAACTCGCTGCCTTCTATTTTTATGTAACGCATAAATGGTGGCACATAGATACTGGGTGGTATTATGACAACATGTATGTAGACTGTTTGTCTGTGTATGTCTGTTCACACGGAGAACACACCAGACCTCTGTACTTCAGTAATTGGTGCATGACTTCGCTGACCTTGATGCCAGACTGACCTAGATCTAAGGCCACGTACTTTAGTTATCAGCACTCGTCTGTGCAATTCTCAGTGGGTAAAGAGTCATACTCACTTCTTCTTCTTCTTCCTTTGGCTCTACAGCCCATTTAGGGCCCTGGCCTGCCATACTACTCTTCTTCACTTTTCCCGATCCATGGTCTTCTTCCACTACTCTCACACTCCTATGACTTTAAAGTCTTTCTCCACTTCCTGCAACCATCTGCTTCTTGGCCTGTCTTTAGTCCTTTTCTCATTAGGTGTCGCCTTATATATTCCCACAAATATATCAAGGTAACGTGAAAAATAGTTATCATCAAACACTTGGTATTTCTTTCTCACCTGGATGGGACATGCTGGGACCTTTAGGGATGGCTCCTTTCTTCCACTTGCAGTCTGGGTCACCAAGCTCTTGACCGTTGGTCAAACCATCGCCATCTGAATCTCGTTGACATAACTCTTTAGACCATTTCTGAAATTGAGGGAATAAAAATAACACTATCAGTGTTAAACTAGGAAATATCAATAACACTGTCAGTGTTTAACTAGGGAATATCAATAAAACTGTCCGTGTTAAACTAGGGAATATCAATAAAACTGTCCGTGTTAAACTAGGGAATATCAATAAAACTGTCCGTGTTAAACTAGGGAATATCAATAAAACTGTCCATGTTAAACTAGGAAATATCAATAAAACTGTCAGTTTTAAACAAGGGAATATCAATAAAACTGTCAGCGTTAAACTAGGGAATATCAATAACACTATCAGAGTTTGTCGGACGGATGGTCGTGTGGAAAGCGCTCGACTGTCGACCTGAGGGTCCCTGGTTCGATCTCCTGTGAGAACCAATGGATATTTCAGGTCATGACTAATGTCCCCGCAATATTTCCCGTGGTGCCTCCACGGCCATTGCACTATCGTCTATGGTGGGGATGAAAGAAGGGCACAAAAAAACCGTCTTATTAGTGGCTTATAGAATCTAAGAGATTTCATCTCATCCTTACAGGGGATTCACAGATCAGAGTTAAACTCGGGAATCCCAATAACACTATCATAATTAAAATGTTAAGTCATAGTGAAAGCATGTTTCATTAAACTTACAAAAAAAAATCAGAACATAAGGTCGACCAGTGTTCACGGTCATCACATAAGAGGATAGGGGATGTAAGCAATGTTTCATTTTGTTGGGTGTCATTCGTTGTATGAGTGCCGTCATTGAGTGAAGGGAATATCCGATTTAAAGTAAGGTCCCTTTAATCCTAAGGGCAGAGAGGGAATATCACAGATGAAATAGCACAGAGGAAATAGCACAGAGGAAATAGCACAGAGGCATATAGAGAGAAACGTTAGAAAGGTCCACCCCGTGTGGTACAATTTTGGTCCCTACTCTTAACTGGGGCATCTGACAAACTTTAGCACTAGAATGTTACCAGTTCACACAGAGCGCCACTAACAATATGTATGCCACTAACACTATGTATGGCACTAACATTATGTATGCCACTAACACTATGTATTGCACTAACAGTATGTATGCCACTAACAGTATGTATGCCACTAACACTATGTATGGCACTAACAGTATGTATGGCACTAACAGTATTTATGCCACTAACACTATGTATGGCACTAACAGTATGTATGGCACTAACACAATGTATGCCACTAACACTATGTATGGCACTAACAGTATTTATGCCACTAGCACTATGTATGCCGCTAACACTATGTATGCCACTAACACTATGCATGGCACTAACACTATGTATGCGACTAACACTATGTATGGCACTAACAGTATGTATGGCACTAACACTATGTATGCCACTAACACTATGTATGGCACTAACAGTATTTATGCCACTAACACTATGTATGCCGCTAACACTATGTATGCCGCTAACACTATGTATGCCACTAACACTATGTATGTCACTAACAGTATGTATGTCACTAACACTATGTATGACACTAACACTATGTATGCCACTAACACTTTGCATGACACTAACACTGTGTATGCCACTAACACTATGTATGCCACTAACACTATGTATGCCACTAACACTATGTATGCCACTAACACTATGCATGTCACTAACACTATGCATGACACTAACACTGTGTATGCCAGTAACACTATGTATGACACTAACACTGTGTATGCCAGTAACACTATGTATGCCACTAACACTATGTATGCCATTAACACTATGTATGCCACTAACACTATGTATGCCACTAACACTATGTATGTCACTAACACTATGCATGACACTAACACTATGTATGTCACTAACACTATGCATGACACTAACACTGTGTATGCTAGTAACAC
This sequence comes from Bulinus truncatus, assembly GCA_021962125.1. Taxonomy (NCBI): domain Eukaryota; kingdom Metazoa; phylum Mollusca; class Gastropoda; family Planorbidae; genus Bulinus; species Bulinus truncatus. The sequence goes on from JAGDYQ010000323.1 coordinate 124,487, forward strand.
TGTGTATGCCACTAACACTATATATGCCACTAACACTATGTGTGCTAATATAGAAATGCTTAAACCAGAGGTCGGCAACCTTCGGCTCACGAGCCGCATGCGGCTCTTTCGATGTCAAGTTGGGACTATTTCGATGTCAAATCGCGGCCTTCCAGTTCAATGCGCAAATAATTATAGTGATATTATTGTATATACCTTTTTCTAATCAAATACCATAATACTGAAAGAACAATTTAAGTGGCTCTTTAAAAACTGAGTAAATTGTAAATTATAACTGTTAGCTCTTCCATCTCAAAAGGTTGTCGACCCCTGGCTGAAAGGGCTTCTAAAAAGAATAAATGACACAAGATGACCTCACTCACTCTATTCTCCAACCACCTGACTTGAGATATTTTATTTCTCACCTTTCCATATGTATTAAAATCTTTTCCAAAACTGTTTCTTTTAGACTGCCCTTCTTTGACCAGATGACCAACACCTTCCCACACTGACCCGGGATTACAGGGATCTGGAACACTCCGACCGTTGGGAATCAAATCTGTAAATGTATGATAGGCCAAGGCCGCTGGTAGTAGAGCAACAAATAGTGCAATGGTTAGTGACGTCATTTTTTGGTATCTTCGACCTGATGAGTGAAAAGAAGAAAGTAATTCATTGGAGGCTGGAGATTGAGAAATGCTATTTCTTATTTTTTTTTTTACTAATATTTATTTTCCATACTATTGATGTCAAGATGTGTAGAAATGTAAATACAAATATCAGGAGTGGGTTATACTTAATTAAAAAAATAATAATTTTATCACATTTAATTGAATTATTTTATTGTTAGTTTATTCAATTTTTCAGAATTTTTTTCCATCGAATTAAATTTAAATGTATTTCCATTTCACAACGAGGCCATAAGCAAGACAACTCCTCAAACGAGCTCACACATAAGACCCATCAATAGACCTCAGTTATATGAGCGGTAGTAATGGAGACCTAAGTCATTGATTTTAATTTGTGTCTCCTATGTCTAAACGATTTAATATTGTGTCCTTGTTCAGCATCAACTAGAAACTATATATATATATATATTTTAAATACTTGTATCGTATAGAACAGATCAGCGAAAGGTGAACTGCGGCTAGGGTCTATTGAATAAAATTTAATGAAAACAATAGAGCAGTAGCTCAATAGACCAAATCTCAATGTGACCCAGTCTAAATTCAACACTGCTGCTGTAGTTTGACCTGCTGTTAGATTCAGGTTCGACTCCAGGCGACTCCCCCAGTCACCTACAAATGACCACCCATGGCTACCACTACCATCTATGACGGGAAAGAAAGAAGGGCAGAATCTATGACGGGAATGAAAGAAGGGCAGAATCTATGACGGGCATGAAAGAAGGGCAGAATCTATAACGGGAATGAAAGAAGGGCAGAATCTATGACGGGAATGAAAGAAGGGCAGAATCTATGACGGGAATGAAAGAAGGGCAGAATCTATGACGGGAATGAAAGAAGGGCAGAATCTATCACGGGAATGAAAGAAGGGCAGAATCTATCACGGAATGAAAGAAAGGCAGAATCTATCACGGGAATGAAAGAAGGGCAGAATCTATGACGGGAATGAAAGAAGGGCAGAATCTATGACGGGAATGAAAGAAGGGCAGAATCTATAGCGGGAATGAAAGAAGGGCAGAATCTATGACGGGAATGAAAGAAGGGCAGAATCTATCACGGGAATGAAAGAAGGGCAGAATCTATGACGGGAATGAAAGAAGGGCAGAATCTATCACGGGAATGAAAGAAGGGAACATAAAAACCATATTATGATTGGTAATAGAATCTGTTAGGTAAACATCCCATCATTTACAACTCTTTTTTTTGTCCTCCTAACGAAAATTAAATGTTAAATTTTATGTACAGCCTGTCTTATATACAAGGAATTATGTTACATAATGAAATGTCGGATGCTATAAAATACGGATTAATTACATATAATCATTTCCTTCTTTGACTAATTTATTCTTCATTCAATATCGGCTAATCATTTTTTCAGATAGTAAAATGAGATATATTAAAAAAGTTAAGTTCCCTTAAACCTAACGGACCATCGGGGCAGATGAAGTGTAGAATTCATCTGTTTCTATAACCTAGGCATATGAAGGGGTTGTGTGGTTAGCACAACGCCCAGCCGCCTTTACTTCCCCAACTTAAAGTCAGGTACCCATTTAAAGCTGGGTGGACTTGTGGGACGACTTTGAAACACATTTTCACCTGGAAAAATTCCACATGGTTCTCACCGAGGATCGAACCCAGGACTCTCAAGTCGACAGTCGAGTATCTACACCACTCGGCCACCCGTCCCACGAGATGATATTACCGATACCGTTATTATTGGAGGTTTTATTTTATGTAATGTTATTATTTCTAAAGAGAAAATAAACAACATTCAAGGGCAGTAACTTGTTCTATTTCTTATATCAAGACCAATAACTTCAGTACATTTAGCCATGTTCAATTAATCTTTTACAGACACTATATAAAAACAAAAACAAAAAAAATGTTCACGACATAGGAAATCGAATTCCCTGGGGCTGTGACACAGACATGGATGACGTCATCATTGCTCGACTCACAAATTTAGAACTTGATATTATCGGAATGGTTATTTTTTAACGGAATAACATCTTAGTTTATTGATATTGTGTGTGTGTATGTGTATATGTGTGTGTGTATATATATACATATATGTGTGTGTGTGTGTGTGTATGTGTGTGTGCCTAAGATAATATTTTAGTATTCAGAAGTAATTTTCAGTGTATCGAGTTCTCGGTTCTCGGGCAAAGGTTAAAGGTCATTCATGTACACTTAGAGAAACGCCCAACAACCATGGACCTGGCTGGTCAGTTGTCCAACTGGGGTAGGAATTCATTCAAATTTTATCGAATTGGGGGTCGAAAAGGGCCCCAACACATTGGTTATCCCGGGGGCCCACAATATTGCATGGGGGCCCAGCCACCAACACCACACTTATTAGACCGTCCGGCGGTCTAGTTTGACTGACCCATTAGGCTCGTCTCTACTTCTGTTAAGTAGATTCGCTCAAAGTAGAAATATTCGCAAACGTGTACTTGCTGGCTTATTGCACACTGGCAGGGTTAATTGTGGGAATTTTAGGTCCACGGTCGCAGCTTAATAATACAAACAGGAGCGTTAATCTCACGTTGGGTATCAGATTACAAAATCAATAAAACTTGTATTTCATAATACACAAATCACAATACATTGGATTTTAAACCTGCATATTTGATAAATAATTAATATCTTAACTGGACAATGCAGAATAATTACCAAGTACTGACACAATGACTGGGAATCGTTGAATTATTTGAGGAAATAATTTACAAAAAAAAAAGGACTCGTTTGTTTTCTAAATGTTATTATAATGGGACGATTCCATAATTTTTTTTCGAGGCCAATTCGATTCCGATTCTTCCAAAAGCATCGATTCTCGACACAACCCGGTATTTTCAGTAGAATTGTCTATTTCACCGATACAACGCAAATGACAATTGGGGGAGAGAGGAAAAGACCGGCGCCCTCTCGTGTTCTACTCAACCCCTTCCCATTATCCCCTTACCACATCCCGGTCAACTATCGCCTTTAAAGAACAACAGACATCCATTGATTTTTTCATTTGTCGCGCATGGGCTAAGATAGACAATACATTGAGGCTATTAATAGAACATACATTTTGTGCGCACAGGCAGAGATACATTTGGTCCTAGGTAAAAAAAAAATTTTAGGGCCCATGAGGAAAGGTTTTTTTTCGGTGCCTAGGCTAATATACATTTGGGGCTAAAGGTACTAATAGGGGGCCCTCGACAAATATTCACATGGCAGCCTTTAGAAATATACATTTGGGGGTCCTAGGAAAAGGTATCTACGGGACCCCTTAGCTAAAGTATAATTGGGGGCCCAAGACAAAGCTAGGGGCCCTAGGCTAATGTAGATATTTGGCTTGGTCTAAATTGCTGTTAATGCCACGGGTTGCAAATAATTGGCACCTAACTTAAATATCTCAGACAGCTGGGGCCCCCCTCTGATTATCCGTGACTGTTAAATCAGTTATATCCGGGGTCCCTGGCCATTTCTCAGATTACCCTTCCTTGTGGCTGGCAAAACAAAAGTCCCAACCAGGGGACCCCCTTCGTTGTGGGGGCAATAGACAGGCCGCCCTTAGTTGCATATCCATAAAAACAGCTTTGGTAACATACAGTTTAGGGATGTGTGCAATCTATATTCGCGGGGCACCCACCAATCACCTTGTATGAACGGTCGACCCCGATATGATCTGAAGGAAATATTTAGGACTAGCTGTACCCTGCAAAACTTTTGCATAAAGTTATATCCCCTTGGGCTTGATCCCCTTAGGTTATATTTGGTTTCGGGCAGATCCGATTTTTTCCTGATTGTATTTTAAACTGGAATACTGTTTTGTATTAATTCTTTACTTTCGATTTAACGCAGAACCTTTTATATTTAGGAAGATTTTGTTCTATGGGGCTTTTGTTTTTGTCGACTTTTGTCCGTATACCCCATATAGTACTTATTTCCTGTGATGAAGCGATGTTGTATTTAAAGGTTTCATGCTATAAATTGGTGTCATTCTACGTCACTGTTCAATGCAGTGGAAGAGTTCTTCAATAGAAAACAGAATATTTAAATGATCTAATGAGTAAAATATGTTTTTTTTTTTTTAATTTAGATTGCTGTTATTTGAAAATGATGACGAAAACTGTATCACCAGGAACATGAGAGAGAGGGAGAGAGAGAGAGAGAAAGATAGAGAGGGCGAAATAGAGATGGAGAATGAGAGAGTAAGAGAGAGAGATGGAGAAAGAGATAAAACAGAAGCAGAAAGAGAAAATGAGAAGAGAGAGAGAGAGAGAAAGCGAGAGGAAGAAAGAGAGAGAAGCAGAAACAGATAGAGAGAATGATAAAGAGAGACATAGATTTTAAATTCTTCATATTTCCCCTTCCATAATTATAATGTTCACATCTCATTTTCCTCAAATAGTTCCGTTCCCTTTATCAATAATTACTTGATGTCATTTAGCTATACTCTATGCACCCTGAGACATATTCAACACTTAACGTCAAATGCAGCTTAACATTGTACGGTAAAAGCTTTTTGTGATATTTTAATCTTCTATTTAAATTGCGCTACGTCATTCATTTCCTGTGTGATGTTTTAACACACTCGGCAATTTCTCAACTCAAGTCTAAACTTGTAAAAAATAAAGTA
>JAGDYQ010000323.1:134781-466233 GCA_021962125.1 Bulinus truncatus
CAATGTCTCATCTTTATATCAGTATGTTAAGCTTAACTTCATCGTATTCCACTCAATTCTAAATTATTTATTTATTGTTGACCAGTCTATAGTTTCATATATCACCGGTTTATCTGTTTAAGTAACTGTTTGTTCATCTGTGAGTTAAATCGAGAACAATTTCAATAAAAAAAAAACAATAACACAGGTGAGATTTATTAGTGATACACAGAAGGAATAACAGGTGAAAACTTGTACAGGTACCTACTGTTTAGAAAAAAAACAACTGATCGCCAGATGTAAACTAAGCAGACGTGTAAGATGGTCACCAGGAGATTGGGTTTACCTTACTGAAAGTAGATGTCAGGTGGCCAGTTGAGTGAGTAGACTTAATAACTCTTACAACGTCCGAGAAGAGGAACTAAAAAAAAAACATACATTTCATTGGTTTACATTGCAATAATTCAACAATGGTATTCACCTATATCCACATATCTTGACAAACTCGATGAAAAATACCTTGGGCAATTACCTGTATTTCTTATAGTCTCCATTAACTTATGAATAGAAATAGAAATGAAGTTACGTGTACAAAGACATATTGTATTCTACATAGTTAGGAACAGTATTTCTGAGAATCAGTATAACAAATAAAGTCATGATGTGCAATCAATACAGAGACACCATAACAACATTATAAACAATAAAGATAACCCATGCCATCCAATCGCCAACCAATGGAGCACAAAGTAGTGCACACAATTTTGGTCTATTTAACTTTGTAAATAAACGATACATTTGCACAACTTTGAATCTTTTATTTTCTTTTTTGTTGTAGCGCGTGGCTTTTAAATGTAGCAAATTTGTGACACATTCTGGCACCCAAAAGAATGACATGTAAATGGTCGATAATCTTTGGGCTCCTACACTAGAAAGGTTCAAGTTACCAGATGTCCCATGTGTTAATATGAGCAAGAGTCAACACTCTGATGCTCATTAAATATGTATGGTCAATGCAATGTACTTAGACACGTTGTGGTCAAGTGAAATGTACCGAGACACGTTGTGGTCAAGTGAAATGTACAGAGACACCTTGTGGTGTGGTATAGGTGACGGAAACAAAAATGTTAAAATCAATAATGTAATGGCTTGTCTCTAAAACGAAACATTTCCAAGAGGAAGGCCAGTGATTCTTAAAGTTGAGTTCACTACTCACTGGTTTGTCTCGTTTGGATTTCAAGTGGGTCAGGAAAATTTTTTTTAAGAATCCCTTAATCTATAACATAAACAATTTATTTCAACTTTCTTTGTTTCTATCTTTTTGTTTTTGCAATTTTTACAGGTGAATCGCGAAAAACCTAAAAAATATTCTTAGTGGGTCGCGAATCACAAACGTTTGAGAATCAATGAACCGGACCGTCCAGCTATTGACTTTAAGGTCATTTAAAACTTTGAACTTTGACCTCGTCCAGCTTCAGTCTCAGCTTTCGGTCACGTGTTGAAGTCACGTGACTCAAGTATATCAGTTTCTAAAAAACACACACCGTAGGCTGTTGACTTGTTCTACCACAATGACCGCTCCACCCCTTTTTTCCTGCTCCCTACCACCCCCTTCCCCCACCGTCCCCTCTTCCGCCGTCATCTATTTCAACCCTTTGCTCTTGTCAGAAAGCGAAAAAAAAAAAAAGGGTCTACAGTCTTAAAGTAACCTTCTTTGTTCAAGTTGACCGAGTGTTATGTTGTCTGTGTTTGTTTATACTGCCGTTTAGTCCTGGTCCGGTCAGTGTCCAGTTGTCTAGTGAGATGGACAGATTTTTTTTTTGACAAGTGAAAGGGTCAGACTTCTCCTTATCTTGAAGTGACCAGCAGATAGATGGGTCAGGTGATTATGTTAGAAGTCAGGCTTAGATAGGCATCGTCCAATCTACGACCAATTGAATCGTGTCAGAAAGCTATTCACAAGTCGCGGTCAGTGTCAGATAACTCGTGTCTAACTCTGTCACGTCTTGTTATTGTCTCCCCTTCTGAATGAATGGTATTTTGACTCTGCCATTGATTCTTAATGTAAACAGATTGGATTTTGTGTTGGTTCCCGTTATCTTTTAAGTCTAACAGTTCATTGTATTTATATAAAGAGTAACATTATTTATAGATAATTATTTGGCTTTATTTAATTAATAAATTATTGGTATTATACAAATGAAGAGTAGAATTTGTTATAGTTGAATGTTTAGGTGAACGGTATATTTCAAGAGTTCTCAAACTGTAGCGATTAGCGACGTTTAAAAAAAAAAATTACATTCGGTTATCACGACCTACTTGTAATGTAAGAACTAATGGTCAAAAACAAAAAAGGCTAAAAATTAATTCTATATACTCTATTATAAGTCTATATTTTTTTTTTGGTAAACCACTAAAATCAGTTAGGGTGAAACTTGCGGTTAGAGACACACGCTTGTTAAACCATTGTTTTTTTTTTTAAGCTAAACATTAAATGGTCAGTATGATCAACAAGTGAACATGTTTAACTGCACATAGTAGTAGTTCGTAAATCAACAATATAATTCATTCTGTACTTATAAAATAAAATTTGGCCCAATATTTCTTGCTTCTCTGACAGACAAACTGGTAATCTGAATTCACTAGTATTCATTAGTAATATTCACATGAAGCACTTCTAGCCAGCAAAAAATATAACTGTATCTGGATTATTTCAACTCTTGTTTGATTAAATCCAGAATTAATTTATCTAAAAATAAAATAAAACACTCTGATAAAAAGTTGAAATACAAGTTATAAACCGTCTGTCCACCCGTTTAAATTTTGAAATCAAAGTTTTGAAAAAATAAAACAAACAAACAACAGCTACAACAGCCTAGCAGACGAGCAATCCCATCATTCATGCTGTCTTAAAGCACGCGCTCTTCTGATACGTACATCTATATTTCTTTAAAAAAAAAGTGAATCACGGAATAACTCTGTTGAAACTTTGTTTTGACAGAACCAGAGTGATCTCCTCAGTGCCGGGGAAATGTGAGAGAAATGAAGGTGAACAGAGAAAGAAGAGCGAAATAAAAAAAAAAAGAAAATGTTAAGAGAAAGAGAGATAAAGTACCTGAAGAGTGGTGTGAGTTGGGGTGGTGTGAGGGAGTAGGAGTGGACTTGAGGGTGGGGCGGGTGGGGGTGCGAGGGTGGAATGTCTAGACTTTCGTTATGAAAATTCAATCAGTTAGATGACAGGACCTTCTCGTGGAACTCAAGCGGCTGGTGAAACTAAAACAGCGAGGCATCGCCGAGAGATATAGAGAAGCGCACAGTGCCGAGATGGGAGGGGGGGAGGTAGTGATGATAATCACATTGACGATAGCCAAGGTGATAACCTGGTCCATGTTTTTTAGATGGAGGTGGGTGAAGGGCCTTGCGAGAGAGGGGGGAAGGGGAGGAAGAGTGGCCGATGCATCAGCTGCCAGATTTAAAAAAAAAAAGCGAGGGCGCCAGAAAGTGTCAAAGTAATAGACGTCATTTCACATATCGCAGATATGAAACGTTTAGTCTCACAGTCAACATGTGTCTTGAGATGACTGCAACGTGTCAATGTCTGTGATGATGTCACAGGTTGAGTGAAAATATATAAATAAAAACATATCGTAAAAATGATATGAAGAAATCTTTATTTAATAAATGATGGTAACAAGTCTTTATTTTGATAGATGAGGGTCATTTCTTTTTTTAACAAAGTCATTGTCAGATAACAGTGTCCAAAGAATGTAAACTATACATATTATAAACTATACCAAATGTAAACTATACAGAATATACAACATACAGAATATAAACTATACAGATTATAAACTATATAGAATATAAACTGTACAGACTATAAACTGTACAGACTATAAATTATACAGACTGTAAACTATACAGACTGTAAACTATATAGAATATAAACTGTACAGACTATAAACTATACAGACTATAAACTATACAGACTGTAAATTATACACAATGCTCATACCTTGTTTTGATCCGTTTTTCCGAAATGCACTTTATTTGTTTTATATGAACTCTAATAATTTATTGTGGTACACTACTGGATCATTGTATATCGTGCGTCTCCTAATACATATTCGACAAAGTCACTGAATACGAATACGACTGCTACCGATTACTTACTATTTAAGATCAATGGAACAACATACATAGCCTGAATAACTGACTAATTTTTTTTTTTTAAATAATTACAACTGTGTCCCATTCACTTATAAAAAAAACTTTGTACTTTTGATTTATCCAGCATACAATTATTTGTTTTTTTTAATCTAAAAGTTGCCGAATATGTCCCTCAGTTTGCAGAGATAACCCCGCGTCTGTTTCTACTCATGTTTCAAATAACAATCTCCAACTTTATTCAACTCACACTGTGGTTCTTGTCTCCTTATCTTTCATCAAAATGTCTCTCTTCCTAATTTTTTGTCTTCTCAATTCACCATATCTTTTATATTCGAAAAGTTACTATAAATTATATTATTAAATCCATTTTCTTTTATTGTTTACCGTCTCACACACAAACACACACACACACCAACACACACACACACCAACATCACCTATTTAATCCCTCCCTATTTTAATCAGTCGCCATTCGGAAAGAAAAATTAAAGAAAAAAAAAAAAGACAACATATTTATAAGTTTCCCATCAGAGCCGTAGCTAGATATGGCAGAGCGCTACGTGGGCTACATTTTAAGGCGCCCTCCATCCACACATCCCGCTGTACACTACCTACGCTCCTGGTCGCCATAACTATTTATGTCACTTTGTTAGGTTATTATCTTAACTCAAAAAAAAAAAAGAAATAAGTAATAATAAAACAAGTAGAAATGTATGAGTGTGTATGTATGTAATAGTTCCACTGATTTCCCCAGTGACTGTACAACGTGACTAACTTACCCCAATGATACCATACTTACCTATAAAACATTGAAATTAGACCACACTTACCTATAAAACATTGAAATGAGACCACACTCACCCATAAAACATAGAAGACACTGACGAGGAACATCTGTTGAGAAAAATGTTCTATCCAACTTAACCCCCTGTCCTCCTGGACACACACACACACACACACACACACACAAAGTGGTCATTATCGCTTTCTTCGGGTCGCCGAAGACGGTTGGCCCCCATTATCTCGTTGGACAAAACTGTTCAGCCCTGCCTTGATGTTGGTCACAAAACTGTAATAATGGTCTGATAACTCTTGCTGGCACCTTATTGGATTTATTTCCCCTTTCCATTTCCCCTGTTTCCTACCACCACCACCATTACCCCTCTATTATAAACTAAGCAAAATGGAACACAAAAAGAAATGATACAGGATGAGAAAAAAAAAAGAACAAAGCTGGTTTTTTTTTTTTATTATGCACTCTGTTGTGCGCTATCAGTGAACTGGCAGCGACTATCACAAGCTGTAAATATATAACTTATCTCAGTTATAGAGAAGTTATCGGATTTCAGCATTTAGCGAAAATGACAAAAACAACTAAGAACACGTGATTTATCTCCCCCTTTTTGGCCCCCTTATATTTTTATATTCCTGATGTTTGTATGATGAAGTGGTGGGGTGGGTGTGTTTGTGTGGGGGGGGGGAGGGAGACAGCAATCGGGAAAACCCATCAAGAGATGAACAGTGCATTAAAGATTTAGAAATTGGTTGTAGGAGGGTACAATAGATAGATACACGAAGCGTGGGTGCAAGGAGAAAGGAAGTCTGCTATCTGCTGTATGAATGTGTTTGTTATTGTTAGCTGAGCTGTTATCTTGAGTTCATAGTGGTCAGTGGAGTTGAATGCACGTCCCATAATGCCCCTGCATCATAAAACAGCTACACTGTGCTATTACTGAGTCGTTCTTATAGACAGGTACATTAGGTGACTGCCCAGGGACATCAGTAGAAAGGGGGAGGTGGGGCCCAGTTGGGTCAATTTTTTATTCAGTTACCCAAAATGTCAATATGACTAAATATCACAAGGGCCCCTGCTGTAAATAGAACTATAAGGGGCCTAATATTTGCAAGCGGCGATCTAAGTGCACTTTTTTTTTAATGCTCCCAAATGTTTAATTACTTAAGATCCCTAAATTACTTTTCCTGGGGGGGGGGCCCACAAAAAACGTAAGAAAAGCTGTAAATGCTGGAGCATTTGATGAATATATAGTGGGGGGAGGGGGGCTCTGGGTGGCGCTGAGATTGTTTTCACGTTTGGTACAGGCTTGGTTTCGGGTTTGAGTCCCATTTACGACAATGACAACCCCTCCCCCACGGCATTTGTGGCCAAGGATACAGTGACGGAATGGCCATTAGGTCGGCTCGACCAAAGTCAAGTGGATCCTTTGACCATTTAAATAGAGTTAATGGTGCCCCCGGGGTGTAAACTTTGGACCGAAGTGTGTGTGTATGTGTGTGTGTGTGTTTGTGTATATGAGTTAGTTATACGTCTGTCTATGCTATAATATATATATATATATATATTCGATTATCTCTGTATACATCTTAACACCCACACACACATACAACGCTCGAGATTGGATTGACGGCCAGAATATGCTTTAAACTAGTTTGAACGAACTATAAATAAAAATGTCCAAGTGTATGATGAAATCGAGTTTAATGAAAAATAAAAAGGTTGAGTTAAAGGAGGAATAAAGATAATGGTCTTTAAAAACATATTTAATAACAAAAAAAAAAAAGAAATTCCAGTAATTCAACATTAGAGAGAAACTCCACAATACAGCTGCTTGATCTTATTACTTTCCCTGTTTCCTGCTCCTACTCTATAGCTGCTATATAAAGTACATTGACGGAGTTTGTACAACTTTTGATTCATAGAATAAACCAACATTATTTGCAGCTCAAAGTTTGATGTATTTTAATGACATCACTGGAATACATCAACTCGCGATGTCTCTATTAGTGTATTAGTCTATTAATCTTTTAGTCTATTAGTCTTTTAGTCTATTAGTCTATTAATCTTTTAGTCTATTAGTCTTTTAGTCTTTTAGTGGAATTTAAGGGGCCCTGGGCTGAAACTTCTTAGAGATTTTGACGCCATAGGCAAATTTACCAGTTAGGGCCTGTTAGCACCAATATAACCGGTATTAACATTTGAAAAGTTCCATTTTCCTTTTTGGGCCCTTTTTGTTTAGTTTATATATGAGAACTGTTCTGATTGGGCAAGTATAGAACTAAAATTAAATCTACATCCAATAGCAAATTATATATATTGTATGTGTACAAAAAGATCTCTAATTGTCAAATTAAGTAAAATAGCTGAAATCGTAAAAGTTTATTTTTTTAATTTATTTTATTTCAGTATAAATGTAAATGGATATATTACATAACCATTGCACGTCTAATTTAAAGAGAAATGTAACCGGTGTAACTAGAGTTAATCACGTGCATCCCTCGTGTTATCTTGACAAACACACGTACACGATGTTTATAATATAGTAAGTCATGTTTATTGAACGCTCAATGTAGCGGTCTTCAAATCTCATATCAGACGTTCATAAAAACCCTTCAAGGTAAATATCGGTGCGAGCCGTGGTGTTTTTCTCCAGGGGTCAATTGGGTGAGTGCATTCAGCCAGGTGGATGGGGTGAGCTCAAGTCTCAGTCTGTCTATGTTAACAATGTAGACCAGGAGCGTGGCATGCTTGTATACATGGTCAGACACTCGAATGGTGGGCTGGTGTGGGGTGGGGGGGGGTTCTGTGATGTAAACTGTTTGACTGGAGGGTGCTACAGTGTTACCATTGGTTAATCGTGGACTTAAGAGGACATGGAAATTAAAGTCAAGAATAATGCATTGTATGAATATAGAATGAGAAGAAAGACAAATAGTGACAAAGTGAGGCTGTGAGATAGTGATGTAGTGAGATAGTAAGATAGTGAGGTAGTGAGATAGTAAGGTAGTGAAATAGTGAGGTAGTGAGATAGTAAGGTAGTGAGATAGTGAGGTAGTGAGATAGTGAGGTAGTAAGGTAGTGAGATAGTGAGGTAATGAGATAGTGAGATAGTGAGGTAGTGAGATAGTGAGGTAGTGAGATAGTGAGATAGTGAGGTAGTAAGTTGTGAGATAGTGAGTTAGTGAGATAGTGAGGTAGTAAGTTGTGAGATAGTGAGGTAGTGAGATAGTGATGTAATAAGATAATGAGTTAGTGAGATAGTGAGGTAGCGAGATAGTGAGGTAGCTTGAAACAGCCAAAAATGCATTGTTACAGGAGTAGAACACGAATAGGAAGACAAATAGTGAAATGAATAGAGAGATAGCTAGAAAGAAGGTTGTTTTGTCACATCAGATACGATCAGTAGCTAGAAAGACCCGGTTGCTAATATACTGCTTGAAACCACTGCGATGTAGCTGAACATACACAATTTATTTACGATAGTTTAATGTTTTTATTTGTACGGTATACATTTACAATTTCCCATTCAAAACTCCAAGACCGGATAAAAATTAGGCCTTAAAGGCTATGACCTATGGCTCAGAGAATTCGGCCATCGATTATCAGCTTTCTCTTTTATTTTTAACGACTTTATATAAGTAAAAAGGGAAAAAAGTCTAAATAACTCTTTGTATCTTCTGAAAACAGGCAAAATGTGGAATAACATAATACACTTTTGTTCGATGGAAGCCATTTTTCGGTAACAAGCCTTAGGCTTTTTGTAGATTTGGTAAGGCCCTGCATAGCAAAGTACATTTTATAATAAGTTATTTCATAACATAGATTATAAAGTTTGAATGTACTATACCCAATCCTCAAGCCCTTCTTGGAAAACCCCCACACGCTTGATGGCTAGAAATACTGATATAAAGATAGACAGAAGTGGAGAGAACAGGCGACCATTCTAAAAGAAGTCTAAATAAATATGTATGTCGTATTTATTCCTTTAAGTGAAATGCTGAGATAGTATAAACATGACCTTTGACACATTGCTTTAGTCTGACTTGTAACATTGTACGGCTGGGTACTTATAGTGTGTGTATACCTACTGTAATAATGGAATGCCGTGGGGGCAATGTAAAATACAAACACAAACCTTCCGGCCTTTCATCGTGAGTCCCAAACATTCCAGGGCTAACAACCAGCCTGACCTATGTATAAACAAAGTTTTTGACTTTGATACCAGGCCAGTCACGTGACCCGGGCCGCTCACACAGGCGGATGGTGTTGTATATTGTAGTCAGTCCTGCGCGGGTACTACACAATAGTCCAATATCTTTTAGTTCGTGCGTGTGTGTGTGTGTGTTTGTGTGTGTGTCCAGGAGATAAGTAGATACAAAGAAAGAGAGAGGCAGACAGATAGACAGAGATGAATGTTAACATAGGAAAATATCCCAGTAACATAAGGCCCGTAGCGTACGGGGGGGCAGGGCCCCCTGCGTTTTGTCTGGCCCCCCCTGCTCATTTGTTCTACTTAGTAAAATGTATTACCTGCCCCCCCACCCCCGCTATTGCATGGCCCCTGCTGTAGAATGCCTGGCACCTCCTGTAGAATTTTCACGCTACGGGGCTGAGTAACACAGACCAGTCAGAAATAAACACATACGTGCATGCAGTTAGATAAAATGTCATAATTACATTGCATACATCCGTTCATATATGTAGACATAAATTTACGCATGCGCACATAATGACATATTTACAAATAAACGGCATGGATACCGTCTGAATAAATCTGATGGAATACGTGTAGCACTAACATACATAAATAAACACAGCAGACATGCCAACTTTTAAAAAAAAACGAAAGACAGATGGATGGATAGACAAACATGTTTGGATTCACTCATAATTTAAAGTTACGACGTTTACTACGTGTGTGAACTATATCACAGGCTCTACCACCAGGTGGGGTACAACCAGTGCAAATATCCGGGGCCTAGGCACATTGAAGCTCATAGTGGTATGTACAAGTAAAGTTCTCTTAAGCCCCTAAGGGCTCATCGGGGCAGTTTAGGTGTAGAAATCAACGGTCTCAGTAACCTCGGCATATAAATTGGATTGTGTGGGTTAGCACAACGCCCAGTCGCCTTTTCCTCCTCCAACTTTAAGTCAGGCACCCATTTAAAGCTGGTTGGACTTAGGGACCTTCACCTTGACCTGAAAAAAATCCCAAGGTTCTCACTTAGGCTCAAACCCAGGGTTCATACAGTCGACAGTCGGAATTCCCCTAGACATAGTAATAAGTGTGTGATTAATTGGGCCCCATTTAATGGAGATTTTTATAGGGCCCAAGATTTACTGTAGGCAGACCTGTAACACTCTATGTGTACCGAATGTCTATACCAAGTACACAACGTGTCAGTATACACATAGTGTATTTTCTGTTATGGTTAGAGAAAAAAAAATCGTCTTGACTATCTTTCATGTTGTTCATTTTCTTTTTTTTTTCCCCTGTCAAAATCTTTGTTCAGTTTTCCCTTAGAGAATTCCAATATTGAACTGACTTACTGGGAATTTGAAAGTATAATCTGGCTGCTTGGCGTTGCTATGGCTATTAGTTTTCCCAGATAAGAGGAGATCATTAGAGGGGGGAATTGAAAAAGAGTGCTTTCCCTTAGCCGGCCGCTGGGAGAAAAGGCACAATGCTTTCAGTTCTAATGAATACAACTTAAGAAATCTATTTTATTACAATTGTAGAACAGCTTGAGGGATAGAGTCGTAACAAATTGTAGAACAGCTTGAGGGATAGAGTCGTAACAATGTGTAGTTTTTGTGTTTTTTTTAAACTTGTCTTTTACTTTTCGTAAAATAGATTTATTTTTGTTTCTTTGAGCGTGTGGTCAAAGATAAGACTTATGGTCAGTGTAAATATGTTGGCTCCCAGACCATTGTTAGTATCTTAGGTCAATTTGAAAATAAATGTTCAATATAAATGTGTGTAGTGAATGTGGATATGTGTGGTCAATGTAAATATGTGTGGTCACTGTAGTAGGTAAAGTCAGTGTCAAAGTATGTGGTCAATGTACATATGTGTGGTCAGTGTAATAGATATGGTCTATGTCAAAGTATGTGGTCAATGTAAATATGTGTGATCAGTGTAATAGATATGGTCTATGTCAAACTATGTGGTCAGTGTACATATTGTGGTCAGTGTAATAGGTATGGTCAATGTCAAAGTATGTGGTCAATGTACATATATGTGGTCAATTTAAATATGGGTAGTTAATGAGAAAAATTTTTGAACTATTATTCTTGACTGAAGTGTTAAATATTAATTGGGCATATCGATTAATTAACTATTTAAATCTCCGTGTATCTAACGTGGCGAAAAACAAAACAAAAAAAAACGATACTTACCAATATTAAGAACAAATGAAGATCAAAGTTCACACAGCAATACAATAATTGTTTAATATATCCCAATGCACAATGTGGAGCTCACCAATTCTTACTTACGTTCGGCACTTAATCATAAAGTTACGTTTTAATACTTCTGAACTGAAATTTCGACAACAACATGTAACACTAAGCATCTGCAGAAATGTTCAAATCGCAGATTATATTGCTGTTGAATTACCGCTTCATATATTCAGGCACATTTCTGCACACATGGTTCCGTATTTCATGACGACATACACAAAATGAAAGTGGACCATTGTCATTCCGCTGGTCTCTCCCAGTCCCCCAACTGTCTCTCCCAGTCTCCCAACTGTCTCTCCCCTCACAGTTTCCCAGCACTCCTGTACATCAACCCACAAACTACCAGTTTGTAAAAAAAAAACAAAAACCGTTTCTCCCTTCAACAAAACCAATCTGTCTTAAGAGAAACAAAAAGATAATTGTATCAGTGGCCTCCCCCTACGACCTGGCCTGGTCCAAGCTCGGAGATGTTCTACAGATAACTTATGGTTCCAGACTACAGTCCCCCTCCCCTCTCACAGTCAAATAAAACTTTTTTTTTTATTTACAGATACCTGTAGAGATGTTAAACTCTCTGGGTTGGGGGGGGGGAGAGGGGGAGGTGTGAATCTACGAAAATACCAGAATTGAGATGCGTGGCTGTAACATAACGGGTGGGGTGGTGTGTGTGTGTGTGGGGGGGGAAATGTATCAGAACAATAATTAAGCCTAGTTTATGAACACTTTTAAAAATAGATCAGACGCCGTCACGTGACTCATAGATTCACGTCTATTGGACAGGAGATTATCATTTTAAAAAAGTGCCAGAAATTAAAACTGTTGCCAGTCTTTGTGGGAGAGATATTTTGTTTTTTCTTTATGACCTGGTGCCACTCCAGGATTTCCCTGATACGGCGATGAATTGTGGGACCGGGGGAATATCACATGACCTATTTTTGTCGACTCTCACAATAGACAGTACTCACGCTAGAAATAAAATTGAAGGGAGGAAGGGAAAAAAAGGGGGGTGGGGTGGATTCAGAAATTTTCTGATTAGATTTACGTACATAAATTTTTATGTCAAAGAGAGTTTTAACTTTTTGTGTGATAGTTTGAATGTATGGAGTAGAGAGTATTTAGGTCTGTGTGATAGTTTGAGTGTAGGGAGTTAGAGATTATTTAGGTCTGTGTGATAGTTTGAGTGTAGGGAGTAGAGAGTATTTAGGTCTGTGTGATAGTTTGAGTGTAGGGAGTTAGATAGTATTTAGGTTTGTGTGATAGTTTGACTATAGGGAGTTACAGAGTATTTAGGTTTGTGTGATAGTTTGACTATAGGGAGTTAGAGAGTATTTAGCTTTGTGTGATAGTTTGACTATAGGGAGTTAGAGAGTATTTAGGTTTGTGTGATAGTTTGACTATAGGGAGTTAGAGAGTATTTAGGTTTGTGTGATAGTTTGACTATAGGGAGTTAGAGAGTATTTAGGTGAGGTAATTAATACATTGAAGGGACAGGATGGGGTCAGGTTTTACAAAGACAACATCCATTAGTCAAATATAGCTGGGGATGGGAAGCTGTATAAGGAGCTGTGGATCTATTTTTTTAAACCCATTATATACGTTAGGGTTGGGAGTAGATGATGTCTGTTGTACAACTGTTAAATCCGTTCATTATTTTCGGAGTAGCTCAGAGGTTTTGAAGACCCTCTTAAATATTTATGGTAGGAGATGGTCCTGAATTTGGTTATATAACGTTTAAATTTGAGAATGGAGAGGGTACATTTTGTAGCATTTTAGCGTATGTCTTTGTGTGTACGTATGTCTGTGTATGTCTCGGTGTGTACGTGTATGTCTCTGTGTGTCTGTGTTCATGTTTCTGTGTGTACGCGTGTCTTTGTGTATTTCTATGTGTGTACGTGTGTGTATACATGTGTATGTCTGTGTGTGTACGTTTGTTTTTGTATATGTTTTTGTGTGTACGTGTATCTGTGTGTACGTGTGTCTGTGTGTACGTGTATCTGTGTGTACGTGTGTCTGTGTGTACGTGTGTGTTTGTGTGTATGTTTTCGTGTGACTGTGTGTGTATGTGTGTATGTCTCCGTGTGTATGTATGTCTGTGTGTATGTCTCTGTGTGTCTATGTGTACGTGTGTTTTGTTTGAAGCAACATAAAGAAGATATTCTAGCGTACTTAAAAGGGATTATAGGATAGGAACAAGTAGACAAGGGAGAGAACGTGTCTGTTGCATCTTGATCCGTCTTCAGGGACTCTGGGTTTTTCTTTTTAACGGAGTTAGTCTGGGAGATGGGTCGGGTGGGTGGGGGGGGGGTGGGTCGGAAGACTGAACGTATGAATGGAGTCAGGGGAGTCTGGGCGTATAATTTCAGTTTGTTTACTTATTTACATTTGTACGCAACACCAAGAAGGTCAAATTTTGAGTTCACTTTTGTAAAGCTGAAAAAGGAAATACCGAATTGGTTTATTTCCCCTTTCAAGTGGTAGAAACAACTCTATCCAGACAACACCCCCCTAACCTTTCGCATTGTTTTATTTTATATCTCCCCCCCCCCCCAGCCACAAATGACCCGTTTGATAACGACTCGTTCTCTGCAACATTTTAATATCATTCAAAAATGTGTGCATTTGTTTGTTTTTACTGTCACAGAACCAGCTTCATTAATGATTTCATTTGATCTGGCTGGTGGAAAGATCACGTGACATATGATTAACGCGACGTTTTGATTTTTTTCCCCATTTAATTAGCGTTTATTACATCTGATCTGATATTCCGATATTTCAGATAATTAGATTTATTTTGAAATTCTCGCCCTTAATATTTTTCCTGGTTGGAGATGAAATGTATGAAGGGAGATAAATTCAACTTCTGATCAAATAAGAAGACTTATACATGAAACAGTAAATTACAAATTAATCACCCATATATATCCTATTTACGTTAATGATATATGTTAGGTATGTCTATGGTTTACTTACTTATTTATTAAACAAAATCTAACGCTATTAATGCTTACAAATATACGTTTTAAAATTTAAAAAAAAAATAAGGTTAAATTACACAATGAAGTGCAGGCATTAATTTAAACATGTAACAAAATAATGTGAAGATTGTAATAAAACGTAAAAAAAAACATTACGGAGGAGTAACAATATGTGACAAAAACATTTTCTAAAGACTTATAACAATAAGATACACAGCTAGAAACCTAATATAGGAAGATTTTGACTTTATTGTAAAGAGATATTTAGACGTTTGAAGAATTGAAACATAATTATTCTATGATGGCTAAATCTGATGACAAACAGAATGTCTATCTATGTAGACTGAAACTGACAAGGCCCTGTACAGACTGAGTCAAGATGTGTCCACTGTGTCTGCCTGATTGTAAACAAGAAACAAACAACAAGTGTAAAGTAGGTCACCCGACAGAAATCAAGTTCAACTGTGATCAAATTTTCTTTATTTTTTTTTAAAAATCCCACTGTCTAGCAGCGGTTCCCATAAATTTTGGTTAAGCCATTGCCCCATTTTATAAAAGTAAACTGACCAACTAGCCTAAGAATAGTTGTCTCTGACAATGCTGCAGTAATGGCTACATTGTACACATGGACCTACCGTTACATCCCATTGATCTATACTGGTTTAATAAAGGATTTACAGTAAACTATCTCATTTATATTTGACATCATTGAATTCGGTTTATGACAACACTGAAAGCATTAAACGTCAGCTGAGGTGCCTACATCTCCACAAAAAAAATGATAATCAAGTTAAACCAACATAACAATTATAGAAAAATGATAATCAAGTTAAACAAACATAACAATTATAGATAAATGATAATCAAGTTTAACATAACAATTATAGAAAAATGATAATCAAGTTAAACTAACATAACAAAGAAAAATGATAATCAAGTTAAACTAACATAACAATTATAGAAAAATGATAATCAAGTTTAACTAACATAACAATTATAGAAAAATGATAATCAAGTTAAACTAGCATAACAATTATCGAAAAATGATAATCAAGTTTAACATAACAATTATAGAAAAATGATAATCAAGTTAAACTAACATAACAATTATCGAAAAATGATAATCAAGTTTAACATAACAATTATCGAAAAATGATAATCAAGTTAAACTAACATAACAATTATCGAAAAATGATAATAAAGATAAACCATCACAGAAATGAAATCAGAATAATATGTCTTCCATATGACGGGACATAGCTATCTCCTAAATGAGATGTTTGTAAGTCAAAGAAAGGAAGAATCATAACATCATCTTGAGACTCCCTGTTAAGGAGGAAATGTTTCCGTATGTCAAATGTAGACAGCAGTCAGACAAACAACAATAACAACAGAGTCAACATAAACAAAAAAAAAACAACAAACAAGTCAATAAACAAACAAGGGGGGGGGGATGAAGGGGGTGGTGGGGGTGTGTCTAATGAAAACAAAACAAAATGGAGGTTAGAGGATACAGTCGAGTCTGATGACGTCATGACAGTTTGATCGGTGGAATTAGAAACAGGACAGATTGTGCTTCATTTGAATGATTTCGTTGGGTATTTTTTTTTTTTTATTTAACGTTTCAAGATGAGAAATTTAACACTGAACGTGCTACAGACTAAACTCATGACGTTGACATGGTAACAACCCAACACCGGAAACACGAACAGAAAGCAATTATTTATTAATTATAATTTAAAATCCCCTAGTGTTTTTTTATATTTTTATTTAATATGTTCAAATCTGTTGAGAGAGTATAATTATATATAAAAAAATCCATTTTGTTGTTGTTTTTACATATTAATTAAACAAGAAATATGGACGGGGATTGGCGTGTGTGTGTGGGGGGGGGGAACAGCTATTGATAAATTAAATTCGGCTACTTTCTAAATCAGCAACACTTAGCACGATGTCTGCTGTCGGCCCAAAAAAAAAAAACAAACAGTTACCATAATCGATTACGGAACTTTATTGTTTGTATTTTACTAAAAAGTGAACCATTACTGGATGATACAAATTATATTCATTGCCACATATGAAGTGTTGTTGTTATGACATGATATATACCAGGGCATGCCGAGAGGGGGGGCAGGGGGTGGTCATTGCCTGGGGGCCCGCATCTGTAAGCGGGCCCGGCCGCCCCTACCATGTCAATTTTTTTCACGACTCATTGTTTATTAAGGGGCCCGCAATGATATCCTGCCCTGGGGCCCTTGTTGGCTCTCGGCGCCCCGATTTCTACCATGTGAAAGTGATTTTTTACGTTTGTTTCCTTTCAAATGAAGATGATGCATATACATATACTAAGAATATGTGTATATTTACAGATACGTGTATCATAATGTAGGCTTTATCAATGACGGAGATAGAATACTGGCAGGGCCGCAGAGGAGGGTGGGCTACCCAAAACACTTGTTAGAGACCCCGATGATTTCGTAGCTTCCGATTATTTATTTGTATTTATTTACATATCTGCATCTAAGCTGTTCTAGTGTTTATTTATTTAATATTCACTTTAATGGGGGTTAGAGGGATGGGGGTGAGAAAGAGGGGACTAGCCAGTTGTCAGAGTTTGTCAGTGGCCCTAGAGTTGTATGGCTGCGGTCCTGCAACAGGGCCAGACCTAGCTCTAATAACGACTTCGTAATATTTCCTTAACGTGGATGACACTGCACTGTGTATGAGAATTATATTCTTTACAATGAAATTATATTACAGAGAGATATTTTAATAATGTTCCATTTATTTGATAAACTTTGAATGTGAACACATTATAAAAGCTCCATCTTTTTTATTTTTACTTAACACTTTCATGAGTACAGCTGCACTAAGTAACCCTTGTCTACCATCCACACCTATACAACATGGTCTCCACATCGGTGATAACTCTCCTCTCTATGTCTGTACTAATGATCTCCCTTGCTCTACCACGTGACACAAATGATACCGACACCTCCTTGCTGTAAACATCTGCTTAGATACTCGGTACAAAAAAATCCAGTTTACGTCTTCTCTCCCCAACCCCCGGTTACACATTTGTTAACATTACTTCATTCATGTTAACACCATTGTTTACAATGTGTAGAGATAGTACGGGGGCATTGAGGTACTTTTTTTTATTCCTTGAACAGATTCGTTTCATGTCAAGACGCATTCATGACTAATTAGCCAGGAGAAGACATTTGTAAGATTTCCAGCCTAAACTTTCTTTTTAAAAAAAACTTTGAATTCTAAGTTATAGACAGACACAAGATGGACTATACTTTCAAGTAACAGAGACACTACGTCAGTCAAGGCCAACATTGTATTGAAACTGACTATCACTTCCATTTTATATTACTACCAAGTGATCTATGCCCGGTTTACCAAGTGATATATTCCCGGTCTACCACGTGATCTATTCCCGGTCAACCAAGTGATCTATTCCCGGTATACTAAGTGATCTATTCCCGGTCTACCAAGTGATCTATTCCCGGTCTACCAAGTGATCTATTCCCGGTCTACCAAGTGATCTGTTCCCGGTCTACCAAGTGATCTATTCCCGGTCTACCAAGTGATCTATTCCCAGTCTACCAAGTTATCTATTCCCGGTCTACCAAGTGATATATTCCCGGTCTACCAAGTGATCTATTCCCGGTCTACTAAGTGATCTATTCCCGGTCTACCAAATTATCTATTCTCGGTCTACCAAGTCATATATTCCCGGTCTACCAAGTGATCTATTCCGGTCTACCAAGTGATCTATTTCCGGTCTACCAAGTGATCTATTCCCGGTCTACCAAGTGATCTATTCCCGGTCTACCAAGTGATATATTCCCGGTCCACCAAGTGATACATTCCCGGTCCACTTAGCGATCTATTCCCGGTCCGCGAAGTGATATATTCCCGGTCCACCAAGTAATCTTTTCCCGGTCTTCCAAGTTATCTATTCCCGGTCCACCAAGTTATCTATTCCTGGTGAATTTATAAATGAACACAGTTAGCTCTTATTGACAGAATGACACTGACGTCACAATATAATGGCTACCTGACATCTGCCATTTAAAAAAAAAATATATTTATCGTCAAGATATGGTACATTCTAATTTTAGGTTGTCGTGACACAGTTTAAACAAGTAAATATGTTTACAACGCAGCCTACAAAAAAAAAACTAAGATTTTTTTAAGTCTGAAAATTTTATTTCTATTTTATTTTTAATAATTACCCATTAACTTTGCAAATGCAAATGTAAACTTATATTGTGACGATTTTTCCCCCCAGGTAATAAACTTCCCAATCTGTCTCTCATCCAGACATTTTGTAGACATAACGGAACCAGATCTGTCTGCAATGACTGGCTCACAACTGTGATTAAGTGAGGTATGGGCATTAAGCAACATCAATACATCTGGGCCGGTCTTACGGTGTGTGGGGCTTGATAGGAAACAAACAGGTGGGACCCTACCCCCTCCCTCCCACCTTATATTCACAACCAACTTGTCCCATATACAAGTCTTTATTATTATACACTCTGCAATATGGTGTCAAACTAAATAAATAGTGGACTGGAAAGGAATAAAAAAAAAGTGTTTCTCACATATATATATATATATATATAGCGTTCATTCACTTAAATGGTAAATTAATTCCTTAACTCTGTGTGTCGAACTTTGACACATCGACCCAATCACATTACAGAATAAGTACAGATACATCATTTTTATTACAATAATTAGTAAATCATCTCCAATTAGATTTTTATTGTGAGAGGTACATAAAAAAAAGTAACAATAATTTATTTGTATGGAAATATAAATTTAGAGTTGAGCCCCACTGTTTTATTATTATTATTTTTTTTAATTTTAACGAGGGGAGTAACTCAGACATTGGTCAGGGGCATTAATTCACACTCAATAGACATAGCTGTTTAATTATTCAAACGTTATTGATGAATTGATGATCTCAAGTACGTTTTGATCAGTTTAAGTTGAGAAAATCATCTTTCTGCAGATGACACGGTTAATGAGAGCGCCAAGAAAATTTGGAAAAATTAGTCAACACTGCAGGCAAGTTATTGTAAGCAATACATGTAATATTTCATATATGCGTTAGAATAAGAGGCGTCAAAATCGACATGGGTTTCCCTGGAGTGTAACAAGGCATTTAACCATCCTATCAAAAACTTTTTGTCGAAAAATCTTTAGAGGGCAACGTTATGAGTGTAAACTAAATACAAATCAAAAGGAACTATTGAGAAAATTGTTAAGTTGAAAGTTTCCCTAGTTCTCTGATTGGGTGTTAATAACATAATTTCAACACAAAGAACATACATTGAACATTTCTACTGCTCAGTAATATCAAACAAGTTTAATGATATTAAAACACATTATTCAAGTTACAATTGTTCAAATGTTTCAAAGGTTGTCTATTATTTTTCTTATATCTATAACATGTAAGCAAGACCAGAGGTATACTACATTAAGATCAGGCCCGTAGCGTGTGGGAGGGCCTGAAGGGCTAGGTCCCCCCTGCGTTTTGTCTGGCCCCCTCTGCATGTTTGCTCTACTTGGTAACATTTATTTCCTGCACCCCCCCCCCGCAATAGGCCTATCGGCCTGGCCCCTGCTGTAGAATGCCTGGCCCCCTGCTGTAGAATGTCTGGCCCCCTGCTGTAGAATGCCTCGCCCTTGCTGTAGAATGCCTGGTCCCCTGCTGTAGAATGCCTGGCCCCCTGCTGTAGAATGCCTGGCCCCTGCTGTAGAATGTCTGGCCCCCTGCTGTAGAATGCCTGGCCCCTGCTGTAGAATGCCTGGCCCCCTGCTGTAGAATGCCTGGCCCCCTGCTGTAGAATGCCTGGCCCCCTGCTGTAGAATGCCTGGCCACCTGCTGTAGAATGCCTGGCCCCTGCTGTAGAATGCCTGGCCCCCTGCTGTAGAATGCCTGGCCCCTGCTGTAGAATGCCTGGCCCCCTGCTGTAGAATGCCTGGCCCCTGCTGTAGAATGCCTGGCCCCCTGCTGTAGAATGCCTGGCCCCTGCTGTAGAATGCCTGGCCCCCTGCTGTAGAATGCCTGGCCCCTGCTGTAGAATGCCTGGCCCCCTGCTGTAGAATGCCTGGCCCCTGCTGTAGAATGATTGGCCTCTTCTGTAGAATGCCTGGCTCCTGCTATTGGCCTGGCCCCTGCTGTAGAATTTTCACACTACCGGGCTGATTAAGAGTATATTTCGTAAAACCAGTGGTTCCCAAACATTTACGCTTCGCAATACAGTTCTGCAACAAATTTATTTTTGAGACACGCCATAATGAATTACTATAAAAGAAAGTACCATGAAGGCATCATCGATTGGTGTGCACAGAAGTGTCATCATTGATTGGTGTACACAGAAGTGTCATTTTACTTTTGTAGATTTTACAAACTTTCAGCTTTGTAACACAATAAAAGGGATTTGTAACTATGTACAAGTAAAATGAGAAATTTACATTTTTTTCTCGTCACATCATCTGGACACAATCCACACTTTGGGAACCACTGCATTGATCTATTTACTTAAAATAACATCTCACGTACAGTGCATGTCATTGTGCATTTAATTCACGGGATTTTTTTGTTTCCATTTACATGCATATGACTCATAATAACAACAATTTCGTTCTATGAATCAGAGATAGAACTCTAAGAATTATATTTAAGCCTACACAGACAGGTATTCAAAGAACAATATTGTACAACGCGGACAAAAGAAAGAGGTAAATTCTTCCGATCTATTGATGATAAACATTTTGTCATCACGCCCTTAGATCTTCATTCATACAAAAATACAGATTTAATTATTTTTTCCCTTTGGATCAATGAACTTGTTTTTTTTTTCTTCAATTATTTTGTTTTTCTAAAAAACAACCCAATAGATTTCTTGTTTTCTAGAAGTGAACAGAGCTGGGTGAGACCGGTTTAATCGTTGACGCCATCTTGGGGAGTGAATGCCCCACTTGGCAGTGATGAAGTAAATAAAAAACTAAAATTCTAGCGATCCTTACCTTAATCTCTGAGCGCTCGACTTTCTCCTCAATATCCAGCTCACGTATTGACAACACTCCGTGTTTCTAATTAGATCAATCTAACTCTCTCTCTCTTTCTCTCTCTCTCTCTCTGTGAGTGTTTAGATCTGTTGACTGTTTATCTATCCAGGGGATAAGTGTGAATAAATGAACCTGTGGACAGAAAATATTTACAGATGATGCAGCTAATTATACGAGTCGTGGGCCATTTTGTTTTTTTATTAAAGAGAAATGGGATATGAAGAGATAGAAAATGTCTCTGCATTGCTTATATGAACTTCGTCAATATCCTAGATGATTCGTGTGATTTGCCAGAATTCCCCATAAACTTTGTGTAGGTTATTATCAATGCATATATATATATATATATATATATATATATATATATATAGTTGCAAGTACCCGGCTTTGCCCGGGTTTAAAATAAGGTTTTCTGTTTACCTTCTGTTTTCTCCCTACCCCTCTCTCCCTTTCCCTCCCTCCCTCTCCCTCCCTCTCTCCCCTCTCCCCCTCCTTCTCTCCCAACGTCCATTCTCCCTCTCTCCTTCCCTTCCCTCTCTCCCTCCCTAACCCCTCTCTCCCTCCTTTCTCCCTCCCTCCCCTTTCCACCTCTCTCTCTCCCTCCCCCTCTCTCCCCCTTCGTCCCTCCCGCATTCCCTCTCTCTCCCTCCCTGCCCCCCTCACTCTTTATCTCTCTCCCTCCCTCTCTCCCACCTCTCTCTCTCCCTCCCCTCTCCCTCTCCCCCCTGCTCCCTCTCCCATCTCCCTCTCTCCCCCTTTTGTCCCTCCCTCCCCCCCCTTTCCACCTCTGTCTCCCTCCCCCTCTCTCTCCCTCCCTGCCCCCCTCACTCTTTATCTCTCTCCCTCCCTCTCTCCCACCCCTCTCTCTCCCTCCCACCCCTCTCTCTCCCTCCCTCCCCCCTCTCTCTCCCTACCCCCTCTCTCCCTCCGTTCCTTTCTCTCTCCATCTCCCCTACTCCCTCTCCCATCTCCCTCTCCCCCTCTCTCTCCCTACCCCCTCTCTCCCTCCGTTCCTTTCTCTCTCCATCTCCCCTACTCCCTCTCCCATCTCCCTCTCTCCCCCTGCTCCCTCTCCCATCTCCCTCTCTCCCCCTTCCTCCCTCCCTCATTCCCCTCTCTCTCTCCTCCTGCCCCCCTCTCTCTCTCTCTTTATCTCTCTCCCTCCCTATCCCTCTCTCTCTCTCTCTCTTTCTCTCTCTCTCTCTCTCTATATATATATATATATATATATATATATATATATATATATATATACTTATTATTATGGCTTCACACTTCTTCTAAAATCCTTCTTCATTCCTTTATCTTCCTCAAACTGTACAAATCAGGAAGCATGAAAAAACATCAACAATTCTTTGCATCACAAAGGCACAATACAGCACCAGCGCGCAAGTTCTATTCGAATTGGGAAATGACGTCACAGAGGAATTTTATTTATGGCGCCGTCGAGATTACTTTAATATAGTAAAATACTAAAATAAAAAAAAATAATTACAATTAAACTACCCATCGAGATGAAACGAAACCTGTCCTATAACCTTCCCCATGTAATTATGTGTATGTGTAACAAATTTCACATTATTTGGTTATCGGGATCTTGAGTTATAAGGGAACAGACAGACAGACAGACAGCAAATGCCTCTTATAAGTATATATATATATATATATATATATATATATATATATATATATATATGCTAACAAGTACTTTCATAAAGCATAATTTACAATTTCATTTTATTGAGTAATATTTTGAATTGTATCATTACTTTATCAATGTATACTTTGAAACAAAACAAAATGTCCACCTGTGTAATTATTAGTTTTTTTTAATACAAACATTGGGTGTAACAACAAGAAAAGTCCTGGTCATCACCGATGATCGAACCTATGACCTTCAGTTCTGCATTCGTCCATACAATCCCTCATATTTTTATTTTTAAATACACTTTCATCAAATGGTATCCTTTAAATGTTTTTAACAAAAGTTTTTTTTCCGTTAGTCAGAAAAGTGACTAATAAATAGATTTCAATTGACACTAATTCAGGGGTGGGCAAACTTTTGAGTCTTGGGCCACTTGGGTTTTTTTTTTTTTATTTACTAGTGGGCTGGACCAAGAGCAGAATAAATGAGTGTTGCCATTAATATAAATTAAATGCGAACGTCAAAACATAACAGGCTTCACTCTAAAACGAGTTGAGGACACGAGCCGGATAAAACAGTCCGGGTTCCATTCGGTATCATCCATAGTCGCTCATTAAACTCCCTGTCAGCGTGAGATATCCATCCTTTGTTCTCATATAGCCACTATTGGGGCGGTTTATTTGGCGCCCAACTCATTTACCACTATAGGGGCGGTTTATTTGGCGCCCATCTCATTTACCACTATTGGGGCGGTTTATTTGGCGCCCATCTCATATAGCCACTGTAGCTCGTTGTGCATTGGTTATGGAGGCACCACATTTGACATAGGTGATTGAAAGCAATCACTAGAATCAGCCTCGTAGCGTGAAAATTCTACAGCAGGGGCCAGGCATTCTACAGCAGGGGCCAGGCAATAGCGTGGGGGGGGCAGGTAATACATTTTACTAAGTAGAGCAAATAAGCAGAAGGGGTAAGACAAAACGCAGGGGGGGTCCGGCCCACTCCCCCGCACGCTACGGGCCTTACTAGAATGCTAATAACAACTAGAATACGATAACAAAACAACGAAAACGGTTATTAAATAGTTACCCCTGAATCGATGTTGTCGTTAGGGGTACACCATAGACAAATCAGTAGGGATATATCTACTGTGCTTTCTGAGGGCTTATAAACTTGGTGGCGCCCATCTCTTATCCAAATAAGCGGCGAATACTTTTGCCTTTACCTGGGACTGAACCTCAAACACTTTGCATGTAAGTCGAGTTCACTATCGACTGCACTATCCAGCTGCCTGGCTAAACATTCCATGAGGAGAAACCAAAAGTATGTATATAACTAACCGCTTTTATTTACTGTGGTTATACTTTTTTAAATTTTTATTTTGTTCGTCACTTTAGTAACAAATGTCATTCTAGCTTTTAACCTCCACATCCTGTGTCCTCCATCAAACTGCTGGGCTCAACCTAAACATGTCTACGTGCCGAACTACACTACAACAATGTCTTCCTCTCAGCGCCGCTCAACCTCTCAGCTCAAAGTCTTCAATGAAAGTTTATTTGATTACACAAATAACAAGCAGGAGATGAAACAGATGCACGCCCGTGCACCCCTCCTCTCGGCTCCCCCCCTCATTATGCACCCCCGGGTGTTCTGCTCCCCTGAGAAATACCTGCGTGGCTGCTATTCTGTATCCCCCCCTCCCTCCTCCCATCAACACCTACACCTTCAACATATTCTTACCCACTCAGACGGGTTGATGATATAAATCTATATTTTGAGCAGGGGGAGTTAAACATGTGCGAACATTTGATATAGCACAGCTTGCAAGAAAAAGAAACGCAAATACAGAATTTCATCTTTTCACTCAGTAAATTAGTGAAGTCATTTAACACGATTAGGAGGAAATTAACAATTTCCGTCATTTACAAAAATCTATTTTCAGAACTCCTAAGGCTACAATATACAATATCAAAGAAGCCACGTTGATATAATAAAAGAAATGATGCCAACACATAACTAGAAACTGTTATATAAATAATTGAATCATAAAACATTTATTCAAATTTTTAAAAGATTTAAAGGACATTAAATCATCAGTTTCATTAGTAAATTAAAAACTAGGAATATAAAGAGATACATATTTGTATATCCTGTTATTATCATGAGACGTAAATAAAGACACTAACACAGTATTATGTTGTAAACACGCAGACAATTCATACACACGAAAATGTGTTATCTTGGTTTGTACGTTTTTTATCAGTGTCTGTATATGACGTAACTGACCAATACAAACTCACAAACATCGCTACATTCCATGTATGTAGCAACACGTTTATTAACAAATCTAGACAAAATCTCCACGTGATAATGACAGAACTCACGCTTAAAGTCCGGAACTCATTATTTACACAAGAACACACACTCACTCACACCCGCACACATACATACACACAAACACATACGTACATGCATACAGACAGTGGCGCAACCAGCAAAAAATGCTGGGGGGGGCTCACATATAGAAAAAAGACAGTTTGATAGTAAAATATGTATTGATGATTTGGTCTGTGGGGGGGGGGGTGTGTGGGACTCAAGCATACAGAAATGTTATAATATATAAACATACGGGGCAGCTGCCTGTTGCCCCTATTGCTGAGGGGTGGGTGGGGGTGACTTTTTGTGACTTCTATTTCGTCACTTCCGCATGGAGGGTTATGCTATGAAAGATTATTCAAGGCCCCAAACTTACTAACAGCGACACGCCTGGACAGACCTTATGATTCCCAGGGTTCTCATATGTACCCTTGACTTCACCCCCTTCCCCCCCCCCCCTAACAGTAACTTTGCCTTAGACTGCCGAAAATAGCGTAGAAACGTCTGTGCAAATATATAAATATACCTTTGAGGTTTGAATGCAAATTTACACGCCTTTATTTCATCGTGACGTTATAAACACATTTTACATAAATTGGTGAAATAAAACTCTTAAAGTCTAACGTCTGTAATCACATTTGGCGCGTTCTCGACGAGTGCAGCATACCCCGCCATCGCCGCCAAGATAGAAGCCAAAAACAAATAAATCCTACTGAAAGCATGAAGTGTTATAGATGTAAACAATTAAGTGCGTAGTTTGATGTGCGGGTGGTATGAGATTGTATAATTCATTATCAGAACTAGGTGACCTTGAATAATAAAATACACATTAACAGAACATCTCCTGTGAGATTGGCATCAAGATTGGGGGGGGGGGGGAAGGGGGGGATGGGAGAGGGTAACATGAAGGTAACAGCATTCCCAGCCATAGAGTCTAAAGGACAGGTAAGCGATTCAAAATTGACTTCATTATCTCCCCACTGTTACTGTATTTATTAAAGTTTGCTCCCCTTGAAATAAAATTATTTGACAAGAGATTAGTTAAGAGTGACGTAATCTCCATTCACAAACAAATTCATATTTTTCATCACAATGTGAGAGGAGAAACACCTCCCTGGGGGGTTGGGGGAGGGGTGGGTTTGACCTCCCTCGCAAACAGTTTCTGTGATGCGGACATGAAACACAGTAAATCATTTTCTGTGGAGCAAAGAGACAGAGTAATGTTCTTCATATCAGTGACCTGTGAACTTATAGATACGACCAATCAGAATTCTTGACACATAAATCACCACGATGAACTTGTACTGTCATGGAGTCATAAATATGAAAAAATTCCTCAACTTTTGTTGCTATATTTATGGTGATAAATAATTTAATACGAGACATAGCTATGTCACATTTATCATCCAAACATAGTTTTAGAACAGGGGCGTGTCAAGAAAGGGTCAAAGTAAGAGGGGTCAGTCCAGTTGATTGAACCGGCCTATTACCAAAACTTTTGATAATATTAAATTTACATTTAGACTCTATGGCTGGGAATATATATATATATATATATATATATATATATATATATATATATATATATATATATATATGACGTCCTTGTAGGGATGAGATGACATCTCTTAGATCCATTTTTTTTCATCCCCACTATTGCCGATAGTGCAATGGCCTTGGAGGCACTACAGGAGATATGGTGGGGGACTTAAAACATAACCTGATAAATCCATTAGCACTCGTCGAGCCAAGGCAACAGTCGAGCGTGTTGCCTCACAACCATCCGCCCCCTTTACATTTGATGTATATTAGTTTATTTAAACTCTATGCATATGTTCTATGTCCGACTGTTCTGGCCATTGTATATATCATTGTGTTCTAAGTTATATACATATATAAATTGCCACTGATTAAGTATCTAATAAAACAGTGTATGGGTTGATTAACACTGGGCCATTAGTTTTATTTGCAAGTCAACACTTGGAGTACCCGGTACAATAGATGGAAGTAGTTTGGATAAATACGTCTGTTTTAGTTCTACTACTCATTGTTTTATAAGATAGATAGACTGATATATATATATATATATATATATATATATATATATATATATATATATATATAAATTGATATATAGATTGATTAGGGGACGGGTGGTCGTGCGGTGTCCGGGATTCGAATCTCAGTGAGATCCTTGGGATTTTTTTAGGTCCTAGTGATAGTCCCACAAGTCCACCCAGCTTTAAATGGGTACCTGACTTTTAAGTTGGGGGAGTTAAGGCGGCTGAACGTTGTGCTAACCACACAACCCCTTCATATGCCGAGGTTATAGAAACAGGTGAATTCTACACTTCATCTGCTCCGATGGCCCGTTAGTGTTAAGGGAACTTTACTTATATATAGATAGATATATAGATAGATAAACGCATTTATATATGTATAAAACTGTCATAAGTCAGCAGATATATCACTTGTATGTAAAAATGGAACAATGTTTTTTCGCCGTGTACGATCTTGTGTTAACTTTAAAATTGAAAACGAAAATAAAGTTATCAAAACATTAAACTCTCTCGCCTGCCTGCTTCCTGTGCCTGTTTATACTCACATCCCACAATGCTCTCCTTATCTCAACATTAATAATAAAACGATATCAATAGCATATGAAAATGTGTTATGTGTTATCAGCTGACACTTTGTACACAAGAATTAATGACGTCAATCACTCTTTTACAAACACATTTTTTTTCTTTTCTTTTTATGCTAATTTAATTTAACATTTGTATCAATGGGTGGGTGGACAGGAAATAAGAGATAAGGCCTGGGGGTGAATGGGGGTGGGCGGTAGGGCGCTTTAAAGAATGTTCTAAATAATCTAATACACAAGCATGCAGAGTGTATTTATGGAAATGAGTCTCCTTAAAGGGAAGGGTGAAAAGTGTGTGCACAATCTCGCTTTGAGTGAATGACATTGAACGAATGAAATTTGTTTTGCTGTGTGACTGCCTGTGAGACACTCGCTGTGAGGCTGAAACCAAAGATGCTGGACTTGTAGCAAGATCAGGCATGGGTAAACTATGGCCGGTGGGCCACGTCCGGCAAGTCAGACTTAAATCCACCGCCTCGCTCATATTCCACAGCCTCATATCTGTCAAATACGTTTATATACAATTTATATTATTTTTATTATTTCTATCCCCCCCCCCCCACATCTGTTCTTGATTCAAAAAGTTCTAATAAACCCAAGAAACAAATGTGGCTCGCTTCTTGAAATGTTTGCCCACCCCTGAACTAGAGGGATGGTGGTGGTCCCGTCAGATTAAAAGCTTACTTTATTTTCATGACAGTGGAGTCCTCGTGCTGTTAACAGTAGTTCACTAATTACTTCTATTGTTCCTTAGGTATGTGGTTTTTTTTTTTTATATAGCATTGGTAGGATATAATAAGAGGAAAAAAAAATGACAACTGGTAATTCACTGCATGGACACTGACATTAATGTCAATGATATAAGACAAACCACACAACATACCACACAACATACCACACAACATACCACACAACATACCACACAACAACATACCACACAACATACCACACAACATACCACACAACATACCACACAACAGAACACCAAGTTTGACGTGAAATAATTGTAAATAAATGTAACAACAGATAATAATACAAAGAAGTGGGGAATAAAAAACATATGGAGGAAAAAACAGGAAAAAAGGCGATACAGAGGAAAACAAGAATGAAAAGACATGTCTCACTAAAACATTGTGTGTGTGATTTACATACCTGGGGAAGAAATCACCATGTTATATTAGCCATTAGAAGTGTACCTGGTAATTACAAGTTAATGCCGATTGTCAGGTACTTGTACTTTTTATTACTTAATCCAATGCTACTTAATCATTATTATTACCTAATCACCTTTTGTGAATTTCATTCACCTCTTCCTGTATTGGACCTACTCCAGAGGCGTCTTCTCAAGATGGGAACGAATTCACTTACATCTTCGCACATTAAAAATTCACCTACGTTAAAATTTTTATTCCCCATGAAATATTTTTTTTTTATCAAATCTCCGTCACTACAGCAGGCAGCTTCTTTATGTTGTCCATCACACGTCATTCCTCACATAAGTTATCCGTCATGGGTCATGTTTCAGACAAGTTATCCATCACAAGCCATTCCTCACCATATCACACACATACACACATACACACACATAACATATTTCACCTATCATCAGCCCCTCTCCTGGGTCACACGCTGGAACATCTTTATCTTAAGTCGTGAAAGTATCACAAGTCTAGGCCGTTACTATCCCCGCCCCCCCCCAAGCACACAAACATCCTAAGCCCACCCCCCTTCCCAAGGCCCCCTGCAGTCACTCGGTAGGTTATCCGTGGATCTGGATTATGTAAATCATCCCAACTCGATTATACATCACCAAGGTCTTTAGATTGGAAGGGGGGTGGGGAAGATAGGTAAGTAACAAATTGACAGTGATGGATTCCGGAAGGAAGCAGGGGAACCGGTGAGGGGAAGCTGGCAGGGAACTGGTGGGGAACCACATGATCTGCGGCTGAGATCAGCTGTGGGTCTGACATCAAAACCTCTTCGAGTGCCGGCTCAGTGTCATGCCTCCCCCGTGGGAGAGGGGGGGAGAGTTACCTGGGAGGTGGTGACTGATTGAGACCTGTTGCCATGTAAACAGTTTTCTCGATGTTTACCTCTTACCTACCAGGTGAGAGTTTGATAAATTTCAATATCGGGTTAACGGGTCTTAGTCCTCACTATAATAGAAACAGTGTTACCAGATAATTGAACAAAAAGGATGATTCTGGCAAACTCACGTTTTTCTCCTTTTATATTGTAACTAGCTGTATCCTGCAAAACATTTGCATAGAGTTATATCCCCTTAGGCTTGATCGTCAGGCGAGGTTATTTTTTGGTTTCGGGCAGATCCGATTTTTTTTTTCATGATAGTATTTTAAACTGGAATACTGTTATATTAATTCTTTACTTTCGATTTAACGCAGCACCCAAATCGCTATTATTATATTATATTTTTTCTTAGATAATCAAGGCTAAGTTTCTCTTCTTGTTTGAGAGCTTGAACTATGGTATTGACATTGAGCATAGTTTACTTTGATCTGGTACTAAATGTTCTGCTGAATTTGTATCATCTACAATATCTGATCTTACAGTGACTTGTTCATTTTCAGATTTAAAAGCAACAAATACTTGAAGGCAATAAGATAACTTGGCCATCTGTCTAAAGGCCCTTATATACCGAGACATTGAGACATTTCTAACTTTATGGTCAACTTTCATGGCAAATGTCAGTAGTTTAGTGGAACATGTACCTCAGTTTGAATACATAAAGTTTTAGTAACACTCTTAGAGGACAACAGTCACTGTTCTTTCATTTTCCCTAAGTTACCAATACTATTGACTGCTACTTTATGTGAATCTTATTATGATCTATCAACAAATTATGCAATTCTTTCTGTTAACTCTAACTGTGAGACATCTGTTAAATGATTCTCTACTAATGCGATGTAATTTAAAATTTGGCCTGCACTATTCCATCCATGGGCGTATTCATGGGAGGGGAGAGGGGGGCATTTGAAAAAAATGTCATATAAGAGGGGGGCATTTGAAAAAAATGTCATATAAGAGGGGGGCATTTGAAAAAAATGTCATATAAGAGGGGGCATTTGAAAAAAATGTCATATAAGAGGGGGGCATTTGAAAAAAATGTCATATAAGAGGGGGCATTTGAAAAAAATGTCATATAAGAGGGGGGCATTTGAAAAAAATGTCATATAAGAGGGGGCATTTGAAAAAAATGTCATATAAGAGGGGGGCATTTGAAAAAAATGTCATATAAGAGGGGGCATTTGAAAAAAATGTCATATAAGAGGGGGCATTTGAAAAAAATGTCATATAAGAGGGGGCATTTGAAAAAAATGTCATATAAGAGGGGGGGCATTTGAAAAAAATGTCATATAAGAGGGGGCATTTGAAAAAAATGTCATATAAGAGGGGGCATTTGAAAAAAATGTCATATAAGAGGGGGGGCATTTGAAAAAAATGTCATATAAGAGGGGGCATTTGAAAAAAATGTCATATAAGAGGGGGGCATTTGAAAAAAATGTCATATAAGAGGGGGGCATTTGAAAAAAATGTCATATAAGAGTGGGGCATTTGAAAAAAATGTCATATAAGAGTGGGGCATTTGAAAAAAATGTCATATAAGAGGGGGCATTTGAAAAAAATGTCAAATAAGAGGGGGGCATTTGAAAAAAATGTCATATAAGAGGGGGGCATTTGAAAAAAATGTCTTATAAGAGGGGGGGCATTTGAAAAAATGTCATATAAGAGTGGGGCATTTGCTCCCCCCTACATTAAAAAAAAAATGTCATAAAGTTGTTATTTGCCCCCCTGGAAAATTTTTGCCCCCCCCCCCCCCCGGAAAAATTCCTAGCGAGGCCCATGATTCCATCTAAGGAATAAATCTACACGTTGTCTTAATATTTCGAACATCTTGAACAGTAGTAGCAACACTTTTATCTATCAAGTCATTATTATTGATGGAAGATTTAAGTATTTTGCTGAACATTTATTTCCTTGCTATTTAACCAATGCATACACAATTCACTAGAATTGTCTGGTTTAATTAATACATGGGTGACCTATTTAATGTAAGCTAATAGTTAAGTACACATTATTCCATTATAGTGTTGTGATGGTTGGGGAATTCAGTGGATTTGTTTAACTATGTTTAATGTACAAATAAATGAGAGTGAAATTAGTTACCGTGTGTCTTACAACGTAATTAATGAATGCAGAATTATTTTTTTTTTTTTAAAACTATAGATTGACATAAACTGCACAATATATAAAGCTGCAGAATATCTGATTTATTTGATTGGCCAATATATCCCACACAGACTAATGAGATATTCCAACAATGCTATTGGACATAATAACCCCGTAAAATAAACAGATACATTGCAAAAAAATTGCCCCAAAAGTTTGTACATTTTTACAAAACGATACATCGTGAAGACGTTTTGAAGTCTGAAATCGGACAATTGACCTTTAAACAATGAATACTTCCATGGTATTTTTTTGTTGTTTACTTTAAGGAATAAACACTACTTACTGAAGAATGCAGCTCAAAGCTAATCTCTAACCGAATGTTTTCTGTTTTATGTTACGTCTGCAATGCAGTCGTGACATTTTAATTGGTTCGAATTTTGGTACACCGTCTAGTGTGACCTACTTTTGTAGACTTACATCTGAAGCAATAGAACTCAATTAATCTAGTAATTCCCCTCAGAGAAACTCCAGACCCCTTAGTCCTACCCCACCACCCATCTGGTATAGTCTGTGTGGAAATAAACAATTGGAAGACCAGACTTTTGGCTTGTCTGTGCAGACCTTGGGATGGGGAAGAGAGTGGTGGGGGTTGGAGTTCAAAAACAAAAAATAAAATAGTTTACACAATGGAAGACTGAATGAAGTTAGATCTGGGTTCGTGTCTCTGATGATCAGATGGCAAACATCAACTGATGGTCGTTGTTTATATTGGATTCAATTTGTTCATTTATTGAACATTGAACTTTGTGAATAAACAGATAAATGAAATAAGAGTTTAACATTGAAGATGGTTCAATGGCCGGGCAGGGCAATAGTTTAATGAGAGCAGGTGATTATGTCTGAAGAATGTCTTGGTGAATATGTTCATGTCCGGTCCTAGAAACGCAGTCTGATGTGTTTGTTTTTTTGTCTGTGGTGATGTGTCTGTCTTGTGTTTAGATGTCAATGAGATCTTTTGTTTGATTGGATGCTTACACGGGTAAATAGTTTGTAAGCATGAGATTGCTGACATGTGTGGCGTGGTGGTCGTGACTTGAAGCACGACACCTTATGTGTAGATCAGGGGTTCGAACCACAATCGGGCAAATGATATTTATTTGAAACTAGCTGCGAGCCATTCAAAGTAAGCCTATCGCTTTATATTAATTGCCTTGATGATATTGTGTAAATAATACAAGATATTGTCACAAAGCTGTTGTGTTTTTCTCTGTCTGATTCCATTCAATGTCACATTAATTGGAGTAAAGTTTTCCATTATCTAATAGTCAATTATTTTTAACATTTCCGCCATTTCTATTGATCAGTCTGACTAGTACTATTTTATCTTTATTGTTTTTTTTTAATGTCCCCGCCGGTTACCAACTAAATTGTCTGTCTAGTGACATCTTCTGTCACTCAATGACATTTACATTACATTGAATGTCAAGTACCAGCCGAAGTGGCATTTGCCTGTTGAAGAGGTAGAACGGAAACACTCCCCTTTGAAATAATTGTCTATTGGTACTGAAAGTGTTAACTAATTGGGTCCACAAGTTTGTGTCTCTATTTGAGTTTGGCTTTCTTCCCTACATAAAATACATTTGGACTAAATTAAATACGCAGAGACATAATACTTTTTTTATTTAGCAAGATGCATATTATTCCATTAGAATTAGAAAATATTGAAGCTGTTTTGTTGTCACTTAGTATCACCTACACGAATTTTTTTTTAAAATGAATGGCAAAGGTTTTAAGGCCGTAATAAAATGATTTAGTCATTCAATGTTCTATTAGGGATAGATTAATGCTTGCAACACTATATAGACTAAAATAGTTCTCACAGATTTGTATAAATGTTTAATTCACAACTGCAATCATGGTTACTGTACACCTTCCTATAGCTGTGACTGTGTTAATGTTTACTGTACACCTACCTATATCTGTGACTGTGTTAATGTTTATTGTACACCCACCTATATCTATGACTGTGTTAATGTTTACTGTACACCTACCTATATCTGTGACTGTGTTAATGTTTACTGTACACCTACCTATATCTGTGACTGTGTTAAAGTTTACTGTACACCTACCTATATCTGTGACTGTGTTAATGTTTACTGTACACCTACCTATATCTGTGACTGTGTTAGTGTTTACTGTACGCCTACCTATATCTGTGACTGTGTTAATGTTTACTGTACACCTACCTATATTTGTGACTGTGTTAATGTTTACTGTACGCCTACCTATATCTGTGACTGTGTTAATGTTTACTGTACACCTACCTATATCTGTGACTGTGTTAATGTTTACTGTACACCTACCTATATTTGTGACTGTGTTAATGTTTACTGTACACCTACCTATATTTGTGACTGTGTTAATGTTTACTGTACACCTACCTATATCTGTGACTGTGTTACTTATAGTGGATAATGTGAACTGGAGTGAAAGGTAAATATAAGGAAATGAACTTACTACACGCATCTTCGATCTCCTTTTTTCACCTTTTCAGCGACTCATTATATTGATTACTACATACCTCACCTGGGAACTACGTAGCTAACTGTTTAATTATTGATTAACTCCAATTAAACTGATTAAAGTTTATTAGCGGTGAAGGAATAGACATAATTAAACTAATTTAAATCCCATTTGAATGAAAGACATTTTTAAATTATTGGTGTAACTTCCTCATGTCTAACAATGCGTACGTTACGGTATTAAAGGGTCATACAGTTTAAACTATGTCAATACGTAAGTAACGGTATTAGAGGGTCATACAGTTTAGACGTATGTTGTTAAACGAAAACAAATAAATCAGAAGACATTGAGACTGCAGCGTAAACTCGACCAAACAATTTCCACATAAATATTGTTTCCCGGTCATAGAAAGCAGGGCAAACTCTTGGGCATTCAAGGCCCTTACGTAGAGACACCCCCCCCCACACACACAGATATTTTGGAGCCTTTACAAAAGTTTATGAAAGAGCCCTCTCATTTTCAGATTTAAACGCAACAAATACTTGACTTGAAGGCAATAAGATAACTTGGCCATCTGTCAACAGGCCCTTATATACCGAGACATTGAAACATTTCTAACTTTATGGTCAACTTTCACGGCAAATGTCAGTAGTTTAGTGGAACATGTACCTCAGTTTGAATACATAAAGTTCTAGTAACTCTCTTAGAGTACAACAGTCACTGTCAAAGTTAAAGCTAGACATGTCTCATAGGGAGTACAATAGCTGTTTAAAATGTCTCTATTTAGTACTTTAGCTAATTAAATGTCTGTAGTTTGGTACTGTAGATATTAAAAAAAAAAAAGATTTTAATATGAGACGCCACACACAGACTACTAAGTACTAACAGACCAGGAAGGAAACTCAGAAAGTAGATAAAAGTGATGGAGCGTCGGTGGGTGGAGTCATAAAAAAATCACATTAAGTTGCAGCCAAATGGCTGTTAAAAAAACATCGCAAAGTTTATAAGACTTTCAAAACTGAATACCAACAGTAGCTATGACTTGCATTTATTTATATATGATTTCACCAT
Organism: Bulinus truncatus; assembly: GCA_021962125.1. NCBI lineage: Eukaryota > Metazoa > Mollusca > Gastropoda > Planorbidae > Bulinus > Bulinus truncatus. The sequence continues at coordinate 170,712 of JAGDYQ010000323.1, forward strand.
CGACATATTTTTGTTCATTTAATAATTTGTGTTTCTGTTCAATACGTTTGAATTAACTTGACGAAAATAAATTGTAAAAAAATTATCTTTTTTTTTGTATAAAAGCAAAAAAAAAAAAAAAATAAAAAATTCTTGCAAATATTTCACAGGTTATAAAATAAATAAAATTGAAAGGATTAACGTTAATAAATTGATTTTCATTGATTTGTTATTCGAAACTATTGATTGATTAATTTATGGCTGTGATAATTACGTCGTTTAAAACGTTATCTTAAAAAAAATTGTTCAGCTTTCTGAGCAGCTATTGAAAGTTTCTAACAGATGTTTTGCATGGCAAATAATAGAAAGTATTTAACTGTGTGCAGATTTATAATCCGAAATATAAGCCAAATTTAGTTGCTGCATATTAAAACACAAATAATATTTTATTAAAGGCCAAAAGTAATTCTCTATTCTTTTGATATTGATATATATATATATATATATATATATATATATATTTTACTTATACACCCCATAATTTATATGACATAAAAAACCAGGAATGTTCACATAAACCCCAATGTGTAGCTCAGCATAGTAAAACAACGGAAACACACACACACACAAACACACACACACACACACACACAGACTACCGCGTGTAAACAGCTTCTCTAATGTCCAGATAAGATATTCAAACTACGATGTTGGTCACAATACTCACCCCAGATTGTTTTAATGCCACAGATTCCCCTCCCCCCATTCGGTTTTTTGTCAGTAGTAAATAGGACATTAATAGGCATAGGCGTGGGTGGTAGACACAGAGACAGGGGCGTCGTTGGAGGAGAGGCCGGGGCGGGGGTCTATGTCTAAAAAACACATAACTATAAAACCCGTTCACTCGTCATCCACTTCAATCCCTACACTATCTGCTACTCCTGGTCCTATGGTCCATTATCTGCTCACCGCTTTCATCCTCCTACTTCCATCTATACTCACGTTCATGTGAAGGCTCTTCAGTGTGAGCGGTCGGTCTGTCATTCTCTCAAGTGAGCAGTGGAAATATGAGCAAGGTTGTTTCTTAAATGTTGGTTAAACAAGTGGAGATAACTGTCTATGTGTTTGTCTTTTTAAACTTGAAAGTTTTGTAATATATGCACTTGAAAATGTTGGAGAAGAAAAGAAAGATTATTTTCATTTATATTATGATCAAAAATTTTAAGTCCCTGTAAGATGAGGTGATTATCATTTGATACAAGACTAACTTATTGGGCTTTTTTTTGCAATACCTTACTTTTAAATCCATGTGTGCAATGGCTATGGAGGCACTAAGAAGGCATATTTAAATGACCGGACGCTCTTTAAGTTAATGTACGCAGTAGAGTTCTCTTAGTCCTAAAGGGCCATTAGAGCAGATGAAGTGTAGAATTCATCTCTTTCTGTAGTCTCGGCCTATTAAAGATCTGTGTAATTTGAACAACGCCCACCCACTTTTACTTGCCCAACTTAACTCAGCTGGGTGGGCTTGGGGGACTTTTATGAAATTTTATCATGAACTTACAAAATTCCTTTGGTTTTTCACCGAGGATTGAACCCAAGACTCTCAGGTCAACATTCGAGCGCTCTACACCACTTGACCATCCGTCCATCAGGATACAGATCTGGCTCATATCCGAAGCACCACGAATCAATCACTTGTTTTGTCTGGTGTGGCTGAAAAAATTAAATCGCTCTTATGTCTGCCTTGTATCCATCGTCTCTAATGTATAGGTCTAGAGAAGGCAATAACTTCTGGTTAAAGGCTATACATTCAAACTGCATTGTTTCATGAGGTGGGTCTGTCCATCTATCAATACTCGTATGTTGTTGAATAGCAATGGTCCGTGTAACTCCATTGTCCGTGTACAATATTTCAGCTATTTATGCTAGTCATAAAGAATGCACTGGGTAAACAGAATCACTAAAACAGACAGAATGTTTATTATGTTCTATTAAGCTTCTGATGCAAACTTTGCAAAAAAAAAGTGAATCAATTATAAAATTCTTTTTCTGTAAAGTTTTTACTGTGGAAATGAACACACACAAGCAGTTGCGCCGAGAGCCAATACGGGCCCCCGGGCAGGACATCATTGCGGACCCCTTAATAAACAATAAGTCGTGAAAAAAATTGACATGGTCGGGGCGGCCGGGTCCCCTTACAGATGCGGGCCCCCTGGCAATGACCCCCCTGTCCCCCCCTCTCGGCGTGCCTGCACACAAGAAGACACCAAACAAAATCTTCTATTCGTGACCCCACTAAAGGAAAACATTTCAGATCAAACTTCGTGAAGTATAGACACGGCTGCTGCTCCATTGACTCCCTAACTCAACATATCTCTACATAGTTTATAGAAGGGAGCAAGACGTGACTGACATGATACACAGATAGCTGAACAGATAAAAGAGATAGACAGAAAGTTAAAGACAATAAGATGAACGAAAATTTAGATAGAGATAGATGGGAGTAGAGGTGGAATTGATTGGATAGGTGGATCGGTGGATTGATGGAGGGATGGATGAAAGGTGGTTGGGTAGATATATAGGTGGGTGGGTGGGTGGATGGATAGATGAATAGGTGGGTGGGTGGATGAATAGGTGGTGGATGGATATGTGGGTGGGTGGATGAATAGGTGGTGGATGGATAGGTGGGTGGGTGGATGGATAGATGAATAGGTGGGTTGGTGGATGAATAGGTGGTGGATGGATAGGAGGGTGGTTGATTGATAGGTGGGTGGACAGATGGATACATATATAGATAGATAAAAAAATGGGAAAATAAACTCATAATATAGCTACGAAAAAAATAAATCTCCAGTTATAGGTGTTGAACACACTTCTCTCCCCTTTTCTAGTCGTTAGACACAACATTTTACCAAGAGATGTACATTATTCTAGTGACCAGACACATCAATAAGTGATGAGATAACTCTTCAATTATATCAGTGAGGTCGACCCTACCAACTTGAATATTACTGAGGTGAAAGTAACTTCTTTAGTGTGAGTATTTCTACTGATGGGTGCATGTATGCTTTTGCTGTAGTGGTAAATATAAACAATTAATTACACCTTTGTGGGAGTGGTATAGTTAAACAATCAAGTATGTCTATGTGTGAGTGGTATAGTGAAACAATCAAGTATGTCTATGTGTGATTGATATAGTGTAACAATCAAGTATATCTATGTGTAAGTGGTATATTGAAATAATCTAAAAATCAATACAAACATCATTATTTGGTTGACCTTTTACCACAAATCAGATTCAAGAATAGTTTTGTATTGGGTCGACTAGTATTGTTTAAATGACTTTCTGGGCCGTTTGGTTTATGTTAGGAATAGATGTAATATCTGTACAACAATATGAATGTGTACAGTTTCTTAACGACACATGCATTCTGTATACATTATGTAAGCTGTTGCAATGCTTTCAAACAATAGACTACATGCTAGAATGTCTCCAGTACATAGTTACGACTTAACATTATCCAGTTAGTCTCAATAGCCTGCCAAAACAAGGTTTTATGTCTAATACAATGTATTATTTTCACTGCAATGATAATACACAATATTTTGTTTAATATAATGTATTATGTTTAATAGAATGCATTATCTTTTAATAGTGTGTATTTTGTTTAATAGAATGTATTATGCATAATATAATATGTTTATTATGTTTAATACAATGCATTATGTATTTATATATTGCATAGGCCTACACATATATTAACAACTATGACATTTTCATTTTCCAAACGTGCCATCTTTACCCCAAGACGTGTATATTTAGTCTCCAGACTAATAAATCCCCTTAATGTTTTCCTCATCCTGTAGATCCCAATAAACTTTAGATTCCTCATTCCATTCTGTAGATCTCCCCCCAGATGTCTATTGGTGCCATGGAAACTATCATTCCCGGACACACTAATAAACTCATCTCACAATATTGCAATTTTTGACGCCAGCTAAAGATCGATAACTCTGTCACCTCTTTATAACAGCGGTCAATGCATTGGTCTCCCCTTGACTTTTTTCTTCTCTCTTTATTTTTTTCCTTAACCCTACCCCTTCCCATCCTTAAAAAAAAACATAGAAAAGGAGAAGAAAAAAAAAACTTGGAAAAGGGGCTAGGAAAGAAAAATGAGTCCGTCATTTAGTCATATTTTACAAGAAAATGAATTGTTTCCCCTTTTAGTTTGATTAGCATCTAGGTTAGCTGAGCCGTAGACTCAGAATCGTGTATGACGTGTAATCGAAATGACCCTTCCTCCTGCCCGCCCCTATAGTTAGTTTCTTCTTGTATTGTTTTTTTTTTAAAGTAAAGGCTGAATGTTTGCGGGATCGATACAACCATTTGTTACTTTTATTTTCGACAAGTATTACTTCCGGGTGATGTGTGGTCCAACGAGAAAAGAGGGGGGGGGGTGTCTGTCCATTCGTCCAATAAAACTGTTGATTTCCTGGGAAGGCCAAGAGTCCACTCGGGATGATGGTACACTGGGTCATTAGTTTTAGTTACAAGTCAACACTTGGAGTACCCGGTACAATAGACGGAAGTAGATTGGGTAAATGTCCCCAGTGAAATCGGCAAACATGACCTGTCAAAGGTAATGATACGGCTGGAAGGTAAAGTATGTATTGATATCACTGTACTGTACATTAATGTATGTATTGACATCACTGTACCGTACGGCTGGGCGTTAATGTATGCATTGATATCACTGTACTGTGAAGTTGGGCGTTAATGTATGTATTGATATCACTGTATTGTGAAGTTGGGCGTTAATGTATGTATTGATATCACTGTACTGTGAAGTTGGACGCTAACGTATGTATTGATATCACTGTACACTGTAAGGCTGGATAAATGTTTAATCAGCTGAGGGAGTAATCGATACAAATAATAAAATATTCAGTTGGGATTATTTACTCGAGATAATGAGAATCTAAATACAGTGTACTTATGAATTTGTCTGGTTAATGATGAAGGGAAATAATAAAATAAAAAAATGTTGAGCGATTCAAAGGGAGGGAGGGGGTGTAAAGGACTCGTGCTATTAGTCTCCAATATATTGCGTGACTGTCGACTCGAGGTTCCCGGGTTTATCTCCAATTAGAACCAATGAGAGATGTAAATGTGCATTGTAGGTCACTTACAAAGTAGAGCAATTCTAATAGACATACAAACTTGATGACTGAAAAATGACCTTCCCTCATTCTACTACACTTTCCACAATTCCAACGCCGCAATAGTTAACCTTGTCGCTGACCTCTAAAAAACACAAGAATGGCTCTTCACATAGACAACAAGTATGGGGCATGAGGATCTTAATCTAACTATGAAACAACAAACCAGTTATTGACTGTACAACAGAAAGGAAACAACCTTTAACAGCAGTCGGTGGACAACTTGCACCCAGCGTGCATGGATCATCAGCCTTATACACTACTAGGGACATAAACCGAACACTAATAGAAGCTGGCAGTAACTTCTGGTGGTTTTTGGTTTTCACTTGAACTATAAGTCCAACATGTCCACATTGTGTGTGTGTGTATTTATATAACAATATGTTTCTGTTTTAATGTATTTTTTTTTAACTTGGCTTTTGACATTTGACCTCCATCCCTACACCTCCCCCATCTCCTGCCTCAAATGGAGAAACTTACACAACGTATTGTGTCTAATGAAAGATGCTTCAAGCTCTTTATCTTTGTTTTCATGTTCCTCGATTAGACAAGTTGAGACAACCGCGTCAGATAAGGCCAACGAGTTATCTCCACGAAAGCCCTAACAAGAGTTATTTCTTCTTTCATTTTATCTCAATGTGAACTGAAAAAAAAAGGTTAGACCATTAAGGTGGCAGTTTTTGTTTCACAAGTGAGACTGTCATGGCGTAGTGAGACCACTGTAAGCAAGTGAGACGGTCATGGCGTAGTGAGACCACTGTAAACAAGTGAGACGGTCATGAGGTAGTGAGACCATTGTAAACAAGTGAGACGGTCATGGAGTAATGAGATCACTGTAAACAATTGAGACGGTCACAGAGTAGTGAGACCACTGTAAACAAGTGAGACGGTCATGGCGTAGTGAGACCACTGTAAACAAGTGAGACGGTCATGGCGTAGTGAGACCACTGTAAACAAGTGAGACGGTCATGGCGTAGTGAGACCACTGTAACAAGTGAGACGGTCATGAGGTAGTGAGACCATTGTAAACAAGTGAGACGGTCATGGAGTAGTGAGATCACTGTAAACAATTGAGACGGTCACAGAGTAGTGAGACCACTGTAAACAAGTGAGACGGTCATGGCGTAGTGAGACCACTGTAAACAAGTGAGACGGTCATGGCGTAGTGAGACCACTGTAAACAAGTGAGACGGTCATGGCGTAGTGAGACCACTGTAAACAAGTGAGACGGTCATGGCGTAGTGAGACCACAGTAAACAAGTGAGACGGTCATGACGTTGTTAAACCCCAGTAAACAAAACAACACTCAGTTTGATTTACATTAATTACTTCATGTACGAGCCGCCAGCGGAGATCTAATTATTAGAGCAGCCCTTCTCAAGCTTGTAGTCTTCCCGAGTCACCATGGCAACTGTTTTTGTTTTCGCGACTCAGCTTGAAAGTAGGAGCAACAATACAAGGAAGTTGAAAAAGATTCATTCATTTTATATGTAATTTTTGCAACATTGACTTTAAATATTAAATCTTTCAGTTTCGTGACATTTCGACTGATTCATAGAAATAGAATTTATGTCATGTGAGATTTACATTTTTGGCACTTTCCTCCCAATCTGAAAAGTCCAAAAATCATTGAACAGCAATCAGTGCCAAACCTAGAGATTGGGGGTGTCGGGGGGAAGGGGGCTTGGCCTCTTTGTACTTAATGAGGAAAGTCTACATCATCGTCTATGGTCGACAGAGTTTAGATGATAGACTGATATCCGCATGTGGATCGTCTCTGGCATAGTATGCACATATAGATCCATAGAGAGACGTTGTAGTCACACACTAAACTAGTACAGCAGTGGTTTTCAAACCTTTACCATTCGACAACCCTTAGTTATCTGTTCGGTTTTCTCGACCCAAAGTAAAAAAAAAATAGGCTAACAGAAATAAAACTGAAAATAATTTGTAAATATTCTCTCAATGAATGGGGGCTAGTAAATTCTGTCTCTATTTTTTCTTTAACTTGGCTAGTGGGTCGCTACGTACACTTTCAGATCCCCTGTAACACAGTGACAGATGTACCTGCTCAAGAACTATTTTTAACACCCCTTTCATCTCTGCATTCCCTTGTACAGAACAACTTAAAAATAAAATCATTGTAACTAATGAAACTAATAAACTCTTAACAGAATAACCCGTTTTGACTGGTATCTCTATTTCAATAAAATCTACCCTCAAACAGATAGACAGATAAAATAAATGAAACTTTTCTCTCATCCAACAAGGTCATCACATTCTAGTCCTTCACACCAAATGTATTTATTTTGCTTTGCCTGCTCGAAGTATTATTACAAATATCCATCCTGGCCACACTGCGTTAGGACTACACTTCTATTTGATGCATGTCAAAACTCTTGCGATGCAGTGATAAATCTGGCCACACCGAACTAAGTTAATAAAATAATTAGAAATGGCTTCTAATTCCCTGCTGGCATTTCCCCCCATTGAATTCTGTGTTGTTAATGCAGATTTTTTTCGTTCCATTTCCTACGTAATCTCGTTATGTTATATTATTAGTACAGAATCAGTTCTTCATGAATTCAAAAATAAAAAAATGGTAACTTATTTATATAGGTATAAAAATCAAATGGTTTTTGTTTATAATACAGAGATATACAAGTGTACTAAATAAACTGTTATAGGAAAATCTAGTGTTATTAAAATGTGAATTTATTGTTTGGGAAATATACGTCTATAATTAATAACATGTTAGTCTATTGTTAGTAAAAGGTCATTTGAGTAGGGTTTGGTGTATTACAAACAAGTAAAAGCACTAGATCCACTAAAGAAACGGAGGAAGACGATTATATGTGCCTATGTGTGTGTGTGTGTGTCTGTGTGTCATTGTATGTTTATGTTTGTGTGTTTTATGACGTATGTCGCTCTTAACAACTATAAATTATTAGTTTCGCAAAACAACGAAATATATAGGTAGGAGGGTATGTAAGTAGATAGGTGGGTAGGTAGAAAGATATATGTTTAGATAGATAGATGGGTACATAGATAGATAGATAGATAGATAGATAGATAGATAGATAGATAAATAGATAGATAGATAGGTTGATAGATAGTCAAAGTGTGCGCCTCAATTAAATCTCTAAACATAAATCACCAAATAGATTATTGATGAGATAGTTGGTCTGAATGGTGACCATCAGATACAAGTGGACAGGTCAACCATCCAGCGACAGTGAACTCTATCAACTCACTATTGAAGAAGAAGTACTAGAGTGTAATCAACATAGAAAGGAGGCAGTACGGGAGGCTCCGATAAGTCGATTTGTGTAGAGAGATGTAACTTTGTTGGGAGGACACAACGCCACTGCTGGGACAGGTGACACGGAGATAATGGGATGTCTCGTGATAGATAGACAGGAGTGACGAACAGAATGAATGGACAAGTTGTATAAAATATGAGGTAACAGAAACATACATAGAGGAACCTACATACAGTCTACAGAGATTGCTAAATATATTCTATAGAGATTCATACATACAGTCTACAGAGATTGCTACATATATTCTATAGAGATTCATACATATAGTCTACAGAGATTGCTACATATATTCTATAGAGATTAGTACATATGGTCTCTAGAGATTGCTACTTATAGTCTATATATATATATTTCTACATATAGTCTATAGAGATTGTTACACACAGTCTATATAGAGATTCATACATATAGTTATAGATATTTATACATATAGTTAAAAGATAGAAATACATACACTGCACACAGAGATTTACACATAAAGTATATAGAAAGACAAACATGAAATGAGAGCAACTATTGACCCAAGCACATTAATTTGTATTCAACATTGAACTAAGACTTACTAATGTACTTAAATAACCAAAGTGTAAGGTACTTAAATAACCAAAGTGTAAGGTACTTTAATAACCAAAGTGTAAGGTACTTAAATAACCAAAGTGTAAGGCACTTAAATAACCAAAGTGTAAAATACTTAAATAACCCAAGTGTAAGGCACTTAAATAACCAAAGTGTAAGGAACTTAAATAACCAAAGTGTAAGGCACTTAAATAACCAAAGTGTAACGTACTTAAATAACCAAAGTGTAAGGTACTTAAATATACCAAAACCCATAAATAATTATCCACACGTAAAAAACTTCCTATTATTTAAAATTAGTTAGAACGGAAAATCTAGGTTAAAACCCAAACGCCATAATATCAACGGAAATTTATATTTGCATACAGTGCTTTTTGTGTGAAAAAAATACTTGCCGGTACTCAGTAATGGATTGCCTAACTTTTAACTGCCAGCTCGCACCTATTTTAATTCTTACTGCGCGCAATTTTAAAATAATTTAATTTTAACAAATTAATAATAAAATAAATGAATAATAAACGTTAAAATACAAGAAAAGTAATAATTTTCCCCCCACATTGAAAAAGGTGCTGGTACACCGTAGAGTACCGGCACAAATAAAGCACTGTTAGTACATAAATCCACAAGGGTCAACATCATTATTGTTTACTTTCATCATTCACCCCACCCCCCATTATTTGTACCAGCCTTCATATAACATGTTCGCTAAATTCTCTAAACAGAAGCACACGCTTACACACACACCGACACACTAACACCCACCCACCCCCCACACACACACAAATCAAACTAAGAGCTTCTCTAGCCACACCTGCAAATATATTTCCCCCCTTTTATTTTTTAACCCTTCCCCTTGCACTAACCTATAAAAACAAATGTATCCCCCCACCTCTACAATGTATTAAGCACGTAGAGACATCATAAAAGGTTTATAACTAATCCACTTGCCTAGAATTTAATTAGCACGCACGCAAATCTTTATGGGATCATAATTGAAAGATTTCCAATTCTCTTTTTTTTTTTTAAATTCCCAGTCTTATTGTATTGCATAGTTTCATATTTCAAGACGTTTGTTTTAAGTTACTATAGCGGTTTATGTAAAAAAACACTTCCGACAATCTAATTCTTTCGTGAAAGAATGTATTCTTTGTAGGTTAATTACACTTTATTACATTTTCAGTTTAATATTTAAATTTTGTGAAGTAGAATGTGAGAGTTACATCTTTGGCACCTTCCTCCCAATCTGTAAAAGTCCAAAAATCATTGAACAGCAATCAGTGCCAAACCTAGGGGATTTGTGGGCCTCAGTGGGACTTGGCCTCTTTGTACTAACTGACGAAACTCAGCGAGTGTGTATATCATAGTCTATGGTCGACAGAGAAATAAATTACGATTTATTAGATTTGTATTTATAGAGTGATTTATTGAGTGATTTAGTGAGTGATTTAATTTGGAACAAAATCAAAATAATACATTGGTTTGTTTTTGTCTTCCACTGCACCAATTACAGTTTGTATTTTTATTGTTTGTTGTTATAACAAAATACATGTTGTAACGTCGTATATTTGTATCGAGTACATATGTCATGATGTGCAACAAATTATTATTTTAACCGAAGCGTTATTTAACGAAAGTATGATTTTAATTATCACTTCTGATTTTTTATTAGTTCTTATGTGGAGAATTAAAAACATTTTAAAACCATATTAAAAAAAAATTATTTTTTTCGATATTGCTGACAGCTGTATCTGATTGAGATTTATTTTTTTTTAGAAGCACTAATCCAAGATTTAACAATAAAATTAAGATATTTGTAAGAAAATTTCAAGATTACGTCTGTGAAGGAATCTGGTTCGATACAAATTATGGGCTATTTGACCTGTCAGACAAGCGTGACCTCTGAAGAACAAGGTTATCAATAATCGAGATTGACTGGACCCAGGTCAGCGGCCTTCATATCGACTTGAAGCAGTCTACAACGAGAAATTGCCTCCAAATTTCTCTTTACCCCATTTTTTTTATATGCCAGGTTTTTTTTTCATTTTAATGACAAACCAAAGTTTGCTGACCGAACCAAATTCATTTTATAAGAAGAGATTGGTTGCCAAGTCCCCTCCCCCCTTTCCCCCATCCTTCACAAATCCACCCCCCCCCCTGCCCCTTGTGTAAATATAGTTCTGTGATTGAGTATAACTAGAGATTTTGATTACAGAGTTCACGAGAGAGAAAGAGAAGAGTTGAGGAGGATGGAGTGAGAAAAAATGTAATCGTTTCAATCAACCTTCAACTCATTCACCTTCACATTCAGTCATGGTTTTCTTTCACTCACACTCACAAGTACTAGGGTGGTCAATCTTCAGTTTATATTTAAAAAAAAAAATGAAAGTTATGAATTTAGTTGAATGTCTGATTCTTTCTGGCTGGTTAGAATCTTATATTTCTGACTGGTTAGAATCTCATATTTCTGGCTGGTTAGAATCTCATATTTCTGGCTGGTTAGAATCTCATATTTCTGGCTGGTTAGAATCTCATATTTCTGCCTGGTTAGAATCTTATCTTTCTGGCTGGTTAGAATCTCATTTTTCTGGCCGGAGATTAAAATTTCTTATCAGAGACTAGAGACAATGAGAAATTTAGAGGTTCTGAGAAATTGATATTAGAGAAATTATGGAAATTAAGATGAATGTGAGTGAGTGAGTGAGTCAGACAAAATGGATTGATAGATAGATAGCTGGATATATAGATAGTTGGATAGATAGATAGATAACTGGATAGATAGATTGAACCATGTCTCTGGTCTGAGGATCTGTTTCTCTGTTCCTATATAGAAATTCAAATTAATATATATATATATATATGTATATATATATATATAGGCCTATATATCTGTGTGTGTGTGTGTGTGTGTGTGTCTGTGAGATGGCAAGAAGTCTTCACCAAATATATCAAACGATGCAGCGATTTTAAATGATAATTTTGGTGGAACTCTTTCTGAGTTGATCTCCAATGTAGCAAAAAACCGCAATGATTATATATATATATATATATATATATATATATATATATATATATATATATATATATATGTGTGTGTGTGTGTGTGTGTGTGTATGTATGTATATACAATGGCATTTAAATGTTACAGCTATCAAACGTAACAGTTTATATTGTAACAATTTTAAATCAATAAGTCGGTCTTTAAATAAATTTTGCTCAAATAATTTGAAACTTATTTGAACCTTTTTTTTTTTAAACTTATTTGCGACTAAATTCATTTTTATTAAAAAAGTAGAAAGTTATTCAAACAATTTTTGGTGTTGGAGTTTCTTTTAATGAGGTTATTAAAATGTCTGCAATAACAATGCATTAAACCAGACAAGTTTACACATGTTTATTTTATTTCATTAGCACAGTTATAGGTCCTTACAAGAATAAATAAACATATTTTAAATGTTGGCTTAATGTTAACTTAATACAATTGTTATCACAACTGTTACATCAGTAGCACTTAGCACTAGACATTTTTGTCCACATTGTTTGCTATGGTGTTTAATAACATTCCGTTTTAAAATGAGCTGAGTGTTGCGTCATATACCTTTCTACCTGTCTCACCTGGACTTGCTCTTTGAACCTTCACCCCCCCTGCCCCATCTTTACAATCACCTGCTTTACTACGTCCTCGTTAAATGGAGCGAAACCTTTAAATAAAGTTACAGGTACTTACAGTCGCAGGGTAGGAGGGGTGGTGGGTGTGACACTTTACTCACTAATTATTCCCCTTTCCGCCCTACAGTTCATTGAATTACTCACCGTCTGTAATCTGTGCCGTGTTTGGCTTATCTGATCCAAAACATGTCCAGTTAATGGACTGAAGAGTGACCAGTTAATGGACTAAACAGTGACACCACGTAGAAAGAGGAGTGATAAACTGGCCACATACTGTAAACTGTGTGTGTCAGTCTATGAGAGATTGTTTTGACTGTATTATTTAGTCGTATAATTTGTCTGTATTATAAAGTCATAATGTTTGTCGGTATTAAAAAGTCATATTGTTTGTCTGAAATATAAAGTCATATTGTTAAATTGATTGTTTGTCTTTATTATAAAGTCATATTATTTGTCTGTATTATAAAGTCATATTGTTTGTATGTAATATAAAGTCATATTGTTTGTCTGTATTAGAAAGTCATATTGTTTGTCTGTATTAGAAAATCCTTTTGTTTGTCTGTATGAAAAAGTCATATTGTTTGTCTGTATTAGAAAGTCATATTATTTGTCTGTATTTATTTCTCATAATGTTTGTCATTCTGTTTGTCATCATTCGCCTGTCTCTATGTTGGTCAGTCTTGACTGTCAGTCGCTTCCTGTGTAATCCATACATCATCTATTATATCTCTTTGTCACATCAACTAGCCAGTTTTAGTATCACTAATTCATGAAACCGAATCATTGTTCTACTTATCCATCATCCAGTGTTGAAATATCAGAGTCATGAAAATATTTGCTTCAAGTTCAACTCTCACAAAAATAAAAAAAAAACGAAAACAAATTAATCTTTATATTTAAATACACCATGAGATGATACAGAAAGCCATTTATCCTAATTACACTTGTTTAAAAAAAAAGTTTGTGTGTGGCATTTTGCCAAGGCTGTATCAATGAGAAAACCATTTCAGAGATGGATTTTAAAATTCTTAACAGTCATTAGTGTTAAACTCAGGAAGAAGAAACTTCATACCATTTCTGTAATGTTCCACATAATATTTAAAATTAGCTGTTTGTTAATATGTTTTGAGTCGTTATAATGTGATCATTTTGAAATATTTTTTTTTTTTTATATTTTTGAGTGGTTTGTTTTGGTTGCTATTTTTTTTTACTTTAGTTGCATGTTTCTGCAGCAGATGGTTTTGGAAATATTACTGGTCAGACTAAATCTGTGGGTTACTTGGAGTTTTCATGGGAATGGCATAATATGACCGATCACTCAACTGGGATCATGTAGACTAGAAGTCAACTGAGTTGTCTAACTTGTTATAGTACAGTGTATGGTTAAACCGTTTTTTTCTACTCCCTTTTTAGAGCATTTTCGTAAAAAAATGCTCTATTGTCCCCGTTTTGTCTGTCTGTCTGTCCGTCATCACCATAGATCTCAACAACCATAAGTCCTAGACCCATGATGTATATATCATTTTGTAGGTCTTGGCCTGCCATGCGTGCATCAAAAGCCCATTTCGCGATCTGACCTCTGAGGGTCGAAAAAGGGGGCTTATTAAGTACCGTTTTTTTACTTTATAAGATATATTAACAAAAGAGCGCCCTAGAACTCAGCAACCATAAGCCCTAGACCCATGATGTATATATCATTTTGTAGGTCTTGGCCTGCCATGTGTACATCAAAAGTCCATTTCGCGATATGTCCTCTCAGGGCCGGGCTCCATGGTTCCTAAGGGGCTAATATATTATATATAGATTATAAGCTAAACTAAGGGGCGTAATCATTATTTATTTTTGTAACAGTTATTAAACATGACTTACTTCCCTCTCTATTTATTCATGAAAATGCTCTAAAACGTCCTGTTTTTACAGGCTTAATTCTTGCTTGTTTTAAATATTAACTGGTGTAGATCATTTGTAGTAGGCAGTAATCGATTCTAATAGTCAGCGAAGTTTTTATATGCTTACATTATATAGTCACTGCAGTCAGAACTTTGAAAGAACACAGCCATTGAAATCATATTGTGCAACTCCTGTTGCTACTGAGATATTAATACATTCATGTAAGACTTTATAATGAAACCATACAGTGATTGAAGTCATAATGGTGTAATCACAGACTAACTGAAGTCATAATGTTGTAATCACAGACTAACTGAAGTCATAATGTTGTAATCACAGACTAACTGAAGTCATAATGTCAAAATCACAAAAGCAGAGGTGTACAGAGGGTGGTCGAGGGAGGTCCTAATTCGAAAGTCTCCCCGGGCCCTAGCCTTAAGGTCCCCCCCCATTTTTTTACGTTTAATATTATGTACATTATCATGTCATAGATCGAATATCAAAATGCATGGGCCCCCTCAAAGACGCCAAGCCCCCCCCCCGCGACCCCTAATCCCTATTTGCGGTACTGCACAAAAGTCTTCGAAGTCATGACGTTAAAATAACTGGTTGAACGCAGTCAACATTAAGACCCTACAGGCACTCAAGTCGCTCAGCGTGATATATCGTTGAGTACTCAGACAGACACTCAAGTCGTTCAGCGTGGTATATCGTTGAGTACTCAGACAGACACCTCTGACTCAACATTCTGGACACAGTCTACATTGACGACACACTTCCGTCTGATGTTTATTGTCATGAACTAATCCCTAGACAGCCATAAAAAGAAGACGATCAATATTTGAGCGTCAATGTTTATTGATGATTCATTTCGTAACGTCTTACACAAAACAACATCCCATAATTTGACCACGTGAACAATTCTACAGAGAAGAAAAAACAGATTTTGTGTTTCTTTTTTTATTAATTTGTTGTTTTTTTTTCCCTCAGAGTAATTAATGACACATGGAGATTGTAGACAAATATGATAAGACCGGTTGTAGACAAATATGATAAGACCTATTGCAGACAAATATGATAAGACCGGTTGTAGACAAATATGATAAGACCGATTGTAGACAAATATGATAAGACCGGTTGTAGACAAATATGATAAGACCGATTGTAGACAAATACGATTAGACCGATTGCAGGCAAATATGATAAGAACTTGATTTCTTTGGAAAAAGACACTAGATAAATGACAATATCTATGTCTATCTAATCATTGCTAAACATATTACGACTAAATTATACACGTCATTATGTTAAAATAGAGATATTGTTATGTACACTAGTGTACAGGATCTTGCTGGGTCTCTAATTTTATCTTTAATCGTTAATATTTCATAATATGTCCATATTCTTTATGATTAACACCCCAACTGCCTCTTGAACACCACGCACCGAATGACACTTGTGGAAAACTCGCACTTAGAAACACAGCGCTGCGCAATTCACAAAACTAATACACAACAGCAAACACTTCAAATATCCAATCAGTAATAGGAACAATGTATACATAAAACAAAATAATATAAGTTTAATACATCACATCTATAAAAAAAATGAAGAAGAAATAATACTAATGTCCAGACAAATAGTATCGTCACCAACGGCCCAACTTTTACACTTGTGAATTAACTAACACCTGTCCCATACTATGAACTCCTTACCGTAGGTTAACTCCCTTCTCCACGTTCCCCTACAATTACTTTCCCTCCTAAACCCCCTGATCTCCTCAACCAAATACAGCCATGCTCCACTGGTCACTCCGGTCACTCTCCATTCACGACTTTGATCTTCCAACCTTTAACGATCAAACCCACGCTATGCGATTCAAACACGCTAACTGACCCAACACGGTTCTCATACCCACATATAATATTCTGACAGCAGAAATTCTGCCGCGCAACTCACAAACTAAAACACAACAATATAAACATTCTGTTTTTATTTATTTTTTTAATTACGTCGAGGCGAGTGCCTACATTGAAAGCTTCAGGAAAACTGTAGGAAGTCTGTCTTTAGACTCGAACAATATTTACAAGCCAAAAGAAAATTAGAAATTGTTCTTATTAGTGGTCAGTTTACAAGTGCTATTTCACATACTTTAGTTGTTTGTATTTTCCAGAGTACAGTATACGGTTTTGCGCTACGGAAACTTCCGCGCGGAAAAGTTACGTGCGAAAAAGGGTTTCGTGTTTCTGGACGCTTATCTTTAAGGTCAGATGTATGTAAGGGTGTATTGTGTGTATGTATGATAGTTAATATGAAAGGGTGTATTGTGTGTATATGTGCCTGTATGTGAATGCTTCTTATTTGTAAAGGTGTATTTTTGTGTATAGTTGTGTGAGCGCCCGCTTGTGTGTGTGTGTGCATGTGTGTGTATGTGTGTGTGTTAAAAAATTGTGTGGCTCCAGACAAACCTCATAAATACCCTGGCAGTTTACAGAGTGATAAATATACAGTGTACCTCTCTACTCCATTCACAAGCAACAATCACCAATTTCCCAAGCGAAGACATATTTGTGTGTGCTGGAGATAGTTCCATAGGTCCAGAAATAAATCCAAATAAACAAATGAGCTGTGTTGTGCTCGTCTTTATCGGAGTCACAAGTCGACTGACCTATAAAACTAAAAAAAAAATTTCGGAGAAAGGAGGCTGCTGGAATTGACCTTGATGTGATAGGAGACTAATCTGTCCTGTCTCAGGCTGTCCAGCTATTTATCTGTCAGAGGCAGATGAGCAGGTGTCTAGCTAGGTGAAGAGAAATGACGACATATAGACAGCCTCAGTCACAGACCAACTCAACTGGAATTTTTTTTTCCATCTGACCGAGTTAACTGGGTGCATTCCAGATTACAGAAGATGAAGTAAAACTTTGAACTCCCGATAACGTGAAATGACTTGTGAGAAATAATTGTAGGCAGGTCAGTTTTATAATCTCCTTGGGGCTCCAGGCACTTTTTTATCTAAAGAACTTAGTGGGGAATTCCCCATGCTATAAATATGGTACATTGGGTTTTTCTGACTTTAGCTGGATTCTGTATATTCGAAGTCACCAGGTACAGTGGTGACTGTGTCTATATGATAAGATGTACCTGCCTGTAAGTTATAGCAGTGATTGATAATTAATAACTGTAAGCTATAATAATGGCAATCTTTAACCCTTAATTAGGACTATGGAACTTACAGGTAATAATTCAATAAAGAAATGACAAGGACCGTCAAATTATTCAATTAGTTTACTTTTCAAATACTCTAATTATTATTGGACTAAAGAATGTTTTGTCTTTGCTGACAGTCATTATTGGACTCAACATATTTGTGTATCTGCTTTCAGTCATTTTCAGACTATCGATGTTTTTTGTCTTTGCTGACAGTTGCACCTATTAATTTAAGCGAAATGCGTTTATAATTTTTTTTAATCAGTAATACATTTAAAATAGAATTTGTAGAAGTATTTCCATAAATTTCAGTTGTCTATATATTGAGACAAATATTTGACAGTGTCTCTTATTAATACTTCACCTAGTGAGCAAATCAATTCATTGAAAACTATTTCCAAGAAAATTGGTTAAATACAAGTAAAACCCCATTCATAATTAATGTTTAGTTAATAGTACTGTCACTTCATTAGCTACTGTGATGTTTTTAAAATAATGCATTTCGTGTGAAAAAAATAATGACCACAATATTAAATATTTACGATAGCCCGCGAAAAGTTTCCAAAACTTCAACATTGTAATGTAAATGAACTTTAGTTTGATTCGTTTTTATTAATGTTTAATTAGAATTAGAAAAAAAAAAACAAACAAAAAAAAACATATGAATATAAAGATTATTAATCAACTAGACACCAATCATAAAGGTAAAATGAAAATGATGGATTATAAGTTGATGCATTTCTTCCAACCATATCTGAATACATATAAAGAACATATAGACGTGCACAAAGAGCGACCATACAAATGTGAATCACCTCCATATGGCGGGTACATAACCTGGAAGTAGATACTTAGTACGTGATGCAGACTTGAGGTGTTATCTGAAAGGCAGAGATTGGTCGTTAAGTCGCCAGGGGAATGTTAAAAACAACCTAGAACGTTTGTCTGGACTAAGTATCTACTCTGAACTTAACGATCTTTTCTTTATCTGACTGGGACAATTCCGGCCTGTGGACATTTATCATTCATTGTATGTGTGGGTCAATTCAGCAGACAATGGCACTTTGAGCAGAGTGGTTATTCGGATTTAGGCGGTCCAGATTATTATTTTAGATTTAGGATTTAGGCGGTCCAGATTATAATTTTAGCGGTCCAGATTATAATTTTAGATTTAGGATTTAGGCGGTCCAGATTATAGTTTTAGATTTAGGCGGTCCAGATTATAATTTTAGATTTAGGATTTAGGCGGTCCAGATTATAGTTTTAGATTTAGGATTTAGGCGGTCCAGATTATAATTTTAGATTTAGGATTTAGGCGGTCCAGATTATAATTTTAGATTTAGGATTTAGGCGGTGCAGATTATATTTTTAGATTATTGGGGCCCTAGACTTAAGTATATGTTTGGGCCCTTGTGACATCAGATTGGATATGACTGTACTGGATGGTGTGGGTGGGTTGGGGCTTGTCCGCTGTGGGGGCCCTAGACAGCCATTCTAGTTTGCGTGTCATCCAGAACGCCTCAAAAATGAGTACTCATGTTTAACTGCATGGGAAACTCTGGCTTACGCCCGTAGTCATGTATTACCTCATAACAAGCGGACAATGACAGTGTGAGTTGAAATGATAGAATCATTTTAATGTCTATCACAGTGATGGGTACAAACCATTAACCCAAATAAAAAAAAAAACTGTTTCTTACCGCTGTACATCTTCTCTATTTCTCTAGCCACTCATTATAACCTCCTCCACTTTTCTTCCTTTAGTTCTGAGCATGACAGACACGAAATTTGATAAAATCATGAAAGTCTGTTAACCACATCAGCCAAGGACGTTGTATCCCTGGCTGTAGGGTAGGGTAGAGCCAGACAATGAGATAGTAAGACTGTTGTTGTTGAAAAGGGAGTGAGGTGGGGGGTGGGAGATGGAGGGCAAGATGCTACTGGCCAGATAACGAATATAACAAAATAGCCGAAGAAAAAAAATGGTGGGGGGTGGGGGGTAAGGCAAAGGGAGCTAACGCTAAGTCAGTCGTGTGACTTCCCCTTGAGCTATTAATAGATCAAAGCGAGGTTACTTTCGTTTTATCCACTTGTCTATATAGTCGGTGGACTGAGGTGTATCTTTGGTACGATAGTGTTTGTTATACACATTGTTTTCACGTAAATACAACTCCGTGAAGCAGACCACCTTGTGCTCGGAGACATTGACTGACAGAATGGGTGAGTCAGAGACCAAACACTGACCTATGTGTATACATTTATCAATGTGCTAGCTCTTGTCTTTCAGATTGTGTACACTGTTTAATCAGCGGGATTTCATAAAGAAACGTTCCTTGAGCATAGTACGCCATCATGGTAGATGAAGTGTAGAATGCATCTGAATATGTAAACACATCATATGATTGTGGGGTTAGCACAACGTCCAAAAGCCTTGTACATTACCACATTCTGTGGAGAAAAATTCCCCTGGTCCTCACATAGAGGTAGAGCCGGCCATTGCCGAACCTAGGGATTTTGGGTCCCGAGCAGGCTTGGACTCTTTGGGGGGTCCCAGCATTTTGACATTCCACACCACGGCATGAGATAATATACTTAATATTTAAGGTAAAAAAATGTGGGGTCCCCCTCATGCTGGGGCCCGGGAAATTATTCAATTAAAATAAGTTTATATTTATAAAACATTCATCAATTTCTGTTTACATCAGGGCTGGGGAAATCTTTTTTTTTTTTTTTTTTTAAATCGTGTCATGTATTGAGTTTTTAAAACTGGTCAGGAATGGTAGGCCCACTGCTCCACTCAATGTTTCGAATCTCACTACTCAAAAGAATTGTTCTCAAGTTGTACCAACATTACTGACTGTCAGGGGTTCAAGGGAGGGCAGTCTGATAAATGTTTGGGGCTCGATGGGATGTGGAGGGGGGGTACTTTTGTTTAAAACATAAAAAGGTCCAGGATTGTCAGCATTTTTCTTGAGGACCATCCCACTCCCCATTTAAAAAAAAAAACGGCCCTGATTGAGGCGTCTCGGGTGATTTTTTTTTAAATTATCCCTTCCCTATGATCAGAAAATTGTAATAGTTAATTATAATCCGGTTTTTTTCACCGAAATGGAGTTGATGAACTTTGAACTAAGTCGAGCCGGTATGTTGTTGAAACAGGAAGTGGTGGTCAATAACGATCATAATTACGTCATCAAACACAAGGGCATCCCCGAGGGAAGCTTTTTTTTTTATTTTTCGGTCTATAGAATTAAAAAGTCAGAGACAAAGTTTAGATAGAACTAAACAAATTTTAATTTTTGTTAAATAGAAATAATTTATATTTATTTAAAAGAATACTAATATTTTTGCTTGAGACATTACCAACTAATGTCCAACTAATGTGTTACCAACTTAGTTCATTTCCAAACCACGAATTTTATTTTTTTAAGAAAACAAACAATACCTTATAATAGTTTGTGAACTAATTACGATTATTTGTAGATACAACACAATCTATACTAATATATTTAACGTACTTTCCAACAGACGAACGAAAATGCATTCCAAAATTATACACGTGTAGGATGTGATATGAAAGGTTTCTCTCTTCATGAGACACCATGTTTATATGTCACGGTACAGACCATCCTGTATAGCCAGTAGTGCTACATATAGTAGTAACCAGTCACTACAAGCTATGAACTATTTGTCATGAACGTGAATGTATTAAAGTTTCTTCATAAACTGTCTCTCAAGTGTTCAGCCCCACGACAAAATGTTTCGGCCATAGAATTAAATTTGTTTCCCATAGAATTTCATTTCACCGTTGTCGTCCAATACTAAGTGTGTCTGGGATTGTGTGTGTGTTTGGGGGTGAGGAAATATGTGTATGAGATTGTAAAGAGGGGGGGGGGAGAATCTGGGATTGTGTGTGTGTGTTGGGGGGGGGGAATATGTGTATGAGATTGTGAAGGGAGAAGTTCTAGGATTGTGTGTGTGGAGGGGGAGAATGTTTGTGTCTGAGATTGTTTGTGTGTAGGGGGGAGAATGTATGTGTCTGAGATTGTGGTGGGGGTGTGTGTCTGAGATTGTGAAGGGGGATGTGTGTCTGAGATTGTGTGTGAGTGTGGGCGGAGGGAATATGTTTGTCTGAGATTGTGTGTGGGGAAAGGGAGAGAATGAAAGAAAGAGCTAGATTGCGTGTGTGTGTGAGTGTATCTCTCTGTGTGTGCACGTGTGTGAGTGACAGAGTGTATCTCTCTGTGTGTGCGTACGAACAATACACATTTTTTTTGTTTTTTTTTTAAAGTTCATATTTCAGTTTTCAGACGCAGCCGATGATCGCGTAAAGTTTGACCTGTTATTTTTGTTGCTATTGACAACAAACTTCTGTGTCTGAGTTTGTTTAACTTTCTCTCATATTTTCTCACACTAATTATTTAAAACTTTGTCCACGATGACATTTTCTAGCACCCAGCAACATGACAATGTCTTTATCAGCTACACAAATATTTTCACGTCATATGCTCGCCCGAAGATTCTGCTGTGGATGGGGGAGTAGAAACAATAAAACCTGCAATGAGAGATAATCATGTGAGCTGTTATTTGAAACTTGTGCGTTTACGTACATTATTAGCTCCCATGTATATCGGATTCTGGGTTTTTCTGGGTTTTTTCTTGGTGTTTATATTTTATTTTCATGCTTATGAGTAGAATCTCATAAGAAAATATATAATATATAGAGTCTTGAATGAAAGCAAAAAAAAAATGGCTTACGAATATATCACATCTGTGTACTGTTGTGTAAACAAAACATTGTTACGATAAACCAGTTCTCTTGCTTCTGGCAGTAACTTCGCTGTTATTAAATATCAATTACATACAGGCACGCCGAGGGGGGGGTCGGGGGGGGTGAGTCATTGCCAGGGGGCCCACATCTGTAAAGGGGCCCGGCCGCCCCGACCATGTCAATTTTTTCACGACTCATTGTATATTAAGGGGCCCGCAATTATGTCCTGCCCTTGGGCCCTTGTTGGCTCTCGGCGTCCCTGATTACATATGATACAAAATAAAAAGCCTTCAACTATTAACAATCGATACAAAACAGGGCTAAGGCTTTTCAGCCAACAGAAGTTTCTGTGATAAAGTTAGCCATGGTTTTACCAAATGTGCCAATGTACAAGTGACTGTGGACCACCTAACAGCTTGACGAACATACAGAACGTGTTGTAAATTTGTAATGACGGTTTACTTTTAGTTATAGGAAAGTAGAACAATAGAAACAATGAAAGTTTAACAAGGTAAGTACAGTAATTGTGAAGTGTATTTGTTTTGAAATATTTTGAATCCATCCACCTCGGTACCACATTTTTTAGTCCAGAGAATCGAACGAAACTATTTCACAGTGAACTTTCCCCATTCTCCATGGCAATGCTCTAATAAAAATGGCTGCCCAAAAATTGGTTTTCTCTCATAGGATCTTGTGTTATTTTTTTTCTTTAGGATTGGTTCCTCTGTTTAATTTGACAATCATAGAAAATCTTGTTTGTGTTTGTTGTTGTTGATTTGATTTTTTGTTGACTAAAGCCATTCAAAATAAATGAAAGTAGTACAGAGATATTGGAATGAGAGTAGCACAGATACATTGGAATGAGAGTAGCACATATACATTGGAATGAAAGTAGCCCAGAGATACTGGAATGAAAGTAGCACAGAGATATCGGAATGAAAGTAGCACGTACTAGATAGTATGCTCGTTTCAAGATGGGGTCGGGTCACATTGTTGCTAGAATAGATCAACTTTCAACTAATGGCTCCCTGGAGGCTCTCTACTGATAGGTACTTATGTAGGTCAATAGAGAGGGGGGAGGGTATATCTTACAACGAGAGAGAGTGAGAGAGAGAGAGAGAGAGGAGAGAGAAAGAGAGAGGAGAGCGAGAGAAAGAGAGAGAGAGAGAGCGAGAGAGAATATTGAAGAAATTAAAAATTCACTGGTAGAAAAATTTAAACCAACCATTCATCGTAACGAACCAGCGACATAAATCAAAAGCGGGATATTGTGGTGCCATGGGGGGGAGGGGGAGAGAGAGCGTAGGAGGTGAAAAGTCACAAGCTCATTTGGTAATCATACTGTAACGTGAGGGTGAGCAATCAGAAGGGAATAGCCTGAGGCTGGTACCATTTAGGTTACATATAACATATTTTAACTGACGAGTACCTTTATTTTTGGACCTAAGTCCTATCTATAAATGAAACTTGTACACATTTCGAATCGGTTGTTTTGAATCTCTTTCTCCAAGTCAATCATAAAAACAAGAGCCATCCGGTACTGGAACCGACCCCAGCATCAACCCTAAGTAGAGGTTTAAATATATAAACTGTCAATATTGTGGGTTTCAAGGCACACATGTAAATATTGAATGCTATAAGTTTTATAATATTAAAATACATAATTAAAAAAAGATCAGAAAGAAAAAAGGGTAAAAAATTTTTAAAATTATTTCACGTTAATATTTTAAAATACGTCCAGGTTTAATTAAGAGTTATATCAGTTAATTGATCGGATTTCAAATTGTTCGAGTCTTAGAGCGCTAGTGGTTTTAATACTACTGTACTTATAATCTAGTTTTTTCTTTCGTTTGAATCTTGGTATTTTTAATACCACATTCATTGCTTTTGAAAAGAACAACATTGGCAGCTGTGCTCATCATAAATACCGGTATATACTACTGAAGACAACTTGGAACTGATGTGAACTGATGTGCACTGCTATTGATATATACTGCCATATACTACTATAGACAACCATGAACTGATGTGCACTGCTATTGATATATACGCTGCCATATACTACTATAGACAACAAGGAACTGATGTGCACTGATGTGCACTGCTATTCATATATACTGCCATATACTACTATAGACAACTATGAACTGATGTGCATTGCTATTGATATATACTGCCATAAACTACTATAGTCAACTATGAACTGATGTGAACTGATGTGCACTGCTGTTGATATATACTGCCATATACTACTGTGGAGAAATAATATAGTCTAAGTTTGATGACGCAATTCGCTAGGCTCCGCCCACCGCAGTATCTATGGCGTCATTCCGCCATCTTGAGTGTAAATATTGGGAGCTTTAGTGTATACGTCATTTGGTACAAATGACGTATATTAACCGACAGTTGGGAGCACATGCTTTGTTTTATAGTTAGTCTAGCTTTGGGCATCGATGTAGATGGATGCATATTTACAGTTTGCTATTGTACTCCACCTGGATCTACCTTTATGTCAGTTCAGGTTCAAGTATTAAATGACTGTTTGATGTTACTTCACTGGAGTTAACTTCGTGATTTGTGTTGTCTGATTTATTACACCTTCTACAAGTATCTTCAATATAAGGACCCGTAACATATATTTGGCACCTCCGACGTCGAACTTACTGACTTAGCTGGATTCAGGAGCAGCGGAGTGAGTACATTAAGACTCGTTGTAATTATGGTTAAGTATTCATCGGTGAATTACGTGGCGGCCACCACCCTGGGTGCGCGCCGTGAAAACTGTGTTCTGAAGTGGCCAACCCTATTGTTTGCTGAAGTGGCCAACGTTACTGTTTGCTGAAGTGGCCAACGTTACTGTTTGCTGAAGTGGCCAACCCTATTGTTTGCTGAAGTGGCCAACCCTACCCTATTGTTTGCTGAAGTGGCCAACGTTACTGTTTGCTGAAGTGGCCAACCCTATTGTTTGCTGAAGTGGCCGACGTTACTGTTTGCTGAAGTGGCCAACCCTATTGTTTGCTGAAGTGGCCAACGTTACTGTTTGCTGAAGTGGCCAACCCTATTGTTGCTGAAGTGGCCAACGTTACTGTTTGCTGAGGTGGCCAACCTAGCCGTTTGCTGAAGAGGCCTACCTTGCTGCTACTGAAGAGGCCAACCCTACTGTTTGCTGAAGAGGCCAACCTTGCCGTTTGCTGAAGAGGCCAACCTTGCTGTTTGCTGAAGAGGCCAACTCCACTGTTGCTGAAGTGGCCAACTTTACTGCTTAAAGTGGCCAGAGTTGCTGTGTACTGACGGGGCCGACGTTACCGTATGGCTGGGAATCACCTCCTCATCGTCAGAGGACCCCCACCATAGGATCACCGAGGATCAACAAGGGATCATCGAACATCGCGGACAGGGATCACCAAGGATCAACCCGTGTGTTAGTCAACCCCACATCGAACATCGAGGACCGGGAACACCGAGGATCAACCATCAAAGTCAAGGAACAGAATTTACTATTGTGTATTTCTTTATATGTAAGTTGGCATATTTTTTTATATATATATTTATTACTAGAATATTGAAATCTGGTGTAATTATTTGTTTGTTGTTCTTGGTGGAATTCTGTATTTAATACAGTAGAGGTTAAAATAGGGTCCACCCTGAGCAGCCGAAACATTTAATTTGCTGGTTTTTGAAAAGGAATATTGTATTCATTTTGTTAGTACTTGTATGTTGATGACATAATAGAATATTTTTTTTGTGTATGATATATAGTATCAAACATTTTCACTTATTAGTTATAATTGGTTTTGGTTACTGCCATGTCATCAATTTTAAATATTGTTGAAGCTGGTAAAGCACTTGGCCTTACAGGCCAAGAGTTACAAACCTGGGTATCTGTAGAGAGAGAGAGAGAGTGGAGGAAGAAAAACAGAGAGAGAGGGAAGAAAAACAGAGAGAGAGGGAAGAAAGAAAGGAAAAGGAACAGAGAGAGAGGGAAGAAAGAGCCGTAGAACGGGAAATGAGGAAGGAAGAAATCGCGAACGAAAGGGCGCGCTTAGAGTCTGAGAACAATAGACAGTTAGCTAACCCCGGAGTTAACGGAGCAGGTGATAGAGTGACCACATCACTTAAATTACCTTATTTTACAGAGGGCGTTGACAGTATGGACACATACTTGTCTAGGTTTGAAATGCTAGCTACTAGCGCGGGTATGCCGAAGAATACATGGGGCGCGTCAATTTTAGGATTCATAAGAGGCAAAGCTCTGGATGTATGTTTAAAATTAAATGAAAATGAAATAAAAAATTATGATGTTGTGAAAGAATCATTAATGAAGATTTATGGTAACACATGTGATGGTTACAGGGAAAAATTTAATAATATTCGCCCATCACGAGAGGAAGACCCCAATTTATTTATCACCAACCTTAGTTTGTTTTTTGATAGATGGGTGGCTCTGTCTGGGGCGAAACAAGAGTACCATGATTTAAGGGAACTGATTTTAGTAGATAGGGCAATTAATGTGTGCCATAAAGATTTAGTGGCATTCTTGAAAGAAAAAGGGCCAAAAACTTTAGAAGATGTCACTGATTTATTGAGAAAGTATAAGTCTGCACATCCAGAAAAACCCATATCTAAGTTAGAACCAGACCATAACCAGGATGTGCTGTGCTTTGCTAAAGCTGTACCATATCCTAACCGTGGCCGTAGCTTAAGTCCTGGGAACAGGAATAGATCCAGTGACCGACATGACGGGGACAAATTATGTTTCTCATGTGGGAGAGCCGGACATAGATCGCGAGACTGCAAAAGGGAAATGGAGGTAGTGATAGTTTATGTTATCTGTGTAACGCCAGGAGGACATTATGCTAGGAACTGCACTTGGTCCCAGGGAAATAGTCAGGGGAGAAAAGGACAACAGACCAGAACCATGGACAAGACCAGACAGAGACAAAGAGATAGGGTACAACAGGCAATGTTAGTTCAGGGGGTAGGTAATGGTTTACATTTTTACCCTGGGTTCGTTGGTGATGTACCTGTAAAGGTGCTACGTGACACTGGGGCAACGTGCGTGTGTGTCCGTAGATCATTGGTGAAAGATAGTGAATTCACGGGAAGAATGGGTCTATGTGCGTCATTTGATGGGACGGTAGATGAGTTACCCATAGCCACCATTAATCTTAGAAGTCCATTTTACACAGGGCTAGTTGAAGCATTAGTCATCGAGAAACCAACTTATGACGTTTTAGTGGGCAATATTGAGGGCGTAATAGAGTGTGATCCCATGGAATTGGATAAATGGAAAAAACTTAATGATCCTACTAGAAACTGTAATGCTGTGACAAGGGCTCAGGCTAAGGAGGAAAAACTCCATAATCAGTCATCAATTAGTAGTACAGATAACTGCTTAATTAATACTCAGGAAGTAAAAATTATACAAAGGGAAGAGAATGTAGTCAACTTTCCTAATCCACACATGACTGACAATGTTAAATCTAGTGACATTCCTGTGGGTGAGATGTCTGACAGGGTCACCATAGATGGAGAGGACTTTTTTACCGAACAGCATAATGACGTGTCATTATCAAAATTAATCAACCGAGATAAAAAATCATTTAGAGATAGGGAAATCATTCAGTTAGAAAAAGGTGTTTGGGTTAGAAAGACACAGTACATGAATAAAACGGTGAATCAACTTATAGTCCCAATGAAGTATAGGAAATTAGTTCTTAGGACAGCCCACGATTCACCTTTAGTGGGTCATTTGGGGGTTACTAGAACCAAGTATAGGATCTTAGGAAAATTCTTTTGGCCCGGGGTTACCAGAGACGTAAAGAGATATGTTGGGACGTGTGACCTGTGTCAATCAAAGGGGCCCAAATGTACCAGGGGGGAAGCCCCATTACAAACAACCGATGTAGTTGACAGACCGTTCACAAAATTAGCTATTGATATAATTGGACCTATGCCAGTGCTGTCCAATAGAGGGCATCGCTTTATCTTAACGGTGGTGGATGTATGTTCCAGATGGCCAGAGGCGGTGCCTCTTAAATTCATAAGGGCTGAGGACATAGCACAGGCACTAATGACTATTTTTTTGTAGGACAGGCTTCCCAGATGTTATTTTATCTGACAGAGGTACTCAGTTTGTATCTGAATTAACCAACCATTTTACCTCTGTATTGGGGATCAAACAAATCTTTACATCTCCATACCATCCCCAAAGTAATGGAATTTGTGAGCGACTGAACGGCAGTATTAAAAAAATGATCAGTAAAGTGTCTGATGACAATCCGGGAGACTGGGATCTCATGTTACCCTGTGTGTTGTTTGCGTATTGGGAAATTCCACAGGAAACAACAGGATTTTCACCTTTTGAAATGGTGTACGGTGCGAATCCAAGGGGTCCACTGTCCCTACTTAAGGACTTAATGATAAGGAAAGATTTATCCCCTGACGTAAGAACTGCCTATGAGCTAGTGATTGATACAAGACAGAGACTGATAAAGGCCTGTGATGTGGCTAGATCAAATGTTTTAACCAAAAATAAAAGCACATTATTGAGGGTTAATAGGGACAGGAAACTCAGACATATTAGGCCAGGTGAGGATGTACTTGTTTTATTACCTGACAAGACCAATAGATTATTTATTAAGTGGCAAGGACCTTTTAAGGTTACTAGAAAGGTGACAGGCGTGGATTATGAAATTAATATTAGAAATAGGTTAAAGGTCTTTCATATAAACATGTTGAAAGTATACTATAATAGACCAATTGAATTAGTTCAGACCGCTGAGAGGCAGGTTCAAAATTGTTTCATGTTAAGGGAGGAAGATGTACCTGACGCTGACATTCAGACATGTGAGGGACCTGAGGTTGGAAACAAGGAAACATGGGAGGATATAGCATTAAATAACTTAACTCACGACAAAGTGGTTAGTATTAAGACACTTTTGGGTGACTTTACAGATATTTTTTCTGATAGACCGGGTAAAACTGATATAATACAACATGACATAAAGCTGTCAGAAAACAAGGTTATCCGTCTGAGACCATACACCCTCTCATTACATCACCGCGACTATATCAAGAAAGAGTTAGAAGGGTTACAGAAACAGGGTGTCATAGAACCATCAGAGTCACCATATGCAGCTCCCATAGTGTTAGTTAAGAAAAAGACAGGTGACATCAGACTGTGTGTAGACTATAGACAGTTAAATAAAATAACCATTATGGACTCGTATCCCATGCCCAATCCTGAGGAGTTAATGACCAGGCTAGCCAGAGCTAAATATTTTTCTAAACTGGATTTAGCAAAAGGGTATTGGCAAATACCACTGAACCCTGAAGCCAAACCATTGACTGCATTTATAACTCCATTTGGGTTGTTCCAATGGAATTTCATGAGTTTTGGGCTAGTAAATGCACCAGCCACATTCAATAGGATGATGGCCAAATTATTTTCCCATAGACAAGACACTGTTTGCTACCTGGATGACATTTGTATTTTTCATGAGGACTGGGATAAACATGTTAGGAGTCTAAGAGAAATTTTTACAGTTTTAAAGAGACATAATTTAACCGTGAGACCGACTAAGGTAGAGATAGGACTGACGGAAGTAACTTTCCTAGGACATAAAGTGGGAAATAATATAATAAAACCCATAGGTGAATCAGTGTCAAAGATATTAAATATTGAAAAACCGTCATCAAAGAAACAGGTGCGCAGTCTTTTGGGCTTATGCAATTTCTATCGGAAGTTTATTCCGAATTTCGCTCATATAATGGAACCTCTGGGTAATCTAACTAAAAAGGGAGAGCCAAACAAATTCATCTGGTCTGATGAATGTCAACGGGCCCTGGAGATTATTAAAACCGCCTTCGCTCAGGGGCCCATATTAAAGTTACCTGACATAGGTAAACAATTCGTTCTGGCCACAGATGCCTCGGCCGTTGCGATAGGGGGGGGGGCCCTGTTACAGAGCCACAATGGTGTGTTACACCCAGTGCTATATGTCAGTCGTAAATTGACCTCACCAGAGACAAGATATGCCACAATAGAGAGGGAGGGATTAGCCATCACATGGTGCATTACAAAATTGGCAAGGTATCTGTTAGGTGCCCAATTTATTCTTCGGACTGACCATGCGCCGCTGGCATTTATAAATTCCAAAAAGCTAGGGAATAATAAAGTAGCCAGATGGTCACTCCTACTGCAGGATTTTAATTTTATCGTCCAAGCTATACCTGGTAAAGAGAACGTTATTGCTGACACGTTATCACGTTGCATTTGAAATGAGCTTAAGTTCTCAACAAACCTATGTCCTGGCAGTAAGAAATCTTGTGTACCGTAATGTTTATGTTACATGTATTATATGTTTATATGATGACATAATGATATTTAATAATAATTGATGATTATGATAAAAAAAAAGAGAAGTCACTTGAGAAAAAAAAAAGAAGAATAACTAGTGACATGAAAAAAAAAAGTCACCTGAAAAAAAGATAATAGAAAAGATATACAAGTGACATGAAAGAAAAAAATTAACAAGTCACATAGAAAAAAATATCTAATAAAATAATGAATATCAGTGACGAAAAGAAAAAAAAATTAAAATGATGAGAAATTTTAATTGAATTCAATATGTTTATACATATATGTTTGATGATATTTATTATATTGTTTGCATGTATTGATTTATAATTCCATGCAATATTGATTTGATGAATCATTGTATAATTTATTTTGTTGTTATGATGATTTGGGATATGTTCTATTATTGAACTTTGTTTCATGTGGCTTCCTTTTGTCGGTATTAGTATTGGGTTTTACATGATTACATCATGCTTAGGTAGAGGGGAGAAATGTGGAGAAATAATATAGTCTAAGTTTGATGACGCAATTCGCTAGGCTCCGCCCACCGCAGTATCTATGGCGTCATTCCGCCATCTTGAGTGTAAATATTGGGAGCTTTAGTGTATACGTCATTTGGTACAAATGACGTATATTAACCGACAGTTGGGAGCACATGCTTTGTTTTATAGTTAGTCTAGCTTTGGGCATCGATGTAGATGGATGCATATTTACAGTTTGCTATTGTACTCCTCCTGGATCTACCTTTATGTCAGTTAATGTTCAAGTATTAAATGATTGTTTGATGTTACTTCACTGGAGTTAACTTCGTGATTTGTGTTGTCTGATTTATTACACCTTCTACAAGTATCTTCAATATAAGGACCCGTAACAACTACTATAGACAACTAGGAACTGCTATGAACTGATGTGCACTGCTATTGATATATAATGCCATATACAGTTCTTTATACAGCTTTTACGCTGATACATGCCTCTATAATTCGATTTACACTGCTTGTATATGCTATATATTGCTTTTATGCTGCTCAACGCAGATATACACTGCTATATACTGCTATAAAATGTAATATGCATCCCAAAAAAAGCTATATTTGCATATCAAAATAAAATGTTTCATTGAAACCTCATGGCCTAATTAATATATAACTGTTTGCTCCAGAATATAAATACATTTAGCGATATCCTATAAACAATCAGAGTCACTATTATAGATGGCAAACAAGAGTTTCTTCGACACCCCCCCCCCCTAAACCACCACACTGCTATGTTGGAACTCATATTTTCGGCAATAATACTATAAAGCGCTTGATTGATAGCGTTTTAGATGCCTTAAATGTACCGTTGCATCAATCCCCAAAAGTACTGTTGCCAAGAAACTAAATTTGTCTCCACCTATGGCCCTTAAAAAAGCTTCGCCAAGAGACCCACGCTAACTATATTTCCAATGAGAGATTTAAAAAAAAAATGTTAACATTATTCAATATACAGTCATTGCTTCATTTAATTTACCGAAGGCTGAGTGCGTTATTGGATGTGTGCTGTATGGGATGTGCGCGATATTGGATGTGTGCTATATGGGATGTGCGCGGTATTGGATGTGTGCTTTATGGGATGTGCGCGATATTGGATGTGTGCTGTATGGGATGTGCGCGATAGTGGATATGTCGGTATGGGATGTATGCGGTATGGGATGTGTGCAGTATGGGATGTGTGCAGTATGGGATGTGCGCGATATGGGATGTGTGCGGTATGGGATGTGTGCGGTATGGGATGTGCGCGATATTGGAGATATGCGGTATGGGATGTGTGCGGTATGGGATGTGTGCGGTATGGGATGTGTGCGGTATGGGATGTGTGCGGAATGGGATGTGTGCGGTATGGGATGTGTGCGGTATTGGATGTGCGCGGTATTGGATGTGTGCTGTATGGGATGTGCGCGATATTGGATGTGTGCTGTATGGGATGTGCGCGATATTGTATGTGTGCTGTATGGGATGTGCGCGATATTGGATGTGTGCTGTATGGAATGTGCGCGATATTGGATGTGTGCTGTATGAGATGTGTGCGGTATGGGATGTGTGCGGAATGGGATGTGTGCGGTATGGGATGTGTGCAGTATGGGATGTGTTCGGTATTGGATGTGTACGGTATGGGATGTGTGCGGTATGGGATGTGTGCGGTAGTGGATGTGTTCGGTATTGGATGTGTGCGGTATGGGATGTGTGCGGTATGGGATGTGTGCGGTATGGGATGTGTTCGATATTGGATGTGTGCGGTATGGGATGTGTGCGGTATTGGATGTATGCGGTATGGGATGTGTTCGGTATGGGATGTGTTCGGTATTAGATGTGTGCGGTATTGGATGTGTGCGGTATTGGATGTGTGCTGTATGGGATGTATGTGGTATGGGATGTGTGCGGTATGGGATGTGTGCGGTATGGGATGTGTGGGGTAGTTCAAGTGTACAATAGTTGATGTGTGCGGTAAATATTTGGATGTGCAAAACCTCAGAAGTAAATCTAATGTATATACGTTTTATTGTGCGCGAGCTCGGTGAGTTGTGTACCAATGCACATGCGTTAATCTAAGACGGAACTGTGGATACAATACAGATATGTATATATACATGTAAACAGCCATCGAACATCTGCATATATTTATCTCTTCCTTCTCAATCACTAAGCCACAGGAACTATTCCTCTATCACACATTAACTCACCCAATCTCTATATCTCACACCATGCACTCACCATCTGTCATGTTTGGTTATTTAAATATTGTATTATCTGTTATATTTCACGTGACTCTATTGACAACACATCATCCTAATCCAGACATCTCAGGGTCATATGGTATATTATCAATTTAGCTCAGGCAAAGTAACCGAGTAAAGCAGTTGTTCTCAAAGTGTGGTTCATGACCCACCGGTGGGTTACGAGCTCCATTTGAAGTGGGTAGCCAAAAATTTGATCAATTAGGCTACGTGTGCAAATATTGTAAAATTATTAATTTTAATTGATCTCTCTTAACTTTTGGGTCACGAAAACTGAAAAGTTTTCTTAGTAGGTCGCCTACTGCACAAGTTTGAGAACCACTCGATTTGTTCCTGTTACCTGACTCAATGTTGTATGAACGGACCCCCAGCACCCACGGAACCCGACTCTAGTAGGGGCTGGGCTGGGATGGGTGAGACGGAAACGACTGAGGTTAAGGAATATCCACACCTGGAAGTGTATATATACATGCATACATATCAAATTATATATATATATATATATATATATATATATATATATATAGATTGATTGAGAAAGATAGAGAGAGAGAATATTGCACGATTGTGAACTACAGCACATGGTGCACAATGTCGGATCATATTTCTTAATCAAGGTGAGGGTAGGGGGGATACATTAAAGTTATACAGACAATTTCTCCCTACACTACAGTCTTTATCCGCTAGAAAATTATATTTGTTTTTTTTCGTTAATCAGAGAGGTCAAGTGTCTAATGATGTCAATGATATAAACCTAACAATTTAATACATTTAGCTTTTATGAGATTTAGGGTAAACAATAACATTGGTGCTATTTAAGGTAAACAATAACATTTGTTCTATTTAACGTAAACAATAATAATAGTTATATAGTCGTAATACTAATGATATTTAGGATAAGCAATTAAACAAATGATATTTTGGGTAAACAATAATATTAGTGATATTTATAATACACAATGTCAATATTTTCCTTTTGTTGTGTGTGTTTTATCTTCCATTTTACTTACTTCGTTAATCATGTAAAAAAACAATTTCTTTGAACAATGTTGACGGATCGGAGCATGTGTTGGATAGAAAGCAATGAGTAAGGACTGGGCCATTGAATGTGAGAGATGAAAAGATAGATAGAGAGAGAGAGAGAGGGGGGGCAGAGAAAGAGAGAATTGAGAAGATGCAGGTAGACAGGGTAGAGAGACAGATGTTACAGATGGTATCAGAGGGGAAGAGCCAAAGTTTGTATTACGGGCGGTGCGCTACGATAGATGAACTGGCTAATTACCGTAAATAACCGAAAGTCAAAGCAACAAATCGTAGATGAAATTTATCTTGTTTGTTGGGCTTATCGACCAGTGGCTCATAGCGGTATTAGTTGTGGCCCTTGTGTAATACAAGGGAAGTGACCCATCAACTTATTATACAATGTAAAGGGAACTATTAAATATATTTATATATATAGAATAACCTATATATATATATATATATATATATATATATATATATATATATATATATATATAGATAGATATACAGTGGATTCCGCTTAATTGGGACAGCCGCTTAATTGGGACAGCCGCTTATTTAGGACAAATCTCAAAGGAACCAAACCAAGAAGCCATTAGTTAATGTGTATGTTTAATTGGGACAGCCGCTTTATTGGGACAAAAAACCTCTGTCCCGATGTGCCCTAATTAAGCGGAATCGACTGTGTATGTATACATATTCATCAAATTTTAATTTACAATGGTTCATTGATGACCGGGGAAGTGGTGATTGAGCCTTGGGTAGGTCCATTTATTTTGAGAATCTCTTAGTTGGATAACTGTAAAATCAAAATTTATTGTTTACACTGAAGATTACCAACGATATACGCAATTAAGAAAACTATTTATACTTCAAAAGATCCGCAATTGAATCCATTGGATTCCTGTTATATCAAACACATTCATAATAATTTTCTTTAAGTCATAAATATCTACTTCTCAAGTCATAAGTACGTAATCCAGTGGATTTATGGCGTCAACGAAAAATATCAACAAGGTCGGCTTCATAATCCAACTAATCCTGGTTGAACGGGAAAGTAAAAAGATATTTCATGTACTAAGTAAACAAAACGTACTATATTTTGTACTTATACGCACTAATATGTACTAATGCCATATATTGCTTTCCATTTTGTTTTGTTAGTTTAACAAAGGGTTGAATCTCTATTAAAATAATTAGACGTAAACGTAGCACTCATTGGCTAAATCATTTAAATGAGATATCTCAACATTCACACTGTCATGATACATTGAACAGTCTGTGCTCATTATAAACATGTATAACATGTATGTAAGACATTGAACAATCTGTGTTGATTATAAACATATATAACATGAATGTAAGACATTGAACAGTCTGTGTTCATAATTAATATGTTGACATGTATGTAAGACAAAGAACAGTCTGTGTTCATTGTAAACATGTATAACATGAATGTAGGACATTTGGAAGTCTATGTTCATTATAAACATGTATAACATGAATGTATGACATTGAACTGTATGTGTTCATTATAAACATGTAAAACATGTACGTTATACATATAACAGTATATACATGTATGACATGTATGTAAGACAACACACTGTTAGAGGCTATATAGGATATATGCTAAGCAGATAGATGCAAATAAAATAGAGTTATATAAGACTTATGAATAACAGATTATTGTAATATGTTGTTTTGTTTAGTTGTCCGAAATTTAACACATTATTTTTTCTTTAAATGCACAACATACTCACCTAAAGTTTTTCCTCTAATGAACAGTCAGAACACTGCTATCGAACAAGCCCCAGCAATCAGTCCGACACCCAGGTGTAACCAGGTAATAGAAACAATTATTTCTACCCGTGTCTTTCTTCTGGCACATTTGGTTCCAATGAATTCACGCGTTTGACCGAAAGGTAAATTGTAAGGAAAACAAAAATTATTCTATTTTTTTTTTAAAAACAATAACAGCGTTACTGGCTGGAAGCGATGAATTTCCTGAAGATAGAAAGACAATGAGAGAGGATGGGAGTTAGCAGGTGGTCCATAAAAAAATGATTTCTCTATTGTTGTATTGATCTCTCTCTAAGTATAACTTAGTGAAAAACTATGTTGATTGGCCTTAATGGTAATGCACTAATGATGGAATTATCAGTAAAGAACAAAGATGTTATAAAAACAATCATATGTAAAACGAAGGAATTTAATTACTTAAACACTCAACGAATGACTGAAAATAGAAGAATGGGTTTGAGTGATTCAAGACTCAATTACCATTGTCCATGTTTACATTATTCGACTACAAACTACACTATACCATCACATCACTGACAACACTTTACCATCACATCACTGACAACACTACACCATCACACCACTGACAACACTATACCATCACATCACTGACAACACTTTACCATCACATAACTGACTACACTTTACCATTAAATCACTATTTACGCTATATCATCACATCACTGACAACACTATACCATCACACCACTGACAACACTTTACCATCACATAACTGACTACACTTTACCATTAAATCACTATTTACACTATACCATCACATCAACAACTACACTATACCATCACACTACTGATAACACTATACCATCACATCACTAACTAACCTATGCCATTAAATCACTGATTACGCTATACCATCACATCACCAACTACACTATACCATCACACCACTGATAACACTATACCATCACATCACTAACTACACTATACCATTAAATCACTAATTACGCTATACTGCGGCTATACCATCACATCGCTGACTACACTATACCATCACATCACCAATTACACTATACCATCACATCACCAACTACACTATACCATCACATCACTAACTAATCTATGCCATTAAATCACTGATTACGCTAAACCATCCAATCACCCACTACAATATACCATCACACCACTGATAGCACTATACCATCACATCACTAACTACACTATACCTTTAAATCACTGATTACGCTATATTGCGGCTATACCATCACATCACTATGCAATCACAACACTGACTACACTATAACATCACAACAATGACTTTATTACCATATGACTGCAATCATCACGTGACACAAATAGATTCCCAAGTGAACATTTCCAAACAATATTTATTGTAATATCTCCGCCAGTGATTGAACAGATCAAACAACAGGCACTATTATGTGACTGGTCACGACTTCTGATTCTACTCACTCATAACATTCTAATGAGCGTCATGCCTTAATGACTCGCGCAGCGGTATCACACTCACTTGATTTTTCGCTCATAATAAAACATCAATTCTCAAATATCTCAGTTTTTAATCATTAACAGATTCCAATATACAAAACTACGATTACATTTAGTAAATATTACTTTCAACTGTAAATGAACACATCCAACTGTATGTTTACATAAACTTTACACCTACGTTTATGTTTACCAGAAGAAAAAAAATACGTTTGAAAAGATAGTAAAAACACTTGAAGAGCAGAGAAAACTCCGCGAGGTAGCGACTATCTTGAATGAGCAGTGAACGAGAGCGAGAGAGAGAGGGGAGCGGCGTAATGGGTGGGTCCGAGAGTAAGGGAGAGAACAAACCGTTAGGAAAATAAAAAACACAACCTGGTAAGTGGAGAGGGTGTGAGACATCGTCATGGGGGTGAAGTATCTCATCGCTCCCCTACCCCACACCAACACCCACCACACACACACACACACATGTCCCTTGCTGGTAAAGGGGGTCCCGGACCAGATGAGCGGCTGATGGAAGACAATGATGCCGTGACTGGCTCCACCAGCCTGCAGCCGACTTAGCTGTCTAGCTCACCTCCGCTCCACTTAAAGCACTATGTCCTAATGTTTCCTTTCAACAGCTCGTGGACCAATGTATTATTGCCGTCTAGAGATGAATGAATGAGTGGGAGGAAAGGGATAGGGCTAGGAGGGTTGTCTTTTTTTAAAAAAACAATGGTTTAAGGTATCTGTTCGAACCCCAGTGTTAATTGACTGAAGCTACAATAATTAATTCATCATTAGCTTGATAATATAATATTTAAATAAATTTAATCTTAAAAAAGACCAATTCATTTTTTTTAATCAAGTACAATTATTTTTTTTTAAAAGAAAGACATCGTTAAGGTTAAATCATTTGGTTAGCTTGATATAAACTTGTAATAAATTTGAGTGTAAACTGACTATTGGTGGGAAAAAAAATCTATTTAAACAAATAAATGAAATCAGCTGCATTGGTTAAAACAATACATAAACTATCTGTACTAGACAAAGAATGTTATGAATAGTATCTTTACTTGTAATATAAAAGTAAAGTTCCCTTAGTCCAAACGGGCTATCGGTGCAGATGAAGTGTAGAATTCATCTATTTCTATAACCTCGGCATATGAAGGGATTGTGTGGTTAGCACAATGCCCAACCGCCTTTACTTCCCCAACTTAAGTCAGGTACCCATTTAATGCTGGTGGACTTATAGGAGGACGTTGAAACAAATTTCCCCTGGAAAAATCCCCATTGGTTCCCACCGAGGATAGAACCTAGGACTCTGATGTCGACAGTCAAGTATCTACACCAATCGGCAAATCGTCCAACACTTGTAATATGCCTATATAATAAACCAGAAAAAAAAAATATATATATATATACAGGCCTGTACATATTTATACATATTTATATATGTGTATATAGACAGAGCCATTCTTACGTTTTCAGGGACCTCAAACAAAGTTGAGTTTGGGGAAATCCCTGTGCTAGGGTAAGATTGGGGGGGACCGTCACAGCCAACTCTTGCAAATCTGAAGTTCCTAATAATTTTAACTGCTGGGACAGCTCTGACCCCACCCTCCATTCCCCCCCCCCCCAAATCATAGGACCCCTTGACCCAAAAATAAAATAATATTCCTTGTTGGAGGCTTAAAAATGAGTTATGTAGGCCTGATGTGTAAAGTCCCTGTAAGGATGAGATGAAATCCCTTAGATCCTATAAACCACTAATGGGACGGTTTTATGGTGCCCTTCTTTCATCCCCACCATAGCCGATAGTGCAATGGCCATGGAGGCACCACGGGAGATATATCGGGAACTTGAGCCAAGACCAATTTCCTTGGTCCTCACCGAAGATCGAACCAGATACCTTCAGGTCGACAGTCGAGCGCGTTACCGCACGACCATCCGTCCTCATGTAGGCCTGATAGAATGATCCACTCGACAAAACGATTTTTTTAGAAATAATAAACATCGCTTGAGTGACAAGAAGGTTCAGAAATTTATAACTTTAATTAAGTACAGAGTAAACTTCATTATTTTATTGGGTTGTAGGAAAGACAAGGTCTAATGGGGCCCCCCAATAGCAGTGGGTGTGGGGGGAGGGGGGTATCGTAGTCACCTAGTTTGAATATCCACAATGATAGCTCTTGATTTACAGACAGGGAAAAAGATAGAAAGAAAGACTGACAAATAAATATATAGATTAGACAGAGAGATTGACAGAAATAGATATAGATAGATATATAGATATATAACAATCTGTCAAATTACAACCAGCGTTGAGAATGTAAACAAAAAGAATTGTAAACAAGAATGCTGACTTAAGCAGTACATCTTTGACCTACAAATCACAAAAATTTTCTTCTTCTGACATAATATAAATCTCTGTATCTGTACCTTCAGTACACACACTATCTGTATCTACCTTCTGTAACACAATCATCTACGGCCTATATATCTCACTTTTAACCAATGATCACAATCCACTCCCCACAAATCCCCTCCTCCCAGTACACCCCCACACCCATAAAAACTGTCCCACAAATAGAAACAAATACCCCCAACCCTACCCGCTATTGGTATATGCTACATCTGGAAAGATTGCCCCCCCTCCCGGTCCTGGGAGCGAGAGATTGTTGTGTTAAGTCGGCCCTCCGGAATTCTCCTATCACAGATGTAACAAACTCGTGTATGTAGGTAAAGAAGACGACGTATAAGATTCATGAAGAAAATGTAAAGACACAAATAAGAGGATTTTAGAGTCAGTATGAGTCACAGCGTCGTTTATTTTAGAGTCAGTAAGAGAAACTGCGTCGTTTATTTTAGAGTCAGTAGGAGAAACTGCGTTGTTTATTTTATAGTCAGTGGGAGAAACTGCGTTGTTTATTTTGTGTTTCACCACTCGACACTTTAAATGTGGTGAAGGTGAGGAGGGGGTGTGTGGAAATCTGAAGAGGAAAGTTTAGGGTATAAAATGTCTCTAGAGCTAGACTGATCTCGCCTTCTTTGTTTAATTGACCATGCGCGAGAGGTGATGTCTACGTGGAGTAGAATTTGTTGCCGCTGTAAGTCGCTGTATGTTTGTGTGTGTGTGTGTGTGTAAGTCAACAGGTAGAAGAACTAATCAAGGAGACTAGCAATGAAAGTGGGTGAGGAAAATAGAATACTGTTTGGAAGTGCTGACATCTCATTCTATCCTGCTATTAATTATTCACAAAAAATACTTATAATTTTAAAACTATGTCAAATCTCAAGCTGGAGTTATTTCTCACCCATCAAAAACCTAGAAATATATTTTTTTTTATTTAAAAAGAAAAAAAAATAAATAAAACTAAATCTTATTTTGAGTAACTCAGACCGGCACACGTCTATAATGTAATTTACATACAACTATTATTCTAAAAATGAAGTCCGAAAGTTAAAAAGAAATATTATAGAGATGAGTTCAAGGACGTGCTGCCACCAATGCGATTGCTCGTCACGTCTTCATAAGCGTTCACGTCTTAGGATTAGTTGGTTTAATGTAATAACTCCATTTCATTCTGCAATATGGATACACCAGCTTATAAAAATGAATACAAACTTTACATAAGACGTTACATTAATTATACACAACAGTTATATATCAGTGAGCTGTTCAATGGTAAACAATTTTTGATGCGAGCTGAGGTACTTGTGAAGAAAGGTCTCAATATAGATATACAGCTTTAGAATACTTGATGAGTCAATAAATTAAATTTAATTATGGATTTTGATAACTTACTCACCAGGGGGTTTTAGTGCTATATTGAGTTTATGTGTGTACAGTTAATGCAACGGGTGAAAGCATTATTATACAAACACTCATTCAAGTCCAGTACCTCCATCAGCTGGGTCTACTCTGATGATAAACAAACACACATACAAACACACATACACACATAGACCCACACACAAATGGATACATACGCCTACACAGACACAAACAGGGTCACTCACCATACGCTCACCTTAATTTTGATGTACAATCGCCACATCGACACAACATATGACAGGACTCGTCGGGGGGTTGAACTTACAATCCACAGCATGTAGCTCCATTGCACTATCAAAGCACAACCCAGCCATCAATCATCAAACCCCCGAAAGGATGAGATAGTTACTCTATTAGATCATATAAACCAATAATGGGACAGTTTTTGTAGTGCCCTACTTTCACACCCACTACAAGTGAATGACCATAGAGACACACGGGGGACATTTTTATTGAATGTGACTCGCCATTTATTAAAAGATTTAATTTCTAAACACGTGTCTCTAATGTAATATTTTATGTGTGGAGAAATAGTATAGTCTAAGCTTGATGACGCAGTTCGGTAGGCTCCGCCCACCGCAATAGCTATGGCGTCATTCCGCCATCTTGTGTTGTAGTTATTGTAGATTTTAGTGTATACGTCATTTGGTACAAATGGCGTATATTAAAACCGACAGTTGGGAGCACATGGTTTGTTTTATAATCAGTCGAGCTCTGTGTATCATAGGATGCGGATGTCTGTATTAGTTAGTCTAGCTTTGGGCATCGATGTAGATGGATGCATATTTACAGTTTGCTATTGTACTCCTCCTGGGTTCACCTTTATGTCAGTTTATGTTCAAGAATTAAATGATTGTTTGATGTTACTTCACTGGAGTTAACTTCGTGATTTGTGTTGTCTGAATTATTACACCTTCTACAAGTATCTTCATTATAAGGACCCGTAACAATATGCAAACATTTCAATTGGGATAATAAACTGTATGATACGTTGCAATATCCTCATTGAGAGTACATTTATAAGTTAACAATCTGTTAACCAAAGTTATGATGACATGTTATATTCAAACAGTCAATTTACTTGTATTTAATTCATTTGTTTCTCAGTTTATTCACAGATTCAATTAAATTAAAGTAGGAAATGTTAAACTTAACTTTAATTATTTTATGGATTTCCCCTTCTGAACTTTGTTTTTATACACAAACATTCATTTTATCCAACTGAGTATTCGACAGGTATTGAAGGCACGTTGAACAAAGTATTTGGTGAATTAATGATTATCTCTATTTACTTTAACAACCTGCATTTTGCGATGTTGTGTTGAGCTATCAATTCTGATAAATGTGAAATCAATTTTTCAAGTTTGCAAAAAATTTTGTTGAAAAAAATAAAAAAAAGCTCCAAACTTTTAAATGGAAGGACGAAATATGTGTTTTAAAAAACTTGAAGTTGGGGTAAATTTCGTTAATTGACATGATTCCCTTTGCAATATAGTGACCGATTTATCATTTATAAAAATGCATTGCATTTAAGAGTTGATATAATTTGGTCAATAAAAAATAAACACTTAAGATTAATGTACTAATAAGAGCTTCGGAGCAGAAAAAGTGTCGAATTCATGTTCCTTTTCTTTCCTTGGCATAATTGAATGGCTCGCCTAACGCACAGACAACTTTACTTCCCCGGCTAAATGCTGGTACCTATATACAGCTGGGTGTACTAGGGAGAATGTAAACAACTTTAGCCAAGACTTGGGGCATTTTATTTATCACACCCTTCTCCCAGTCGCCACAGGCCTACCGAAGAGATGATTTTTTTGGTGAAAAAACCAATTTCAGTGCTTACTACGGAAAACCTTGATTAACGTATTAAGCTGATACATTATACATGTATCTTTTTTTTATTATTTATTTTGAGTTAATACATTAAAAGAAATGAACGAGCTTCACTTTTTATTTATAAACAATTTATTTGTTCCATTATATGTAATAATGACATTGTTAATTGAATAAAAATATCATATTTGTATAGCAGAATGAGTTTCAATTATTACATTTTAAAGTACATGCCTACAAACGTACTTTGTGAACTTCATATTTTTTTCGGCAATGTCTTTTAACTTCACTTTATAAAGTTTCAGTTAGAAGGTATAATTTCTTCCGGCTAATCAAATATAACATATATAACATCAGATCCACATTTCCAAAGTACGTTTTCATGAGGTTAATGGCCAATTTATTTATGAAGACATTCAGTATGAGTATAATGAACAAACTTTAATAATTGGTTTCGATAGAAATGTTTACAGAAGGGTCTCCCTAATTGGTTGAAAGTGTCAAGAGGAAAAACAAACATAAATTAAACACTTTCAAGTCCAATTAAAAGTTGGAAAGTTTACAAACAATTATATGTAAGGGAGTTAACATTTTTTTTTATTTTCTTTTTTAATTTGACAATATCTAGGTCAATGAAGAATTATTCTGTATATGACTCTTTTGCATGTATATTAGATCTATTGAATTAGTCCTTAATGAGTGTTTATAATAACATAGTACATCATGGTATCGCCTATATATGTTTTGATTGATTCATACAGACTACATTTCACTCAAGTCTTTATCTCTAGACGGATAAACACAAAAAACCATGAGTGTATACAACGAGTCCTGTAACTTAGCATATTGCAACACTAACATCTCAAGTCACGTGACCACATATGACATCATAGCCAACGAAGATCAACGTAGAGTAGCAGAAGTTGCCCTGGACTTTGTCATAAACTTCTCTGTCTGTTTTTTCGGCATCT
This sequence comes from Bulinus truncatus, assembly GCA_021962125.1. Classification (NCBI taxonomy): domain Eukaryota; kingdom Metazoa; phylum Mollusca; class Gastropoda; family Planorbidae; genus Bulinus; species Bulinus truncatus. Next base: position 215,411 of record JAGDYQ010000323.1, read on the forward strand.
TTAGCAACACCATCGTCGTTGTTGTGTTCGCCAAGCAGGGCTTCAAGGACAGCACCGCCATCTCCATGACAACCGTCTCACTCTGGGACCTAGTCAAGTGCTGGGCGGGGTTCATGCAGAGAATCGAGGGACCCCTGGAGCTAGCCTCGTTTGCACTGGCTTACAGTTGGAAAAATGTGTCTCTCGTAGTCTGCAACTACCTGGTGTCATTTTCCTGCTATGTGACAAGTGTTCTCGCTGCCTACGTGGCAGTAGAAAGATGTCTCTGTGTCATGATTCCATTAAAAGTCAAATGGCTACTCACTCCTAAAGTCGCTCTGGTCAGCTGCGTTTCAATATCCGTCGTCGTATTCGGATGTTTCGTCATCATCTTCGGCATCTACGACGTTTTCTGGTCTTTTGACAGTCACTTCAATACAACGGTGGTCATCTTCAAATACAACTCTTTCTCCAACAACAACGTAGAGCTATTTGGTTATTACAATATGTCCGGTACTCTGTGGCCACTGGTCAGTCTTGTAGTCATCATCATATCTACTGTCATTATTTCATATAAACTAAAAAAGGCAGCAGAATTCAGATTTAGAACGAAAACTTTTATAAGAAGTTCTCTCAACAAGGATGAAAAAACTAACCAAAAGTTAATACAGATAGATGAAAAGTCAAACAAACCATCGGGAATTTCCAAAAGAGACCAGCAAGTTATCAAAATGTTGCTAGTCGTTATAATTATCTACATGGTGAATCTTTTCCCCAGGGTTGCAAATTACTTGTCAAAATATTTAGTGTTCGAATATTACTACCTCCGTCGATATCATAACCTTTTCTCCATTATGGGTTACACTGTTTTTGTATTCGACTACGTGAATGGATCGGTCAACCTGATTATTTTCTACTTTATGAGCTCGAGTTTTAGAGAGACAACAAGGGCTATGTTTGGATGTCGTGACGTCAGTTAATATTTAGCTGCCGTGACGTAAGTTAGTATGTAGCTGCCTTGACGTCAGTTAGTATTTAGGTGATGTGATGTCAGTTAGTATTCAGGTGCCGTGACGTTATTTAGTATTTAGCTGCTGTGATGTCAGTTATTATTTAGGTGATGTGGCGTTATTTAGTATTTAGCTAAGACGCATTGGGAATTTCTTTATTATTATACAACAGGTTTTAGAATATTGAGTAATTGTTTTTGACATTAGATTGTTGGATGAGTGATTTTTATGCAGAGTTTGAAGTTCCCATGACAAACTACTATGTTTTTAAAGCTATTGCTATGTTTTCTTTATATAATCTAACAATATTGAGAAATGTGTTAACTTAAATTGGTAAAAATTTCATCTCTTTGTTTTTGCAACAAAACATAAACATAAAGCCCGTTTTGTTATATTTTTCTTTGTTTATTTGTATAGTGGCATACGTCAATATCCATTCAGCCTGTCACAACATTTATTGTTAATACTGGCCAACATAAATGTTTAGTATATTAGTGTTTCTCGATAGAGTTTTTCACTAATCCTCTAATAAATAATCGGCTAGCCTGGCGTACGTACGTTTCGTGTGAACGTGTGTATAACTTCCACACTTCCACGGCTAAAAATAGAATGGGGAATTCCAAAATTTTCGTCTCACTTAAGGTAATGGTCAAAGGGATACAACTCAATTATCACTATATTAGTTAACTCTCTTGTTCGGACACGCCGGACCGGGTACCGGGCCTTTGTTCTAGTACATTATAATGTTTTGGTTTAACAATGAGTTAGAAACTTCCCATTGTTTGGATGGTAACCAAACTTTGTTTGGGGGACAACATGAATCACGGGAATGTGGTGGGGATGCTGAGACCCGGAGGTTAGGGAAAAGGAGAAATCGACACTCCCATGTCTTTAAACTGAACACTGAGACTCCGTTACTGGGGGAGAGAATGAAGTATTTATTAGATATACAGACATAAGAACAGGCAAACAGAGACATACAGATTAAAAGATAAATAGATAGATAGATTGGTAGGTAAGTAGGTATTTAAATATATGTAGATATAATAAGATAGATAGCTAGATAGATAGATAGATCCATAGATGGACCAAAACAGCAGCTTATTAATTTCATTAGTCACCTAATCTTATAGTTAGTCCATTTTTTAATAATGGTACAGTTTATAATCCAGTCCCATTTTTTTTACATAATTAAAGATTATAAACAGGCGGAATCGATTCAAATAATCCAGCTTTAAAAAACCTAAAAAGGCAATCCTGTGAACATATGACGTGTAGAATGCACCAGTTTCTGCACAAAATAAAATGACATATAAGAGATTTCATCTCATCCTTACAGGGACTTCACACATCGAATTGAATGGTTGACAGTTTTATCAAGTTGAATGGTTGACAGTTTTATCAAGTTCAATGCTAAAAATATTAGCTGTAAATATATACATTGCATTAAAAGAGTTATTTATATATATATTTTTTTTTATTTCTGTTTAATCCTATAATTTTTGAGACTTTATGTTTATTGAACAAATATGGGTATTTTTAAAAAAAAAAAATTCACAGTATTTTTAAAGTCTTACAGTATCATCAAGAGTATTAATGTTTTTAAATTTAACTGATTTAATCACCAGTTTATTTTTAAATGTTAAATCTAAAAAAAAAATTTCAATGAAATGGTTTTTGATTTCTTTATATGATTCATACTATTTCATACACTATGGTTTAAAATACACCAACTAGAATGAATATAGTACCATCAATTTCATTGAAGTATCCAAAGTGTAGAAGTCAAAGTTTTTTAATGTATATATATATATATATATATATATATATATATATATATATATATATATATATATATAAAATCAGTTGTTAATATAATTATGTTTGCGGGTGTTTGTTTGTTTGTGTTTGTTGGTGTGTGTGAGTTTGAGAGTGTGTATACTTGTCTAAGTCAGTGTGTCTGTGAGAAAGATATGTGGAAACAATATAAATGTATCCATCTCTCAACTTTTCAACCAATCTCTTTATTAGGTCGAACTGTGAATGAGAATTCATCGGTAATGTCTGTAAGTTGATGCTTATAATGAAGTGTAGGGAATCAAGTATATTGTCAATTTATAAGTAGAGTTCCCCGGGCAGACGCCATGGAGACAGCCCTCCTCACTATGTGATTGGTTCCTATTTAGGTTAAACTTTGCGTAGCTCACATAAACTTAGATTCATTGGTGTTGTAACAAAGATTGTGTCTAAATATTTTTAAGGAACCTACCACATCCTCGACAAAATGCATGGTAGTGGTTTTCATTCTCTCCCTAGACAACATGCATGGTAGTGGTTTTCATTCTCTCCATAGACAACATGCGTGGTAGTGGTTTTCATTCTCTACCTAGACAACATACATTGTAGTGGTTCTCATTCCCCACATTCTTTCAATTTCAATGCCCATTCACTAATTTTTCGCTTCGTGTTTTGTACACAAATCTATTACTACTAAAGTAAAGTTCCCCTAGCCCTAACGGGTCATAGGGGTGGATGAAGTCTAGAATTCATCTGTTTCTATAATCTCAGCATATAAAGGGATTGTGTGGTTTGCACAACTCTTAGCCAATTTAAGCCAGGTACCCGTTTAAAGCTGGGTGGTCTTGTGGGGTAATTTTGAAACAAATTTCACCTGGAGAAATTCCCATGGTTCTCACCGAGGATCGAACCCAGGACTCTCAGGTCGACAGTCGAGTATCTACACCACTTAGCCATCTGTCCCACTATCATTGTTAAACCAACTCCTTTATTTTTTATTCTAAAAGTAAATATTTAAATCGACGTTTAAAATACGACTATTACAAATAACAATAAGTAGACGCACTTCCGATCTAAATTTAGACTCTAAATCAATGAACTATTTTATTGTATTATTAAATCTTGATTTAACTAACCATAGTTGTTTTTTTTTTATATCAAATATCGAAAGAGCTTTTTTATATCAATTTAAATTTCCTCTTACAAACTTAAGTCTATGTTATGTTACCATGAAAATTTTCATCAGTCATAGAACTTTTTACTTTTTTTTGTACAAAATTATTCAGAATGCAATAGGTGTAATCACTCAGCCTATATATAATGTTATAATATAATGATGGTTTTCTTACATAATTAGATATATCTAGAAGAATCGATCGTCAGGGAATGAAAAAAGTAATTCCTACATTAGTTTCTGAAATTGTCAATCATTATCTGATAAATAATTATTTTTGCAAGTACCAGAGACATGAAAACACTTTTCTAACAAACTAAAATAACATGAAATTAAAATGAAGTGATAAAATAGCTGCACCTTTTGAATAAATATAGATCAATTTTGATTAAGGAGATAACAACCAGATAACTGACGTCAGTTAGTATTTAGGTGACGTGATGTCAGTTAGTATGTAGCTGCATTGACGTCAGTTAGTATTTAGGTGATGTGATGTCAGTTAGTATTTAGCTGCCGTGACATCAGTTAGTATTTAGCTGCCATGACATCAGTTAGTATTTAGCTGCCGTGACATCAGTTAGTATTTAGCTGCCATGACATCAGTTAGTATTTAGCTGCCGTGACATCAGTTATTATTTAGCTGCCATGACATCAGTTAGTATTTAGCTGCCATTACATCAGTTAGTATTTAGCTGCCATGATGTCAGTATTTAGTAGTATAATCTTGTGCACTGTTTAAACTAAAACAGAGATAAAAAATATTTCACTTTTAAAATAAATACACAGTGTGTGATCATATTGCGTTGCTTTCTGTTAGTCCAAGCTGATTTCATCTGAGCTATGTCTTTTAGTGGCTCGCAAACAGAGGTCGGTGCTCCATGACTGTCTCGTTCTTGGTAGCCTCATGTCAAATTTTAATTTACTCCCAAATCCAGGGTCGATTTAAAAGCATTACGGGCCCAAAGCACACTAGTGTGTCTGGGTTACAACACTACCACTTATTTTAATAAAATAAACATTAAATAACTAGTATGACGCCATCATATCTATTGGAGCCACTGGACAGTGTATTGTATAGAGGCAGATATAACAGAGTATTGTATAGAGGCAGATATAACAGTGTATAGTATAGATGCAGATAGAAGCTTATGTTAAAATCTTTTCAATAAAGACGTCCAAGCTAATGGAGATAGAATTTTGACCTTTGCAGGGAAACATTACTCCAAGTTATCAAAACATCGAGTCATAACTTGTCCTTTAGGTCACGTGATCCAACAGTGGTTTCATTGTTTCTGCAACGGGCAGACTGGCAGACAGACAAACAGATCAGCTTGTGTTGTCTTAGTTGTACAAGGACCGCGTCTGTGTTACGCCGTGTCTGTGTTAGACATTATCTGTGTTAGACAGTATCTGTGTTTGACCGTGTCTGTGTTACATTGTGTCTGTTTTAGACAGTATCTGTGTTTGACCGTGTCTGTGTTACACCGTGTCTGTGTTACACCGTGTCTGTGTTAGACAGTATCTGTGTTTGACCGTGTCTGTGTTACACCGTGTCTGTGTTACACCGTATCTGTGTTACACCTTGTCTGTGTTAGACATTATCTGTGTTAGACAGTATGTGTGTTTGACCGTGTCTGTGTTAAATTGTGTCTGTGTTAGACAGTATCAGTGTTTGACCGTGTCTGTGTTACACCGTGTCTGTGTTACACCGTGTCTGTGTTACACAGTATCTGTGTTACACCGTGTCTGTGTTTGACCGTGTCTGTGTTACACCGTGTCTGTGTTTGACCGTGTCTGTGTTACACCGTGTCTGTGTTACACCGTGTCTGTGTTTGACCGTGTCTGTGTTACACCGTGTCTGTGTTAGAACGTGTCGGTATTAGTCTGTATTTACGTGATTGTGCTGTTGTTTTTGCTTGTATTTGTGTGAGCGTTCATTATAGTTTGTGTCTGTTGTTCTGTTAATACATATATGTGAATCAGTTCATTCTAGTTTGTGTCTGTTGTTCTGTTAATACATATATGTGAATCAGTTCATTCTAGTTTGTCTGTTGTTCTGTAAATACATATATGTGAATTAGTTCATTAGTATTTCTTATCGTAATGGTGTAAATACTATAAATGGTGTACAATAGTGTAAATCTGGGTTTCACTTCGAGTATTTCATAAATATATTAACTTTTTCCAGATAAACATTTTTTAGGTCCGGCGTGTCCCCCGCATTAGAACAACGAGTATCACGTGACTGTATTTAATATACTCAAGAATACTGTAAAGATCATTTTTTTACACATGAGGTGGTGGGGGTAAATTTAAATAAATGGATATATTTTACTTTTCAGTTCTTATATAGTTTAACATTTTCTTGAAAGTAATTAGATAGTAATTTAATGTCGGAAATGTCTGGATTTTATTGAGAGAAAAAAATATTTTTGTAAAGAGAGTAGATGGTAGAAAACGTTTTGAATTTTTTATTTATCTTGTAACATAGTGGACTTATGTTTTATTTAGACAAAAGCTGTAGTTACTTTATCAAAATGTTATAATTTATAATTAAACTAATTAACGATTTCAGAAAGTGAAATTAATAAAATAATCTCATCTGAAATTTAGAAAAGATTTCTTTAATCTATTCTGTGACACATTATGATTTAACTTTCATAAAATTCAATGAAATTGTTTATTGGCTTATGAGTGCATCAAGTTACTTCCCTTACTAGCTAAACAATATTATTTTTATTTTCATTTCATTCATATTTTTTTTTAATATCTACATTTTGTAGGACACAGACTGGACTTTTCTGTCTTGTAATGACGCAATATTAAAGACACAAAATACCCTACAGTTGGGGCCGGCTTTATTAATGTGAACCGAAAATTTCTGATGAATCACAGAGGTCAAGGTTCAATCACCACATTGGTCACTTTGTTTCAATTCATTTGGTCCTGGTGGATTTGTAATAGAAAGTTACAGAGACACGCACTTAATACATCCGGGATATTTCTGTGGATGGGGTGGGGTTATGGGGGATGGGTTGAATAAACAGAAACATTATGTGATTACGTCATGCAAATGAAGATTTGTGTTTTACTACTGCTGGGTGGGTGGGGTGAGGTTGAGGGAGATTTCCTAGATTTAGACAAACACTACTTAATGAATTAGACATGGCATTAAAATGGAGAAGTGGGCTTGGTGTGTGTTTATAACAATGATGTCACTTCCTGTTCATTTTGGTCAATAAAAAAAAAACAACAGAAGATGTTAGTGCAATGGAAAGTTTAGCATTGGTTCATTTTGCGTATAACACAAAATAACAGCTATACTTGGATGAGGTCCAATCAAACTAGCAATGACCAGCATTTATCTCATGTATTAAATGCGCAATCCAAAGGAGACCAAGCTTGTGGTCAATAATAACCGCACTCCGATTTTATAAATCAGAAAAAAAAAATCTTAAAATAACCGAATAGTCAGTGTATCAAAATTGTGTGAATACAAAGTAGTTAGATAAAAAAAAACAACTGCCCTACTATGTACCGCACAAACTTATCGAAACAGTGCTGCCCTATGAGCCGTTATTCGACCATCCAAATTATTAAACTTAAGGGGCGGATCTGACTGACGCCCCCCCCCACTCACACACTCATGACACCACTTACATATATAGACAACTGAAGTGTATTATTTTATCTTGAATTTTATTTAGTTTTAAATTGGTAAAGTTAGATCTCAAAATGTTGAGAATGACCATGTATCCTTGATGCAGATGTTGCCTTTTTGGTAGGCAAGTTAAGACCGCTTCATGCCCTAACCGCTAAAGACATCCCCATCTCATTAGTGTAATGCTCTCTATGACATTTGATGCTATCATGATCATATAATTAATTTTCCCAAGGGATGAATATCTACCTAAATACTTCAATCGATTGTAAATATTTATTCTTGATTTACCATGACGAAAGGAAAAGGCCCAATGTACTACATTCACCAACGTCAAATGTTATTCATTCATTGTAATGTACATCGCAACAGTAAAAGTGTACAATATGCAACAGTGAAATGTACTCGTGTGAAAATTTTGGCCTTCACCCACTTTGTTGAACATAAATATCAAACTTCAAACATCAGCTACACATTCACTGAGCAGAACTTTTACTGGAGTACATTAACTGTTTACATTCAGTAAGTTTTAAAATAACCTACATACATAGAAAATCACACATGATAAATATTGTCAGATGAATGAATATCATGTTTCAAAACTGGAGCTTGTATTATGACAGTGGTCAGCGAAAGAAATCTCGTAACAAGAATGAAAACATAGTCCAGCATACCCTAGTTCCCACCCCATCTTATTCAGGCTTTCATTCGTCCACCTTTGCCTTATGCCAACTGACAACGTTCCATGAACCCACCATCACATGAGATGTCTTTGTATTTCCACATCTAAGTTAGCCATCATTATAACTAACTGAAGCAGACTGTATCCGAGTAAAAGTTTATAAATAACTATGCTGTTATAATGACATATTAGCTTAAAACATGTCACGGTAACTTCCCTTTTCCAGTTTTTCACAGCAATAAAAATATTGTTTCACTAGTTCTGTGGACACATAAACATTTCGTTTTTTTCTGATTTCGTTTACTGTTCTAACTAAAAAAAAAATTCTTTCTACTTTAATTGTCTTTGATTTTAATATGTTCCTTTTGACTAGCAACATTTCATGTTTGTTGTATATTACAAAATAAATAATTGAAACCACAACTATGAACTTAAATTACTAAATATCATTTTTAAACAATAAGAAATTAACTTCTAAAAGCCTTAACTGATAAGTTAACGAAACGTACACAATGAGTCTATTTTAAAAAACTTCATGTCTGTCTGTGTTTCCCCTTCTGTGTACCAATCTATTTATAAATTTATTTTCCTTATATCTAAGCCGTACGTAAGTCTGTTGTTTGTATGTTGTTGTTGTTTGTATGTTGTTGTTGTTTGTTTTGGAGATGGGGGAAAGTTAACAGTACATTTGGAGGTCATAGGTTAGTTAAATTTGGAGGGCTCTAGGCGAAGGTACATTTGGAGGTCATAGGTCAGTTAAATTTGGAGGGCTCTAGGTGAAGGTACATTTGGGGGTCATAGGTTAGTTAAATTTGGAGGGCTCTAGGTGAAGGTAAATTTAAAGGCCCTATATCAAAATATCGTCAATGTTTTTCTTTCATTTTTAAATATTTGTTTTCAAAATGTATTATCCAAGGGATGTAACCGAGGTATTTGACTTCATTTTATTAATGCTGTTGATTTCCTTTACTTCATAATTTAAATAAAAAAATCCTGGAGTTAAGGCTTTGTCTATTATATTCACTTTCACGTTTAGCGTCATCTGTATAAATGAAGGTTGAACAATGTGTCACATTGAATGTTTAACAAAGTGTCATACTGAAGGTTTAACAAAGTGTCACATCCATCTTGACACTGATGTAAGGTGTAATCCACTACGTCTATGAGATACTAGTTCCACTATTTTGTCTGGACTCAAAAACTGATCTGCCAGTACCAGCTGCATTACTTGTCCAGCTTCTTTACACCAATTTAAATTTAAGGTCACTGTACAGGTGAGATGTTGAATTCTTAACTATGTCACAGATTGGACAGTTTCTGGCGAACTATTCTTTAACTTCCTCCACTCCCCTTTTTACACACACACACACACACACACACACACACACACACACACTGTAAAGTGTAGACTATTGTGCAATGACTGTGACGTCACACTGTAGAGTGTAGACTATTGTGCAATGACCATGACGTCACCACAAGAGATAGGGGCGGGGGGAGAGAGGGCTTTCACTATGGCATAAATGTGTATCATTATTACCTTACAAAAATACTTATTGAATGATTCGATTTAAAAAAAAATTCATTAATGTTAAATAATAAAACAAAAACATTAATTGAGTTCCGGCTAAGAGAATTTTTTTGTTCAAGTCATATGAAGTTTAGATTGAGAGATCGGTTTATAAGTTCACATTTTTTAACAAATTATAAACAAAAACGATATAATTTTCTTCTTGACAGATTGCGTTTCTGATTTAAGTGTCTTATAATTAATTATAAATAGTATGTAGAGGATAAAGGACCTTGATTTAAAATACAACATACTATATAGTACTTACTTTAAAAATGGACATTTCTATTTGGTAAACAATTGAAATATTGTTCTACTTATAAACTTACCTGTAAAGGCGATAAGAGAATAATTTAAAAATAAAATATTAAGCGCAATACCCTAATTGTCCTTTGGCTAAGAAGTAATCAATAGTCCAGAATTGCCTAAAATCGACTTTTGAGCTCTATTAATAGAAGTCCTTATGTCATCTAGAAAATTATCAATTTGTAATTCTGGTATTCTGAAAGCTCTATAATTAGGACGTAATTCCCAGCCATTAAAATATCACAAACATCCGTTGGCATCCATTGGCAGTCATTTATTTAAGAGAATAGCACTTAATACAAATAACATTACAAAATGATTGATTTGGTCATAAGTGATACTAATTTTGTAGGCAAGAATTAAAATTGGCTAAACACATTCACGCTATTTTTCAACACCTAAGTTTTGTGAGAAATATAAAGAGAGTTGATTAAACAGTCTATGTAGATATATAGCCATGTGATTTATATAAAGGAGGTGATTGAATCATCTCCATGTAGACATGTAACGTATATACAAGATGTGATTGAACCATCTCCATGTAGACATGTAACGTATATACAAGATGTGATTGAATCATCTCCATGTAGACATGTAACGTATATAAAAGGTGTGATTGAATCATCTCCATGTAGACATGTAACGTATATACAATGTGTGATTGAATCATCTCCATGTAGACATGTAACGTATATACAATGTGTGATTAAACCATCTCCATGTAGACATGTAACGTATATACCAGATGTGATTGAATCATCTCCATGTAGACATGCAACGTATATACAAGGTGTGATTGAATCATCTCCATGTAGCCATGTAACGTATATACAAGGTGTGATTGAATCATCTCCATGTAGCCATGTAGCGTATATTCAAGGTGTGATTGAATCATCTCCATGTAGCCATGTAACGTATATACAAGGTGTGATTGAACCATCTCCATGTAGACATGTAACGTATATACAAGATGTGATTGAACCATCTCCATGTAGCCATGTAACGTATATACAAGATGTGATTGAACCATCTCCATGTAGACATGTATCGTATATACAAGATGTGATTGAATCATCTCCATGTAGACATGTAACGTATATAAAAGGTGTGATTGAATCATCTCCATGTAGACATGTAACGTATATACAAGATGTGATTGAACCATCTCCATGTAGACATGTAACGTATATACAAGATGTGATTGAATCATCTCCATGTAGACATGTAACGTATATAAAAGGTGTGATTGAATCATCTCCATGTAGACATGTAACGTATATACAATGTGTGATTGAATCATCTCCATGTAGACATGTAACGTATATACAATGTGTGATTGAACCATCTCCATGTAGACATGTAACGTATATACCAGATGTGATTGAATCATCTCCATGTAGACATGCAACGTATATACAAGGTGTGATTGAATCATCTCCATGTAGCCATGTAGCGTATATTCAAGGTGTGATTGAATCATCTCCATGTAGCCATGTAACGTATATACAAGGTGTGATTGAACCATCTCCATGTAGACATGTAACGTATATACAAGATGTGATTGAACCATCTCCATGTAGCCATGTAACGTATATACAAGATGTGATTGAATCATCTCCATGTAGACATGTAACGTATATACAAGATGTTATTGAATCATCTCCATGTAGCCATGTAACGTATATACAAGGTATGATTGAATCATCTCCATGTAGACATGTAACGTATATAAAAGGTGTGATTGAATCATCTCCATGTAGACATGTAACGTATATACATTGTGTGATTGAATCATCTCCATGTAGACATGTAACGTATATAGAATGTGTGATTGAACCATCTCCATGTAGACATGTAACGTATATACAAGATGTGATTGAATCATCTCCATGTAGACATGTAACGTATATAAAAGGTGTGATTGAATCATCTCCATGTAGCCATGTAACGTATATACAAGGTGTGATTGAATCATCTCCATGTAGCCATGTAACGTATATACAAGGTGTGATTGAATCATCTCCATGTAGCCATGTAACGTATATACAAGGTGTGATTGAATCATCTCCATGTAAACATGTAACGTATATACAAGGTGTGATTGAACCATCTCCATGTAGACATGTAACGTATATACAAGATGTGATTGAATCATCTCCATGTAGACATGTAACGTATATACAAGGTGTTATTGAATTATCTCCATGTAGCCATGTAACGTATATACAAGGTGTGATTGAACCATCTCCATGTAGCCATGTAACGTATATACAAGGTGTGATTGAACCATCACCATGTAGCCATGTAACGTATATACAAGATGTGATTTAATCATCTCCATGTAGACATGTAACGTATATACAAGATGTGAATGAATCATTTCCCTGTTGTCATAAAACGTATAAAAAGTAGTATTTCACTTTTATGGATTTTTTTGAAATTGAAATTAAATATTGACTATGTAAGTAAAAAAATTTGTTTAGAAAGTGGTTATTTTATTATTTGTATTATTCGGTCGATATTTAATATTTTTTTTTAATAATTGTACCAATTATATCGCCATTCAATTTCATTTCCTTTGATGAGTAAATGTAATTCCTTTATTTTTATTATAATCATAAAATGTGTGATTTTTCGAGGAAAACCTTTTAATTCGGACTGCTAAATTTTCTTCTGGTCAGAATGCATTTTTTCCTATGACACCAAATCAATGTCTTATGAAATCACTGATTGTATTAAATTATTGAGTTTAATTAGTACAAAGACACTGCTATTAACTCTAATATAGTAATGAATGTAATTAGTACAAAGACACTGCTATTAACTCTAATATAGTAATGAATGTAATTAGTATACAGACACTGTTATAACTCTAATATAGTAATGAGTGTAATAAGTACAGAGACACTGCTACTGACACTTGTCATATGTCTTACAACTGACAATTGTCACAGGTCTCACAACCGACACTTGTCATAGATCTCACAACTAACACTTGTCATATATCTCACAACTGACACTAGTCATAGATCTCACAAATGTCACTTATCATAGTTCTCACAAATTTTATTTATCATAGATCTCACTGATGTCATTCATCATAGATCACATTAATATCACTTATTATAGATCTCACTAATGTCACTTATCATAGATCTCATACATGTCACTTGTCATAGCTCTGATAAATGCCACTTAGCATAGATCTCACAAATGTCACTTATCATAGATCTCACAAATATCACTTATCATAGATCTCACAAACGTTACTTATCATAGATTTCACAAATGTCACTTATCATAGATCTCACAAATGTCACTTATCATAGATCTCAATAATTAGACTTTACTTAATCCGATCATCTTCTTCCCCGTATTGCTATGCCGCCATCATGTAAATTAGAACGTTGCGTGAAATGAATCAGTTAATAAATAATGCATTTTGTACTTGGATGTTCTAACAATTACTTTGTTTAATTGACGTCATAAGAGATTTCAGAGTGTCGGCTATGGTTGTATTTAGGCGTGAAGTTTGATTATAATAATTTTCTGAGAAAATTGACTGACATACAGCCTCGTAGCGTGAAAATTTTACAGCAGGGGCCATGCATTCTACAGCAGAGACAAGGCAATAGCAGGGGGGGGGCAGGTAATACATTTTACTAAGTAGAAAAAAGCAGAGGGGGCCAGACAAAACGCATGGGGGGGGCTGTGTTCACTGATTCCCTGTGTTCACTAATTCCCTGGGTTCACTAATTCCCCGGGTTCACTAATTCCCTGGGTTCACTAATTCGCTGTGTTCACTAATTCCCTGTGTTCACTAATTCGCTGTGTTCACTAATTCCTGGGTTCACTAATTCCCTGGGTTCACTAATTCTTAATTCTGATAGTAATTCAAGTTTTAAAGTATATTTTACTAATTAAAAAATGAAAAAAAATTGTTGAACTTAACAACCACACTCGTGACCACCTCTGGTGTTATATTTGTCAAAGAAATGTTATTTTAAAACATAAGTCATAGGCGTCAGACAGTAGAGAACGGTAGGGAGAATGATGGGCGGGGGGGCGTAGGAAAGTTTATCGTTGGGCTCCGTACATCTTAAAGCAGGCCTTGTTTAATGGTATGTAAAAGTTTTTACCGTACTACGACCAGGCCCGTAGCCAGGTCAAAATAAGCAGGGGGCACCAATACCCTGCAAGGGAGTACCTTTATTTTTTCTTTATTTTTTCCTCATTTTTTCTTCTTTTTTAAGCGATGGGGCACTCCACACCTATCGGGGGGGGGGGGCACGGCCCCACAGTGCACCCCCTTGGCTACGGGGCTGACTACGACTCTCATTGACCTTGTGTTATACGTGATCATTACAAGTACAGTCTATAAATAAATATTAAATAATAAATACGTGTTCGGAATTCCCGAATATTATAAAATGGAAAGGACCTTACTATTTATAGAACTATGAAAAAATATCACTGCGGAAATATTTTTTGCCTTACATATGAATCAGAAAAAAAATGTCAATATATTTAGACTAGCTAAGGTAAGTTGTAAAACTCTTTAAAAATAGTTAAATAACCTAATTGATTATGAGTGAAATGTTTTTTGACTCCTTAATTAGTGTGTAATAAAGAAAATTAGCTTATTGTACACAATTGTTAGCTACAACACTGTAATGATGTGAGTGTTTATAATTCAGTCAGTTTGATCATTAACCCCAAACCAGACCAAAAAAATCTTTTTTTTTAAATTTTAGTTATTTTGCTTTAGCATTGAAGTTGTGATAACTAAAGATAATTTTTAAAATCTAAAGATAAATGTATTTAGTGAAGGAAGTTCTGGTTTAAAATATCGATATTAGAAATTCAATAATTGTATTCTAAAATAATGTATTGAACATATTACGGCTGTTTGTGCTGTAATTTTCAAATTATCATCATATAGTATCATAACAGAACACACTCTTTCAATTTATTTTTACAATAAACTACTAAAGTAATTTAATTAAATGTAAACAAAAATAAAATAAACAACTATTTTTATCGATACTGTCTATTTGTCTGTTTCAAAAGACGATGGTTGGATGCCTATTTGACTGACTAATCAGTTACTCTCTATTGGTTTTTTTTTTTAATTTTGTTTTTAGAAATCAGTATGTTATTATAAAAAGAAAACTACCCTTGTTATTTTGATAAAACTTTTGAAATTTATTTCTTTTAAATATAAAGTTAGAAATTTCAGAAAATAAATTAATTAATTTAGTTCAAATAAAATAGTTAGTATTAATGTTAGAACCATCCTGGCCAAATTTTACATCTGCTACTAGTAGGTCTAATTAAATTGCTTATTGAATTTTATCTTTTTTTTCATATCAAAGAACATTACAAATTTTAACACTTATCAGATTTTATAATGATTAGGCCTATGTCGATTAAATCTAGCTTGTATTTGGCACTAGTTTTTATTTGCTGCTATCAGTCCTTAAATTTAATAAATAACTTCGGGAAAATAAAATTGCCATGACATATTTTATCAAGGCACTGTTTTTTTCAATATCGATAGTTCGAGTGTAATTATTTCTATTCAGTAATTGTAGTATCAACCAATAAGTGTTTTTGAATTATACAAATTAATATTATATATTTAAAAATTGAATATTGGCCATAAACTTTTCATCAATATTAAAATAATTATTGAATCTGTAGTACTTGTAAAAAAAAATAATTTATATATAAGCCTATATGATTTATATTTTCTACGCCGTTAAGGAAATAACATTTATCTCTTTAATTTACATTTTAATTTGTCCATTGTTCTGTTAAAGGTTTATTAATTTGTTTTAGTTTATTTTCTAATTTTGTTCAATTTCTTTTAATTTTATGTAAATAATTGTTCATAGGTGTTTGAAATTTAAATTAGTATTTTTATGTTTCATTACCTTTTTTCTATTTTTTTCTATTTCGTTAAATTATTTTAAATTTTTTCTGCCCTAATAGATATTTTGTCATAAATTATTTATTTAAAATCTGTTAGTTATGTCTATTACATTGGTTTTCTAATTTGACGACCTACTTTGATAAATATGAAGAATTAAAATTGTGTCAAACCATCAGAAGTTTGTTAGCAACCTGCAAGTGGACCCTATAATATCTGTTATTTTGAGAATCACTGGTCTATTAATTTATCTAAATCAGTGTGTCATAAATGTCATAACTAATGTACACTTATCACTTTTGATACTTTTTTTTTAATAATCAATTCTTTTGAACTTTTTTTTTTACTATTTATTAGTTTTTAATTGTAAAAAAAATTTTTCTAATAATGCAAAAATCTGTTACAAGGAAATAATAATATTTATTTTATTAATCATTGAGTTTAAAAAAAAAGCTTCACTATCTTAAGTTAAAATATTAGTATTTCTTCAAGTATCATACAAACAATTAAAAATATACTCAAGAGAAGTCTTGTAGTAATAGTGGAGGTTTTAATACATATCATGTAGCTTTAAATTATATGGCTTAAAGAAAAAATAAAAAAATGTTGTAATTTTTCACTTAGTCTTAGACCAAATAGTTTTAAACATTTTTAGTTTAATACCTAATAAAGTTTCTCAAATCTTGGTTTAAGTCATATAAAAATGAACTTAAGATTTAAAAATGTTAACATTTATTTAGAAAATTCTCTCAAATTATTTTATTTTTAAATGTCATTATACAAAAAGACATAAATTGATAATGTAAACAAGGTGTAACACAACTTTATTTTTTTTGCCTTAAAGTCAAATATTCAATCATTACTTAATATTACTAACTATGAAAAATAAATATACATATGATCTAAACACATTTTTTAAAGATTAATACAAGTTGGCATAAATCGGACATTGAGATTTTCATTTTAGCGGATTTCTGAAATTCCTCGTAACTGTGTAACTGACACAATGTAAAGATATTCTTTGAGGTAAAATACATTGTGTAAGAAAATATGTGTCATTGGTGTATTGTAAAACATAATATCTAAATTTTATTTTTTTATTTCTTTTTAAGTTATGAATTTGGATATATTTTATGTTATATTTTATACACTTCCAGGTACATAAAAAACTCAGATATTAGAAGTTGGAAAAATTTAATTTCTGAAATAATAAACTATTATATTTATGGTAAGTTTTTTTTTTTTTTATTGCAGGAATTATGTTTTGATTTCTACATTGTTGGATAAGAAGTTTTTATTCAAATATTTAATTTAACTTGATTTTAAGATATATTTATTTAAGTTAACTTGCCTGAGTTGGAATATTGACAAACATAAACTATAATATGAATTATTGATTTGTTTATTTCAGGCTAAAAAATGTTTTACAGTTGATGTCTAAAGTTACTTGATGGACAATGAAACTCACACAATGGTAAATAATCTTTATCGTAAAATCAATCACAATTTATAAATATTGTTTACATTGTGGTAATATAACAGACATAATAATTGGACTTGATATCTTTGATATTTTAATGTTTAGCATATTGAATTATTTTTTACATTACAATTCCAATTTGATTTGTCTGTTCCAGGTGATCATATTTCAATTAAGGAAATTATGAAAAAAATTTAACTGGACAGTAATGGTTGATTCGTTAGAAATTGAATAATAAATATATACAAAGGATAAAATTAAATATAACTTTAAAAAACTAAATCGCAGAATAAACATTTTTATCAGAATTAGTTCAAATATATTTTTATTAACTTTAAAGTCTTTATATATATATATATATATATATATATATATATATATATATATATATATATATATATATATATATATATATATATATATATATATATATATATATATATATATATATATATATATGAGGTATTAAGTAATATGTTTTTGACAGTTTTATTGAATTCTAATATTTTCAATTGATTTCAGTTATGTCCAGATCCAAATCTCTATAACAAATAAACATGGGGGCACTTAATTCTAAAGGTAAAATACATTTTTATTATGAAAGATAATTTATTATAACAAATGTTTGTTTGTTAGTTTATCACAAATAAATTTACATAAATACTGATGTTTAATATGTCAATATTTATTTACACCAGTTAATGAACATTGTTAACTAACAACCTAATATATTATTGTCCCTTCAGCTAAGTTATCTGGTCAGAGTGAACTGGACAAACCAGTGGATCAAATTTATGGTAATATGTTATTTATTTTTCTTTTCTCTTAAAAGTGTTAACTTAGCAATAAAGTAAAATTGTTGTTTTTTTTAATTTTAAAAGCAATAACCAATGGGCAAGTCAGCTATCTAAAAAATAAAATATAACATTTTATTGATTTGTTGTTGTAAAAAAGTTATAAATTTATTATAGAAAAAAATGTTTTATTTTGTTTTTAGCTGATCATGAAACTCAGGTGTCAGAAGGTGGAGAAGCTGATCTACACAAACATCTTATTGGCTGTAAGAAGAATCCAGGTCACAGACAGTTTATACCTGTTGATACATTCACTTTAAACCATCTACCTGAAGGTCATCGTGACAAAGATCTGTATGAACTCATCAAAGCTACAGCTGACCTGACTGTCAGAGTTGATGTTAAATTGACCAGTTCAGACAGACCAGAGTTTTGGCCAAAGACAAAAGTTTCATATCCATTTTACAACATGGGAGACAAAACAAACTGGAGAACAGGAAGTGGGACGGTGATTGGAGTGGACACGTTTACAGATGGATATAGACAATATGGACGTAAACATTGGAAGAACTACACAACATGTTGGTGTAAGAAATGTAAACATTCAGACACAGCCAGCCACGTGTGGTGGGAGTTTGTTGTGAACACAGCCACACATGTGGTGTTTGATGACATTGAGTCCAGCCACACATCCTTGAGATTGTTTTATGATAGAGAAGACAGTCCAGTGGTCAGTGTTGATCAGGTCAGTGTTGGTTATGTAGACATTGAGAAAGACTTGTGTTTGTTGAAATGTGTGACATGTGACAAAAATCTGGGAGATAAACTGAACATGTTGTGGAGACATTATGTTGATGTCTGGTGGAAAGTCTACAACAAATACATTAAATCTCGAGATGTGGACAAGTTGAACTTTATAGTGTCACATCCTCATGGATGTAGTAAACAGGTCAGTGTTGGTCACTGGGTGAACAAATACAAGGTGGGTGATAGATACAATAAATTTACCTACACAACATGTACATGTCCAGGTAGTAGTGGAGCCAGAGTTCATTGTGTGGGGTATGATGGTGGTGTTGTTGTTGGGTGGTTCTATCAACTTGTCCACAGTGGAAGTTTAAATTCTAAACTTAATTACAGCGGGACTGGTCATGCCTGGTGAGTTGTTTGTAAACAAACAATATGGCGGTGTTGTATTTTATTTGTATGTCATTCTATTATATTATGTCATCAACATAAACATTTGTTGTTTGTTTATTATTGTCATCAATATATTTATTTATTCTAATGTTGTTTATCTTCTGTACATTAATGTGTCAGGACTCAAGTATTTTCAATAAAACTTTCAATTGGCCAAAATTATTGATTATCTTTGTTTATTTCTGTCACGTCATGTTTTTGTTGATTTGTTTATCAAATCATTTAGTTAATGTTTACAGTAAATAAATAAACAAATTGTGACGTCACAACTAGAAGAAAACATAACAACTTCAATAAACAATTCAATATCGAAAATAGGTACACAAACGACTGAATTTTATCAGGTAGTGTAAAACTGAACAAATGCGAAAGTAAATTCATTTGTAAAATAATAAAAAAAAACATTACTTAAATAATAAATCGAAATACAAGTTATTAGACTGTAGAGTAAAATAATTACACATAATGGTTGATGAATTTAAATATAGAAACATAGAAAAAATATAAACTACACGAAAAACATATTTTAGATCAAAGGGAAATAATCATTAAAATATGTACAATTAATAGTCAGGTTCCAGTTATCTCCTTTCGCTAAAAAATCAAAATATTTCTTTGATTTAACACCAACAAAGTTTGGTAACATTAAAAAAAAGCCAGTAAACAGGGCTGGCCTTAGGCAACTGCAACCTATGTGTCCACAGTGGGCCCCGCTTTTTTATAGCCCCACGCTTAATTTAGGTGTAAAATAATGGATTAAATATTATGACTTATATAATGTATAGATTTATAGCGTGTTTATTATGTTTGTATATTCTTACAGTGTGTTTTTTATCTATTACGTCGTTGTTTTAATGGGGGAACATCTTTCACGTTTAAGCAATACAGAAATTCATTAATAAAAAAAGCACTCATTACTGTAGTAGCTATTGATGTTGTAAAAGCTATCCTTCGAGACACCAAGAAAGCAAAGTACTTCTCGGTGATACTGGATTGTACTCCAGATATAAGTCACAAAGAGTAGATGCCATTAATTATCAGGTATGTATTAGCTGGAGTCAAAGTGAAAAAGCATGTGACTGTCCATGAACATTATATGAAGTTTCTTCCTGTGGAAAGTAAACAGGACAGAACTTTGCGATGTACTAGTGAATTAGCTGGGGAATCTCAAACCACAATCTATTAGGGTTTATTGTCAGCTTCAAGAGCCTTCAGATAGATCCCATCTTAATGTCAGGATAACTAGGCGGCTGATAAGGGACATAATTTGAAGGAAGCTTTCCGGTCGGCAATTTTATTTTGCTGTAACTATCAGAGGAAATGACAGGAACCCCGAAATATTAAGAGGTAAAATAAAGTCTATGTTTTAAGAAAGTTTACAGCGAGTCTCGAGGAAGCATTGACGTCATCAGCAGGTCAGTCAACAGATATGTCTGGGCAAGATGTAATAGAATCCTTAAAACATATTCAAAATATACCGCCAAAACTCCGGTAGAAATTTTGGCTTACCTGTCAATTAATGAAAGAAACTCTGCTTTCACCAGCTACTTTGTTGCACTCATAATATTTTAACAATTCCCGTAACTGTGGCATCTGGTGATAGAAGATTCTCGCGCCTAAAAATAATCAAGAATTATTTGAGGTAAACGATTCACGTAGATTGATTAAACAATTTGGCCATTTCTCTATTGTGCGTGATCTATGTAGGAAACAGAATAGGGATGATATGACTGTACGACTTCGCTATACACAAGTCTCGTAAAGTAAAGTTAATTTGATTGAGATTGTGTACTTAGTAAAGAATGAATAAATTACAAAGATGAATTTATTATCTAATACAAAATTTTTATTTTATTTTAATATCCATATCCCTACCCAGACTGGGCAACACATAATCCGTCCCCCATAAGGACCCCACAATTGTTACGGCCGGTCCTGCCCATAACCATATATAATAAAAGAAGACAGTCAAAAGTGAGGACAATATGAAGAATGGAAAATGAGAAATAAACAACTTGTAATTACTTTAATAAGTAACTGAGAGTTAAAAACTTAATAGCTAAAGTTTGTGATCAGTAAATACAGAATAGTTTTTAAAAGCTGATGATTTAACAGTCAAATGTTGTTGACACTAAATAAAGTTTTAGTGTATCATCATTACATATTTATAATATGTACTATAAACATGCATTTCTTTTTCACTGTTTGAACCATGAATGTTTAAATACATTACACATTGAATATATATTCCCTTTAAAAATGAATTAATTTATTTGTTGATTTTTATTATGACAAAACTTTGACAATAAGAACATCATAATAATAGTAGTAATTAATGTCACTAAAGTCTATGGATACAATATTTATTAATTTTATATTTTTGGTTCCACTGGCTGTTAAAGTATATTCTCAATGGCCTAAGTCCTGTACTGGATTAACCTAAAATTAAATTTATCACCTGCCAATGTTATTGAAGGTAGATTAATTATATATATTTAATTTCAGTATCAAATACTAATTTAATTATGGTTAGTTTTGTAAGAAGACCACATCATATTTCCTGCCTATACATTTACAAATTTTATAATTACAATGATTCATTAAATAATTCCATCATAGCATAATGGACTGATTTAATGTTTAAAGTTTTTAAATTATAGATTGAAATATATTTTACACATGAATGTGTTGTTTACGCTTCAATTATAAACAAAGATCCGACATTTCCAAAAAAACTCAATTTCTTGATCCACTGATCTGAATGACTGGTTAAAGATTTTAATTGATCCATTCTTAATGTCAGGCGGCTGATAAGGGACATAATTAGAAGTAAGCTTTCCGGTGGGGAATTTTATTTTTGTTGTAACTATCAGAGAAATTGACAGGGATCCAGAGAATATGAAGAGTTAATAAAAAGCCCATGTTTTAAGTATTATAAAATATGTAAACTATGGTTCTGTTAACATTGTTGCTTTAGAACCTAAAAATATCTTGGACCAAGATCCCAAATGAAAGCTTTTCCTTAGGCCACCAAATATACATTTGACTCTTGTGTGTACTTTTAACTAAAACCCCAAATACAACTTTCTACAAAAAGCCAAAAAATGTATTTGCCTAGTGCCTCTAAATATACCTATGCCTAAGGCTTCCAAGAACTTAAGAGAACAAACTAACGGAAACTTTTGTTCTGTTCTACATTCCAGACTTCGGGTAAAACGTTAAATGTTATATTTAACTTATCCATAGAACATTCTAATGTATGTGATCCACTTAGAGTCCAAGTGGTCTATATAGACAGCCATTCAATACTCACCAATACAATTTTCTAATTTATACCCCTTTGATTATTACCTCTATATTTATGAACGTGAAGTTCTGGATGTCTGTCAAAGTTCACTGTGTTCTTTATGTCATGAAAAATAAAAATAAAAATATTTAGTATGAAACTGTTTTGAGACTCGAAACCACTCTCAGTTGTTACTATGTGTTATAGTATTTGTTACTATGTGTTATAGTGTTTGTTACTATGTGTTATAGTGTTTGTTACTATGTGTTATAATGTTTGTTACTATGTGTTATAGTGTTTGTTACTATGTGTTATAATGTTTGTTACTATGTGTTATAGTGTTTGTTACTGTGTGTTACAGCGTTTGCTACTATGTGTTATAGTGTTTGTTACTATGTGTTATAATGTTTGTTACTATGTGTTATAGTGTTTGTTGATATGTGTTACAGTACTTGTTACTATGTGTTATAGTGTTTGTTACTATGTGTTATAGTGTTTGTTACTATGTGTTATAGTGTTTGTTGCTATGTGTTATAGTGTTTGTTACTTTGTGGTACGGGGCCGTCCATAAAGTACGTCACTCTCCAAGTTGGGAGGGGGTATAAGAAAGTGTGACAGTTTGTGAGAGGGGGAGAGTGGGTCTGGCCAAGTGTGACATCACATTGTTTATATACCTTTAATTTTCTGACCAATTTAATTTTTTTTGTTTTTTTAGTAAAACTTAATAGTTTTAAAAATAATTTTCAAAAAATTTTGTGAAACACTTGAATTAGTTTTATGTCAAAATAGCATGAAATGCATATATTTTCAATGTTACAATGAATTTTCAATTCATCATGCTAGTTAGGAGCGCTAGTATACTGTTGCGAAGCCTTGTTTTATATGTAGCCTTACCTGAAGTGTTATTATTTCTTTGTTGTCTGCTACATAATTATATCACTGATCAAGAAATTTGGATTATGTATCATAAGACAAAAAAAGTATTTGAAGTTGCAATCCACCTCTTCGTTAAAATAATCTTGATGCATTATTCCTTTCAACCAGTGCACCAGGAAGAAGTGCTAATAATGGCGTGTAACGTCGAATGGCTCCATTTAGCAGAGAACTGTGTGGTGTCATATTGCCAAATGAACATTATGACAGTCACTTTGATTCGCAGGGCAGAACAATAATTGAGGATTTGGAAAGAACAAACTTTAAGTTTGCGGTGACACTATAGCTTAAATCTGGTCGCATGTGATTGTTGATAAATTTCCAACAGTTGCAGAATAAATCAACCCTGAGAAATCTGAATTGGATGCAGCAGGACTGATGTCAAAGGATAAAAAATGGTTTGACAATCATGTCCGCACCTGCCAATACTTCACTCAAATTGTGAAACCAAACAAATGATGTACTCAGAGCTTAAGAAAGAACAGAAGCAAATGCTCATAAATTTCCTTCATTGTTTGTGGCACAAACTCTCAAATTTGATGAAATTATGCCAAGATCAACAGGAGTTTTTAAAGTGCAACCATGTGATATTTATTGTCCATCATTGCAGACCAGCTTACAAAGTGTGTCACTTATACTTTGCCTCACAAACAATGTTGAAGAAACATACAGGACAACAAAGAGCTCGGGCGCAGGAGAATGTAAAAAAGGAAAATTCCCTTAGCCCTAAAGTCCATCGAGGCAGATAAAGAGTAGAATTCACCTGTTTCTATAACCTCGGCATATGAAAGGATTGTGTGATTAGAACAACGCCCAGCCGCCTTTACTTTCCCAACTTAAGTCAGGTACCCATTTAAAGCTGGGTGGACTTGTGGGACGACTTTGAAACACATTTCACCTGGAAAAATTCCCCATGGGTCTCACCGAGGATCGAACCCAGGTTGACAGTCGAGTTCTACACTACTCGTCCATCCGTCCCACTAAAGTAAAGTTCCTTTAAGCCCCAAAGGGCTCATCGGGGCAGATAAAGTGTAGAATTCAGCCACCTTTACTCCGCCAACATAAAGTCAGGTACCCATTTAAAGCTGGGTGGACTTAGAAACATTCACCAGGACCTGAAAAAGTCCTAAGGTACTAACTGAGATTCGAACCCGGGACAATCAGATCGACAGTCAAGCGCTCTACACCACTCGACCACCCTTCCCCTAGGAGAATGTGCCAACCCCATATTTTTCAGAATAAACTCAGATGAAACGCATCCGTCCTTTGAGAATCACTACTAGAAGGCAAAGAGCACTCAAGGCAATTATTGGCAGAATGGAAAATGCACTTTCAGAGGATGTTGAGTGGCTAGATGAGGATGAGGTTGATCTGTCTGCAATTATTCTTACAGGAAACGATGATGGGGAAATATTTATGTCAGTCGTAATTATGGATGAACACTTCACTTCACCATGGATGGATGATGTCTACTCAATATTTTTTTTAATTAAACATAATTCACAGGCCCACTATAAACATATTCATTATAGCACAAGAGCTACTCACATAATTTGTCAATCTAGACTTTTTTTTTTAGTCGCAATGTTTTGTTTACATTTTTATTATTTAATCACGGGTTGATGTCAAGTTTCTCTAATCTTTTTCCTGTGTCAATAGAATGCATAATCGGAAGATTATCTCAAAGCTCAACTCACCCATTGAAAATGAATAGGTAGCAGATAAATGATGTTTATTGTCAAGTCTAATTTTTGAAATTTTTTTTCAAAAGTGCGACGTACTTTAGGGGGGTCAAAAATCGTCAAAAATAGCGTGACGTACTTTATGGACGGCCCCAAACTAGTCAAGAATTATATAAAATCAACATTTCATGAAGAATGATTGAACAATTTGGCAATTTCACTTTTGAGCGTGATCTATGTAGAAAATATAATTTTTATGATATGACTGTACGACTTCTCTACACGCAAGACTCTTAAATTAAAATTACTTTGGTAGTGATTTATACTTATTAAAAATAAATGGAATACAAAGACGAATTTATTTTCTAATACAAAATCTTAATTTTCACTTATTAGCCCCGTACATACCGTTTCGCATAGGGCCCCTCAATTGTTAGGGCCACCCTTCCAAAAACCATAAAAAAACAGTTTAAGGACTAGAGAGGAAGAATGTAAAATGATAAATAAACAACTGGCAATTACTTTAATAAGTAACTGAGAGTTAGAAACATTAAAGGTAAAGTTTGTGATCAGTAAATACAGAAAAAAAAATCAAAAGCTGATGATCTAACAGTTAAATGTAACTGACACTAAATAAAGTTTTAGTTTATAATTTTTACACATTACAATATGTACTATAAACATGCAATTCTTTGTCACTGTTTATACCATATTTGCTTAAATACAGTACAAATTGAATATATATTACATTTAAAAACTAAGTTATTTGTTGATTACATTATGACAAAGTTTTGACATTATGTACATCAAGATACTAGTAATAAGTTTCAACTAAAAACATATACACAAGATTAGAGTACATTTTAATTTCATTTTATCATTTCCTTTTAATTAATTGACAATGGCTTGTCTCTTTTAAAATATGTGTGTATAAAATTAGCTAACCATTGTTTTCAATGGCCAGTCTAGTTACGTACATACACACGATGTGACATTTATCTGGCTGCTGATAGTTATATCCAGTCAGTGGCGCCGAGAGCCAACACGGGCCCCAGGGCAGGACATCATTGCGGGCCCTTAATAAACAATAAGTCCTGAAAAAATTGACATGGTCGGGGCGGCCGGGCCCCCTTACAGATACGGGCCCCCTAACAATGACCCCCCCTGCCCCTCCTCTCGGCGTGCCTGTATCCAGTCACCTACTTATGTCTTATGCTACAAATATACATGTATCTGCATACATTCATATAATACATGTATAGTATGATAAAACGACAGTATGAAATATTGACAGTATAATACATTGACAGTTTAAACATTGACTTTATGAAACATATGCAGTATGATACAATGACAGTATAATACATAGACATAATGATACATTGGCAATATGGCACATCAACACTGTAATTCACTGACAGTATGATATATTGACAGTATGATACATTGGCAGTATAATACATTGGCAGTATGATACATTGACAATATGATATATTGACAGTATGATACATTGAAAGTATTATACATTAACAGTATGATTCTTTGAGAGTATAAAACAATGACAGTATGATATATTGACAGTATAATACATTGACAGTATGATATATTGTCAGTATAATGCATTAAAAGTATAATACATTGACAGTATGATATATTGACGTTATGATATATTGACAGAATGGTACATTGACAGAATAATACATTAACAGTACGATGTATATAATACATTGACATTATGATGCCTTGATAGTATGATGTAGTTAATTAATTATTTGACATCATATTAATTTCCTTTAAATCATTTCCAATAGGGAGCTGCTAGTTTGTAACATGAATGTATACAAGTTGTTTGTTCTAATGATTTTTTCACTTTAATGTGACATTTTGAAAAAAAAAAATGAAACGGGCGGATGGTCGAGTTGTGTAGAGCTCCTGACTGTCAACCTGGTGGTCCCGGGCTCAATTTTCTGTGTAAACCAAGCGGAATTAATGTGATAATTAGAAAACACTATGAACAAATTTGTATATCTTTTTTTTTCCTTGGTACAAATTAAATGTTTTTATTTCGTCATTCCTAAAACAGAAATATATATTGTTAAAAAAGACAACTTTATTTCCGTGGTTAATATATTGGTATTTTAAAATCGGTCTGTTTTCGAGTTTTTTGATTCACGAGGCTTGAATGGCAAACTATAGCAAGCCTGTCAGCATCAAGTTAAGTCCAGGGTACTTCATTTCACATGCGAATATTGCAAGGAAACTCTTAAAATTAAGGTAAACATTTGATGCTTATTTTATTTGACGGTGCTATAATTGTAATGTTTGTGAAATACGTCGTTTAATTGGTCCAAAAGTTTATGAATTTTAATGACAGAAGATGAACATCAAATCGCACAATATTATATAACGAGAAGGAATATAAGAATTGCAACAACAGCAAGCAAAGTTAAGTTATTGTTATTTTGAAAATAAACTTAATATTCAATTTTACTTTCCTGGTCATCATTATTTGGGATAGTTGGCATTATTTGGGATAGTTGGCAGACATCTCCATTAGTTTTAGTATCTTGCCTTGTCACAATACTAAAAGTCCCATCCATGTTCTGAAAAGACACAGTATCAAATTTGGTCAGACACAGTATCAAGTTTGGTCTGACACAGTATCAAGTGTGGCTAGACACAGTTTTAAATTTAGTCTGACACAGTATCA
The DNA here is from genome assembly GCA_021962125.1 of Bulinus truncatus. Taxonomy (NCBI): domain Eukaryota; kingdom Metazoa; phylum Mollusca; class Gastropoda; family Planorbidae; genus Bulinus; species Bulinus truncatus. Next base: position 243,607 of record JAGDYQ010000323.1, read on the forward strand.
AGTGTGGCCAGACACAGTTTCAAATTTGGTCTGACACAGTATCAAGTGTGGCCAGACACAGCATCAAATTTGGTCTGACACAGTATAAAGTGTGGCCAGACACAGTATTAAATTTGGTCAGACACAGTATCAAGTTCGGTCTGACACAGTATCAGATGTGGTCAGACACAGTATCAAATTTGGTCAGACAAAGCATTAATTGTAGTCAAACACATTATCAAGTGTGATCAGACACAATATCAAGTGTGGTCAGACACAACATCAAGTATGGTCAAACACAGTATTAAGTGTGGTCAGACACAATATCAAGTTTGTTCATACACAGTGTGGTCAGACAATGTATCAAATATGGTAAGGCACAGTACCAGTTGTGGTCAGACACATTAACACATGTGGTCAGACACAGCATTAAGTGTGGTCAGACACAGTATCAAGTGTGGTCATATACATTATCAAGTGTGGTCAGACACAGTTTCAGGTGTGATATGATACAGTATCAGATGTGGTCAGAAACAGTAGTCCAGACTGTAGTCCAGACAGTAGCCCAAACTGTAGTCCAGACAGTAGTCCAGACTGTAGTCCAGACAGTAGTCTAGAATGTAGTCCAGACAGCAGCCCAGACTGTAGTTCAGACAGTAGCCCAGACTGTAGCCCAGACTGTAGTCCAGACAGTAGCCCATACTGTAGTTCAGACAGTAGTCCAGAATGTAGTCCAGACAGTAGCCCAGACTGTATTCCAGACAGTAGTCTAGACTGTAGTTTAGACAGTAGTCTAGACTGTAGTTTAGACAGTAGTCCAGACTGTAGTCCAGACAATAGTCCAGACTTTAGTCCAGACAGTAGCCCAGACTGTGACCGTGACAGTAGCCCTGCCTGTATCCGTGACAATACCCTAGACTGTGGCGGTGTTAGTAGCACAGACTGTAATTTAGACAGTAGCTCTCTGTTCACCTACACGACTCCTAAATACAAGTATGATATATTTTTTTTTTCAATAAAGAATTTTCATTCTATTTAAACATTATCATAAATAAGTCTGTCTTTTTCCCTAATAAGACGTGTATTGAGACGTTTTATTGAAATATGTTAATTCAAATATTGAAATGTTTCGGCAGATCAGAGAATTCCCCCCCCCCAATCTAAGTTATTATATAGTCCAACAAAATACATTAAATATCACAACTTTGGACAATTCAAACAACTCTTAGTTGTTTCAAAATTTATTCTTGAATTAATCTATCCAAACTTTGTATACATTAGATTTCTAATTTAGTTAAAACTAACAAATTAATAATTATCAAAGAGTCATTAATGGGACAGGATAATAATAAAGGAAGCTAGAGTCAGTGACGTAATTAGAGGTGAAGGAGGCTGTCCGCCCAGGGCAATATAAATACTATTTACGCAGTTTGATGGGGCAAATGGCAGGATGAATGTATCAATGAAGATGTTCAAGTACGTCACAAACCGCATGTACTAATGTTTATGTCAACATTTGTAAAGCAAAACCAAGACACATTATTATTATAGAAAACATGATAAACATGGCGCTGATCGATTCCCAGAGAGGCGTCAAAGAACATCCAGTCGGTAACATTATTTGATCTTTTCAAAGAAGAGAGAGATCACCACAATATGTGTGTGTGTGTCTACAAGGGGTTTGACCGCTCGATTACATCTGTGTTACAAGCCACTGCTCGTTAGTAGAGTCATTAAAGAGTTTGTTAGTTGCAATAAAATTATGTACTAAAAAATTAAATAATGAATATATGTGCATGTATCAATACTTATGCTTTACGTATTACAGTGACTGCATGGCAGAATATCAATGAAATATTTTCTCCGTTGCAGACAATGACTCAAATAGCAAATCGTTCTGACATTGAACCACTAAACAAAATATGATATCCATAACTGACCCCCATAAATTCGATTCGATAACATTTTATTCGCCGGTCAGTGCTGCATATAAATTTATACGTATAGAGTCCAAAGTACAGTTCTGCAAATAGTTTAAATTCTAAATTGTCAAGTTTTTTTTATTATATTTCACACTTTTATTAAAGTTATATAATCCATGGATCTTTTGCAATATATCCACAAGCAAGATTTTCATTTTTTTTTGCCGCGACTGGGCTACAACCCTACAAGAGTACAGTAATACCTTTTAATATATCAGTAAAGTATAACTTTCAATATATCAGTACAGTGACGCCTTTAAATATATCAGCACAGTAATACCTTTCAATATATCAGTACAGTTATAACATTCAAGACACCAGTACAGTGATACATTTCAATACACCAGTACAGTGATACTTTTATTACACCAGTACAGTGATACTTTACAATACACCAGTACCGTGTTACATTTAACCTGAACTAAGAAAATTTCACAAAATCCTTCAAATTATTATGTCAGTGGTAGATGTTCTTTGATCTCAAGAATTATTGGTAGAGCGCATCCTGTAATCGGGGGAAATAAAGCTTTAACTTAACTGTCAAAATGCTGCTAAAATAAAAACCAGATACCTAAACTTAACAGAAAGTTGTTATAAATGACGTACGTATGTCATAATTGTAGAAAGAGGGGACTAAAATGACAAAATTACAGAAATAACACGGTCTATGTCAAGTTTGGCCCTGGTAGCACTAAACCTATGAACAAAGCCAGATTGAGGTTATGTTGACCTAACTCAAACGGCAGTAATTTTGTGAAATTGTCTCCCTTGTGAAATGTATTGTCCTCCTCACTCTACATACTGACTAGTTCTATTTTGCTGTATATAGCTAATGAAAACATTTAATTCAATTGAGTTTTTTAATGATCTAAGTACTAATAAAATCACATTATTCACTCGATTACAAACAGGAAAATGGGTGGCAACACCAAAAATCCCTAGTCGACATGTGGGTCACTGGTTCGATCTTCGGTGAGGAGCGATGGATATTTCAGATCATGGCTAAAGTCTAAGCAATGTCTCCCATGGTGCCTCTCTGGCCATTGCACTATCGGATATGTTGGAGATAAAAGAAGGGCACAGTGAAAAACCTCATACACTTACCACGCAACCCTCTCGGCACAACAGAATCGCCACCAAGATAGTCAACTTGAAACAAAACTTTCCTTATGGCGTGTGTAGCAGATTTATCCGTGAAGTGCAGAACATTTTGTTTCTTGTTATTGCCATGTTGTTATTAAAGTAATATTAATTATTTGTTAGTACCCTATGTGAAAATTATAATTTAAAAAAGCACGAATAATTGATTTATAAAACTTTTTAGATTGAACATAAGGCGTTTGTCAGCAACTGACAAAATTCACATTCGTGATAAAAACTGCTTAAATAAATTAACACAAGGTTTTCATAATATCAATATAGTCTTTGTCTTTATTGACTAAGCTCAATAATTGGGACGGATGGCCAAGTGGTGCTTATACTATACTGTCGGCCTGAGAGTCCTTGGTTCTATCCTCATTGAGGACCATGAACATTGTCCCAGGTGAAGTTTAATTCAAAGCCATCTCTCAAGTCCACCCAGCTTTAAATGGGTACCTGACTTTAGTTGGGGAAGTAAAGGCGGTTGGGCGTTGTGCTACCCACACAAGCCCTTCATATGCCGAGGTTAAAGAAACAGATGAATTCTACACTTCATCTGCCCCAATGGCCCGTTTGAGCTAAGGAAACTTTCGATAAGTTTAAACGTTTGTATTTAAAATCGATACATTTATTTATTTCATGAAATTAATGTATCCAAATATAAACGATGTATTAACTCGTGCCAGTCGCGTCCCTTGATTCACGGAACAGGAAAAAAAAAGTTAAAACATTTGTAAAGTGACTTGATGTTTTGTTCTCGAAACTGTAAAAATCCGTAGATATTTATGTTATACTATAATTAAAAAGCCTTTCTCATACTGTGTGACATAGTAATATACATACAATCCTTTTTTATTATTGTAATTCTATTAACGTTTTTTAACAAATATATTTCATTATTAATAAATTTATTTATAATCATTCATTTTATTGTGGATTAATATTGATAACTCTGCTGGATAGTCAGTAGTGTTGGAAGGGTAGCGCGAGATGGAAGAGGCGAAGAAATAGTTATCTTGAAAATAATGTGTAGCCATTAGACAAGACTTGGGCATTCTTTGGTCTGCGGGCCAAGAACAGCTTGTTAAGACCCAAAAATCAAATTTAACAGCCAAGTATAATATCACCATGATATATGATGTCAACAAGTATAACATCACCATGATATATGGTGTCAACAAGTATAACATAACCATGATATATGGAGTCAACATGAATAACATAACCATGATATATGGAGTCAACAAGTATAACATAAACATGATATATGGAGTCAACATGTAAAATATCACCATGATATATGGAGTCAACAAGTATAACATAACCAAGATATATGGAGTCAATGAAATGAGTTCTTTTAGTTTTAAGAAGCAAATGTAATTATGTCAACAATAAATACACTTCTCATTGTCTAGTCCCTTAGAAATGAATCGAACTAAAATATAATATCATGTAATCACCTACTATAAATATATATCAGAATTGTCCTTACTTCGGCCCACGACGTGCTTGAATGCGGCCCATAGGACAAGTCGTAATTGTTCCCACTTTGTAAGATCGTAATGTGTTACATGGTATTATAAGAGCGATCAAAAAAGAAATAGATAAGAAAAAACAACATATAGATGTCATTGATACATGTATTTAACACTGTCATTGAAAGTTGCAGGAATTATTTTTTTTAATTAAAAAAGAAATTGTGTTTTATCAGCTTGTCTCACCAGTCTATAGATAATCAGTTTGTTTCACCAGTATATTGATAATCATTTGGTCTCACTTTTATATTGATAATCATTTGGCCTCACCTGTATATTGATTCAGTCTGAGAAAGTGACTGGAGGGGATGAGGGAGAGAGAGAGTTGAGAGAGAGAGAGAGAGAGAGAGAGAGAGACGTCAGTCTAAAAAGTGTTAACTTTTGTTGACGTAATGGACGATCTCTAGATTGTCTAATATAAGAAAAAAATGAAACTCTGATTATTCTTTTCAAAAAGTAAATCAATGTGTGCATGTTTAATAATACAGATGCTTTTCAAAATTGTTTAAATTATGTTTTTACTTGAACTTACATTTATAGGGTCTATAAATTTTATTTCTGACCAATTTCACTTTCATTAATGGAAGCGCAGGCATCGGTTTGTTTACGAAATATTTACCTTTTGAGCGACGCTAGCAAATAAACTTTTTATAGACACTTGCTATTGGTTTAAAGTGATGATTTCATCAAAATGTGACTTATAGTTCTTTTTTAAACTGATTATTAGCTGGTATTGCTACAATCATTTCAAAGCTGTTTTATACGCTTGACACACTTACATAAGTGTGAAGTGAAGGATTTATCACTATTTTGTAATCACACTGATTACTGTTTTAGTACAGCTATTATACAGTCGAAAAAGTTTCAACAATACAGTATGAAATAATATAGTATGCAACAATACATTATGCAAATATACAATATGCAACAATACAGTATGTAACAATACAGTATGTAACATAGGTGGCCAAATGTGGCTGTTCTATGAGTTTAGACTGGCTCACAATTATCCAGTTTGTTTTGTTTTTGTTATTCTTCATTATTCTTAACAAACTGACAGTGGTTAAGATCTTTAACGTGTTTTTAATGTATACAAGACTGGAATGCAGCTCTTTTCAAAGCAAAAAAAAATCAACAAATGTACTATAGTACTATAGATAATTTACATAGAAACATGGAATACTTATAAGAGGTACTTTGGTTTTAGTAGAAATATAAAAAATTTTAGTGGCTTATTTTTTTCTAACATCGTCTGAAAATAAACATGATCATAAACATTTATAAAAAAATAAATGATATAATTTATTTTAAAGTTGTTGATATTTCTTTCGTAAATGCGTATTAAACTGACAAGTGATTAGGCTTGTGTTGATGTGTTGTTAGGAATTATCGGTACAGTAGCAATGAAAAGAAAATATTGTAGTCAGCTGTTTGTGGAACTTTGATGACTTAGTTACGATGATTTAGTTAACTACATTTAATTGTTTTAATTATATCTCCCCTTCCCCTAAAATAGATTAGAAATAGTTTAGTTTTAATTTTTTTTATCTTGTAAGATAAAAGTGTAATTAAAATATTTTACGCGTTTAATTTTATAGGTTATTATTTCTTTCAATTACCCTAAAATGAAAAATGAAGTCAATAACATTTACAATATTAGCATGATGTTAAAATCAATCAAGTCCGACATATTAGTCAATTTATGTTTTCTTGTTGTTTGGTCACGAAATCAGATAATTTCATTTTTTATATGTAAATGTATTTATGTCAACAATAAACAAACTAATAATTTTCTAGTCTAATAGAAATAAATAGAACTGAAAAATAATGTCCTGTTATCATGTTATATCAGGAATGTCCAAACTGCAGCACGCAACGTGCTTGAGTGCGTTCAACAGGAAAAGTCTTAAGTTTTGACACTTTATAAAATCCAAATTTGCTTTATGATGTTATAAAAATAATTGAAAAAGAAATGCATAATAAACAAATCTCATTGGAGAATATATTTGCAGTGTAAATTTAAGATGCTGAAATTTTGTTTAAAAAAAAGATTATCTATTTGTCTCACCAGTTTATAGATAGTTTGTCTCACCGGTCTATAGATAATCAGTTTGTCTCACATGTCTATGCATAATCAGATTGTCTCACCAGTCTATAGATAATCAGTTTGTCTCACCAGTCTATAGATAATCAGTTTGTCTCACCAGTCTATAGATAATCAGTTTGTCTCACCAGACTATAGATAATCATTTTGTCTCACCAGTCTATAGATAATCAGTTTGTCTCACCGGTCTATAGATAATCAGTTTGTCTCACCGGTCTATAGATAATCAGTTTGTCTCACATGTCTATGCATAATCAGATTGTCTCACCAGTCTATAGATAATCAGTTTGTCTCACCAGTCTATAGATAATCAGTTTGTCTCACCAGTCTATAGATAATCATTTTGTCTCACCAGTCTATAGATAATCAGTTTGTCTCACCGGTCTATAGATAATCAGTTTGTCTCACCGGTCTATAGATAATCAGTTTGTCTCACATGTCTATGCATAATCAGATTGTCTCACCAGTCTATAGATAATCAGTTTGTCTCACCAGTCTATAGATAATCAGTTTGTCTCACCAGTCTATAGATAATCAGTTTGTATCACCAGTCTATAGATAATCATTTTGTCTCACCAGTCTATAGATAAACAGTTTGTCTCACCAGTATATAGATAATCAGTTTGTCTCACCAGTCTATATATAATCAGTTTGTCTCACCAGGTTATATATAATAAATTGGTCTCGCCTGTCTATAGCTTGTAAGCTCTTATGCTAATAATTTTCAAAGGAGTTTACAAAAATAAGAATTCCCACTTTAAGCGGTACACTTTGACGTGTAACTGTGCAATATTAAAAAAATTTTTGCCGTATTATTGAAACTTTTGTCAGTAGTGTCATTTATTGCTGATTCCAAAAGTGAGTAACACAGTTTGAAAACACACATGAGCATACACTCACACAAGTAATTACAATTTTATTAAAATGAAAAATAAATTAATTACATTTTTAACGGAATACAACACACTTAAAAACATTCTACAATAAAATGCTCTTATGAGCTTTTCACTTGCCTCACACAAAGCTATTCGATATAGAAATCTAAGTTTAGAAATTCAAAACACAATACGGTAAAAGCCGGATCTAAACATATTTAGTTGTTTTTGTTTTACCATCCAGTTTAATTACATCAGTGAGTCCTGTCATACGGATGTTTTGGTTAAAAATTTAAAAGGAAATTTTACAGCAGGATGTCAGTTCATTGTAAAAATGTCAAAAAGTGATTACAAGCAGAAATATTTGTTGTGTGCCGTTTTTCTTTCGCGCCAATTTGAGAACCCGTCAATGAAATTTTTCTTCATCTAGATTTAAACATTTTTGAGCGTTCTTTGGATATAAGTTGTATGTTGAAAACAATGGCTAGACTTTCTATCAATACTATTGGCAGAGGGATAAATGTGCTCAACATAAAAGAATCCAGCTCTCTTTCTAATGAATATAATTAAAGCTATACTTTTTCCACATCCTGCTCAATAATAAATAACCTCGATAAACAAAACATTAAACAAATAAAAGCAATAATTTTTATAAATGTCCCATGGAAGTTATAGTAAATAACCTGACAGAATACAAGTTAAAACGCTTGTATTAGTATTGATCATTTTAACGTCGTATACACGGCTAGCAATCTTTCAAATGTTATTATAAAAGAAAAACTTGTGTGAAAAACTTAATGACCCCAAAGCCCCACAGTTACGAAAACAATTTTAATCATATGAAGAATAAGACTACTGTTTTTTACACTAATAGTATAACTGATGATGTGGTTGCAACAAAGAACTATTACATATATACCCGATTTAGCACAGATGTGCTTGGTGTTGGATTTAAATTCACCTTACATAGAGTGGTGGGATATGTGTATGAAGTGTGACACACTGTGTCATTGAATGGTGGAATGTGTGTATGAAGTGTGACACACTGTGTCAATTAATTGTAGGATGTGTGTATGAAGTGTGACACACTGTGTTATTGAATGGTGGGATGTGTGTATGAAGTGTAACACACTGTGTCAGTTAATTGTGGAATGTGTGTATGAAGTGTGACACACTGTGTCAGTTAATGGTGGAATGTGTGTATGAAGTGTGACACACTGTGTCAGTTAATTGTGGAATGTGTGTATGAAGTGTGACACACTGTGTCATTGAATGGTGGGATGTATGTATGAAGTGTGACACACTGTGTCAATTAATTGTAGAATGTGTGTATGAAGTGTGACACACTGTGTTATTGAATGGTGGGATGTATGTATGAAGTGTGACACACTGTGTCAGTTAATTGTGGAATGTGTGTATGAAATGTGACACATCGTCAGTTAATTGTGGAATGCGAGTATGAAGTGTAACACATCGTCAGTTAATTGTGGAATGCGTGTATGAAGTGTAACACATTGTGTCAAGGGATAGTAAATAACCGTTACAATGGAAATGGAAGGTAAATAAAAATATACGCTACTCATTAATCTGAATTTTCTATTTAGAAAATATAACATGATCTTTGTCAATACGGTTTTCTTATTTCCTATATAACATGATCTTTGTCAAAACGGTTTTCTTTTTTCCTATATAACATGATCTTTGTCAATACGGTTTCCTTATTTCCTATATAACATGATCTTCGTCAATACGGTTTCCTTATTTCCTATATAACATGATCTTTGTAAATACGGTTTCCTTATTTCCTATATAACAAGATTTTTGTAAATACGGTTTCCTTATTTCCTATATAACAATTCAAGTTTAAATATAAAATAAAAATGAAACATTTTTTACAGTACGAAGCATTGTTTTTCACTTCTAAACGTAACTTCGTTACATGGCTTCATGGAATTGATTCAATCAACAGTCTTATGTGTATTTATCACAAAGACTAGGCGTTGAATAATTGTGAGATAGTGTTTAGCCAAATAAAAAGGATCGCCTTCATAATGGCATTACTTGGGACTAATTCATTTATTTTGTAATGTAAGCTAAATGCAATTTGCTTAACTATTTGACTGCCAATTTCTTTTCCTCATTTTTAGTGGTTGGGCATTACTTTTAGAAAACGAGTAATAACTAATGAAAAATGTTCTAGATGACTAATACGCTCATCCTTTAACAAGGTTTAAAATCCGGTTTTAGGCAGATTATACCGGTTGTTTACTTCTTGACACAACGCCAAAGATTAGGTATTACTCCAGGCTTGATGTAAGTTGTAAATTGAGTGTACCACTTTATGTCAGTACTATCAAGAGCAGTTGTAGGAAGTGAAACATTGTGTTTGTACAACATGCCGCAATATTGAACTCAGCATTACAAGTAAGTTTAAAGATAGCAGTCGTAATAAGATTGATTATTATTATTTTATATCAAGTCTGAAAAGAAAAATTAAATGCTCATTTCACTTTTTTTTACTTAATATGCAATGTGTGAAAATTAAATATAATTCAACTAAAGATAAATGTATTAAGTTAAGGAAATGCTTGTTAAATATCACATAGCCTATCTATATTTAAGCAATTATAACGATATTATACAATCAACAATTTCATTATTATATAATATATTAAATTTGTATCGGCTGTTATTGGTGGTTTTTTTTTATGATGGCATAGTTTCTTAACAAAACACACAATGTATTTTTTTTAATTAACTACTAAAGTATTTCAATGGAGTGTAAAAAATATAATAAAACAACATTTTTAAAAACTTTTTTATCAAAACATCTGCTGTTTATTGGTTTGTTTCAAAAGTCGAAAGTTTGTTGCCTATTTGACAGACTAACAACTAACTTTCTATTGTTGTTTTTCTTAGAAAACATTATTATATAAAGTAAACAAGCAATTAAGCCTGTTCCATTCTGGACACAGGACGTGTTAGCGCATTTTCATGTTATGTATCAGTACGTTTGTTAGCTTTCAGTAAATATTTGTAAATTTTGGAAATGTTTATAAATTCAATTGTGTAATGCATATATCTGTAAAAAAAATATTATAAAGACGTTTCTTTATATTTGAAAAAAAAATATTTTCTCTTAAATCTAACTACAAGTGGTTTGTGGTTACTGAAATAGGACTCATTATTGAAAACATTCGAAATTGTAGTCATTTAATCGTCCGAAATCTCCTTCAATTGTTGCATAGCTCTGATACTTTCAATTAAACTCAGAACACAAGCTTACTATTTCATTTGATGAGTTTCTTAATAAATCTTGGTGAAACTACGTGCTGCAGTATTTCGCACCAAATGAACGGGTTATTGAACGTGCAAGGTGTATGTATAATATATAAGCCCATTAGGAGCCCTGAAGCCCGGCCCTCAGAGGTCCTATCGCGAAATGAACTTTTGATGTACAAAATGATATATACATCATGGGTCTAGGACTTATAGTTGCTGAGATATAGCGCTCCTTTATTAATATAGCTTATATAGTAAAAAACGGTACTAAGGCCCCTTTTACGGCCCTGAGAGGTCAGATCGCGAAATGGAAAAAGATCATTTCTTGGCAGGCCAAGACCTACAAAATGATATATACATCATGGGTCTAGGACTTATGGTTGTTGAGATCTAGGGTGATGACGGACGGACGGACAGAAGGACAAAACGGGAACAATAGAGCATTTTTTTTCGAAAATGCTCTAAAAAAAAATCTAGCATTACTGAAGAAATTGTTATTATTTCTTAATATTTTTAGAAATAATTTTCAGCTTTTAATATTGAAAATTATATTTACAGTAAAAAATCTAGCATTTTAAATGTTAACTTTTGCATTTCATTTTTTTAAATCTAAATTTTAATTTCTGGAAGAGAATTTACAGTGAGTAATTAATTTATTTAGAATTGCTCATTTTAATATTAAAATTCTCCAGGCCACATTTTACAGTTGTAATTAACAGACATATTACTGACATAATTTTTATTATTTCTTAATATTTTTAGAAAAAATTGTTCAGCTTTTAAGATTGAAAATTATATTTATCCTAGCAATGTATTTTGCACTAGTTTTTATTCGATCAAATCATGCTTTACTTTTATAACTTCGTGAAAAAAAAATTGTCATTTTTTATAAACGTCGTTCTTTTGTGTACAATTTCTTTTATCTGGTATCTAACTTATATAAAAGTATGATATGAAGGTTTTAAAATATAAAATTATTCTAACCTATTTAACAATTGGATAATGGTCATAACCTATTAATATTAGATAAATGTTGAGTGGCAAGTGTATAAGCTAGTCTCTCTCTCTGTCTCTCTCTCTCTCTCTCTCTCTCTTTGAACTCTCTTAGTGATTACTGTGGGCTGAGACTTAGTCTCTTAGAGCCCTTGAGATCAGACTTGCTTTGTCTCTCAACATCTGGAGACTAGCATTATGCATTTATGTTATTATAATGTTATTTAGGTTATTATAATTTTTTTAATCTAAAATGTACCAAAATGAACCTTTACTGTTAATGCAATAATCCACACCAAACCTTTGGCATTTAGAATAACCTGTGATGTAAGTGAAAATATGAGACCACTAAAATTTCCATTCAAGGCAAATAGTTAGAACATCTCAAATCATGGTAGCCCTAATTGGAACAGTTAGTCAGAAGCCATGAAATAAAACTTGTTTTAAATACTTAGCAATTATAAGCCATTTTAATTTTTATTTGTAACTTTATGATAACATTACTTTTAACTGCAATGGTGTTGTGTTCTTATAGAAAAACAAAAACAAACATTAACACATTCTTAACTTAGAACATCATTAAAAAAACAACTGAGATTACTAGCAAGCAGTCTCTACAGTAACTGCCAAAATCAACTATACTCTACAAAGAAACCACTAAAATCAAAGTTAAATTTATGTAGACCACGATGAACTGTTGGGTCTGGTAAGTGAGTGACTATATCAACTTCATCGATATCATCAGTAGCTAGATGTTCTGGCAAGAGTCGCTTTCCTGCTGCTTGTTTTATGACTTTTAAAACTTAACTGTATTTTTTCACAATTTTATTTGGACGGAAATCCGAAACTTTCATTATTGCATACATAAAGTAATGATTTTAAACTATATTGTTAAAGTGTTTATTTATTTTTATTTTTTCATGTTCAAAAAAAATGTTTAGGTTGTCATTGTTACAAAAACATAGGCAAGAACATATTAATACACACATTAACCTCTAATATTATGTATGTGGCATGAAAATGTATTTATATATATATATATATATATATATATATATATATATATATATATCATTTTTTATGTACCATTCGAAAGAGCTTTATATAAGCTTCCCATTAATATAAACTTCTTAGCAGTAGGTCAACAATGAAAAAAAAGTTATCCTACTTTATAAGAACGATTTATGTTACATGAGACAAAAGAAATGTGTCACTTAAACTATAGCCGGACCCCGAAAAAAAATAATACGGAGTCCGTCTGTCCCGCTTGCGAACATCTACTGCTGGTCGGCGGGAAAAAAAATAACTATTCCAGTTTGCTGGTTTAGTAACAACAGCGTTTGATTTCTACATTGTTGGATAAGAAGTTTTTATTCAAATATTTAATTTAACTTGATTTTGAGATATATTAATTTAAGTTAACTAGCCTGAGTTGTAATATTTTTAAGTGTAAACTACAATATAATTTAGTTGAATTATTGATTTGTTTATTTCAGACTTAAATTTTATTACATCGTAGGTCTAAAGTCACTTGGTGGAAAGTGAAACTCATAAAATTGGACGAAAACTTTATGGTGAAATCAAACACAGTTTATTAATATTATTTCACATTGTGGTAACATAAATGACATAGTAAGAGGACTTGATATCTTTGTTATTTTAATGTTTAGCATATTGAATTATTTTTTACTTTACAATTCTAAGTTGATCTGTCTGTTCCAAGTGATCATATTTCAATTAAGGAAAGTGTGAATTTTTTTTAAAGGACAGTAATGGTTGATACTTTAGGATGAAATTAAATATATAATTTTAAAAAACTAAATCGCAGAGGTAATAAGTTTTCGTCAGTTTTATTGAATTCTAATATTTTAAATTTATTTCATTTATGTCCAGATCCGAATCTCTAAAACAAATGAACATGGGGGGGCATAATTCTAAAGGTAAAATAATGTTTATTATGTAAGATAATTTATCATAATTAATGTTTATAGTCTTGTGTTTTTATTAGTTAAGTATAAAAAAATTTACATAAATATTGATGTTTAATATGTAAATATTTATTTACACCCGTGAATGAACATGATCAAATAACAATCAAATATTATTATCTCTTCAGCTAAGTTATCTAGTCATAGTAAACTGGACAAACCGGTGGATCAAATTCATGGTAATATAATTTTTAGTTTTCATTTCCTAAAAAAAAATCAACTTAGCAATAAATTAAAATTGTTGATATTAACTTATAAAAGCAATAACAAAAGGTCCATTCAGCTATCTAAAAACACAGTATTTTATTGATTTTTCGATGTAAAACTAGTTATAAATTAATATAGAAATAATTGTTTTATTTTGTTTTTAGGTGATCATGAAACTCAGGTGTCAGAAGGTGGAGAAGCTGATCTACACAAACATCTTATTGGCTGTAAGAAGAATCCAGGTCATAAACTGTTTATAACTGTTGATAGATTCACCTTAAACCATCTACCTAAAGGTCATCGTGACAAGGATCTTTTTGATCTGATCAAAGTTACAGCTGACCTGACAGTCAGAGTTGATGTAAATATGTCCAGTCCACACAGACCACAGTTTTGGCCAGAAACAAATGTTTCATATCCACTTTACAACATGAGAGACAAAACAAACTGGAGAACAGGAAGTGGGTGGGTGAGTGGCAGGGTGGACAAGTTTACAGATGGATATAGTGATGATATATTTGGAGGTAAACATTGGAAAAACTTTAAAACATGTTGGTGTAAGAAATGTAAACATTCAGACACAGCCAGCCACGTGTGGTGGCAGTTTAATGTGCACACAGCCACACAAGTGGTGTTTGATGACATTGAGGCCAGACACACATCATTGAGATTGTTTTATGATAGAGAAGACAGTCCAGTGGTCAGTGTTGATCAGGTCAGTGTTGATCATGTAAACATTGAGAGAGACTGGTGTTGGTTGAAATGTGTGACATGTGACAAAAATCTGGCAGATAAACTGAAAAAGTTGTGCGGAGATTATCATGATGTCTGGGTAAAAGTCTACAACAAATACAATAAATCACGAAATGTGGACAAGTTGAACTTTATAGTGTCACATCCTCATGGATGTAGTAAACAGGTCAGTGTTGGTCACTGGGTGGACAGATACAAGGGGGGTGATGGAATCCAGAAATTTACCTACACAACATGTACATGTCCAGGAAGTAGTGGAGCCAGAGTTCATTGTTTGGGGTATGATGATGATGTTGGTGTGTGGTTGTATGAACATGTCCACAGTGGAAGTTTAAATTCTAAACTTAATTACAGCGGGGCTGGTGATGCCTGGTGAGTTGTTTGTAAACAAAAAAAATAGCGGTGTTGTATTTTATTTGTACGTCATTCTATTATATTATGATATCAACATAAACATTTGTTTTTTTTTATTATTGTGATCAATATATTTATTTATTCTAACGTTGTTCGTTTATTATTGACATAAATATATTTATTTATTCTAATGTTTGTTTATTATTATCATCAATATATTTATTTATTCTAATGTTGTTTGTTTATTAAGGAGAAGAAGATCAGATGAAATAAAAATCCTTTTTTTGCAGATATTAGTTTAATATTTAACACACATATAGTACTGGAGATAGTTCGTTAAAATATAGTTTAAAAAAATAATTGCAACTAGTGTTTGCCATGGAAACAGCGGCCATATTTTGAGCATATTTTTCTAAACGCTATTTCTCCTAAAATACAACAGCTATCTAAATGAAATTGAGCATATAACATAATAGATGTATGGGTAATGAAAATTCTTGATAATTTTTTAATATCTTTAACGGTATTTTTTTAATTATTTTTTTTTCTAAGGGTTATTTGGCATTGGTCAAAATATGATACATTTACCATCAAAAAAATTCGTAAAAAAAGGATAGCCGATTATAAAATTTCATCAAGTAGATTTGACTACCCATGAATTTACAACATGTGTGCCAAATTTCAAGAAAAAGGAAAAATAAAAAACGTCAAGAAATACATAAGGCACAGTGTGTCTTTTGCACTGCCACTCACTTTTTTGACATAATGTCAAAAATGTGAATTCTAGGCTACCTTGTGTTTTTTCTTGAAAAGTTGAAAAAAATGTTTTTGGTCATTTTTGAATGTTTTTATAGTTTATTTTTGATTTTGCGTGTGTGTTAGTGTGTTTGTAATATTTTTTTTGTTTAGTAAAAAAAAAAAACCCAAAATTGATAGTTACTTTTTACCATACAGTAGACTTAGCGTAAACTTATCATTTTCAGCAACATTGTAGACGATTTTCAAGTGCAATTTTATTGAAGAAATAAAACATTGCAAATTATAAAACTCATATA
Source organism: Bulinus truncatus (assembly GCA_021962125.1). Taxonomy (NCBI): domain Eukaryota; kingdom Metazoa; phylum Mollusca; class Gastropoda; family Planorbidae; genus Bulinus; species Bulinus truncatus. The sequence continues at coordinate 259,854 of JAGDYQ010000323.1, forward strand.
CTTCGATTCAGAAATGGTAAAATTTCAATAATGAATAATAAAAAAAAAATCGATATGACACCAAGGGACTTAATCAATCTGGCGCTCCTGTCCTTAATGACACTTGTCATAGATCTCACAACTGACACTTGTCATAGATCTCACAACTGACCCTTGTCATAGATCTCAGAACTGACCCTAGTTACTGATCTCACAACTGACACTTGTCATAGATCTCACAACTGACCCTTGTCATAGATCTCACAACTGACACTTGTCATAAATCTCACAACTGTCTCTTGTCATAGATCTCACAACTGACATTTGTCATAGATCTCACAACTGACACTTATCATAGATCTTACAAATGTCACTTATCATATATCTTACAACTGACACGTATCATAGATTTAATCACATATGTCACTTGTCATAGACCTTACAACTGACACTTATCATATATCCCATCACAAATGTCACTTATCATAGATCTCATTATTTATACTTTCCCTAAGCCGCCCATCACCCTTCCCCATATTGCTAACCCACCGTCTTGGACAACATGATGTTGGGTGAAATGTATCAATAGTAAATAATGAAATTTGTACTTGGGTGTTTTAACAATTACTTTAATTTAACTTACGTCATAAAGTTTTCAGAGTGTGGTGTATGTTTTAATAAGGCGTGAAGTTTGATTACAATAATTTTCTGAGAAAAATGACTGATAAAGATTGATTATATATATTCAATTCAATTCACAGTAAATCATGAATCTATTTTTATTATTCAATTTTTTTTATAGACTAACGACAAAAATTTTTAAAATAAATTTTATCTCCTTTTGTTAAATAAAATAAACTGAAATGTAGTCGTTCATGTTTAATTCATTCCTAAATAAATTATAAAACGTTCTGTTTACACACTAATACTAATGGAAAAAAAAGACCCTGTAAATTATTGTAAAATTAATAATTAGTATCTGATCTCCTTGAATCGTTTGGCGTCCGGGAAGCTGATTTCTCATGTGAGGAGGCCCAACACAATCAATCACTTGTTGATGCTGACAAATATGTCGATGTTGAAACACACTTTGTAACCATAAAGAATTATTTTAAGTTTGATTAGTTTCTCTCTTTAAGACTTTTGTTCATTACCACTGTAGATGTATCTGGTTCTGAACTGAACAGTCTCGGTTTCACTTACACAGCATATCACGTAAGCAAAACACTGAAGTAGCAGTAAAGCAGTGTTTTGAGTTGGACACATCTAACATGAATATAAAATGTACTCGCCATAATACAGTCATTGGCTACCTTTGTCTATGTTTTTATTTGCCTCTACTCCCATATACTGTGCTAATTTCTGCACTCTTTTGTTCTATTTGTCTATGGTCGGTTTTGCTCTGCTCGTATCTGCTTTCGCTGCTCTAGCCTGTTATGTTTTCCTTGGTTTTTATTGCCGTAGGCCTCAAAGTCTTGCCTAATTTTGACAGAAAAAGTTGTAGCTACCGTCCATGGCTGATAGTTGGACATCTATAGCGCAGATTGGATAATTAGAGTTACAAGGGCTGTAATAGAAACGTAGTGAAATTCAACGTGGTAATAATTTTCACAGGAGGTCAACTTATAATGTGACTCTTCTCGGGTTTAAATCTCCTCAGTGGCCCTTCTTGTGTCAGCATCTCCCCAGGTGGCACTTCTTGGATCACCAACTCATCAGGTGTTCATTCTAATGCACTTCTTGATGTTAGTAATAATTATCTCACTTCATTTCTTAACTTTCCTATTTCCATTGTAAAATGATGGCTCTATGGGTCCCCTCCCTTTTTTATCAATAAAAATAATTAAAAAAATAACTTTGTGAATTTCTTTGTATCAATCGTGAATTGCTAAAATAAAATAATTAAGATTTAGATTTATCCATTATATAATTGGAAACAAGTCTAGTCTATGTAAGTTAAAATAAGTTCCTGTTTATTACTATCAGTCTTATAGGGTGAGACACCTCACTCCATTATAAAAAAAAAATAGGCTAAAGAGGAAATAATTCAAATTAAAAAAAATAATATAATATAGAATTATTCAGTAATTTCTGAAAATGTAAAAAAGCAAAAAAAAAGTTTGTAAATTTACAAAGTAAAATGGAATTTTATAAATCCATTTTACGATATTTTACAAAAACATAGATAAAACCATAAACTAATATACATATACATTTAAAAAAAAAATAATCTATAAGCTTCCAAAGACTTTTAAGAGGAAGATTGTCCTTGAGTATTACGGTTGATGTGAAAAATAAATAAGTTTTTTTTTTAAACATAAATCATATATGATAAGTAAAGTTACAATGTATTAAAAAACACAAAAAGAAACTTGATATTATTGGTGGCTATTACGTTTACCATCAAATTTCAGTGACTAGCTTTCTTAATTTAGTGTTTTCTTCAATTCTTCTTTAAGTTTTACAACGTATTTAATAGCTGATCTGAATATATACTGTAAAAAAGTCTGAATTCGATCCCATCATGAGATATCTGTCGACAAATGGTTGCTGCTTTGCTGGATGAAAACTTTGACGATGTTGATTTCCTCATGCTAATCGTCCAATGACATTTCATTTGTCATGAGTTGGTTATGTAATACTAAAGCTATTGCAAAGTGTCCGAAATTGTTCAACGACGGATTGTGTTTACAAAAATGAACAACTAAACTAATAACTGGTTAATTGGTTTATTGTTTAACGAAGACTTGAGGCATTGTTTTTGTAATGCTAATGTAATATTTACGGTTAACAAACTTTCCAATAAATGATATAGCCTAATTTAATTTGTCATTAACAAACAATTTGTGGTTCATTTACCACATAACTTTCATTTATCAACGTATTGCATTTTATAAATATATAATACATAAAATAAATAGGAAAAAAAATATTGCCTTTGTTAACTGTTTATTGTTTACTGAGAACATTTTTTACACAATATTAAAAATATAGTTTTTTTTTTCTTTTTTTCCTTTCTGGCTTGATCAAGTCTCCGTAACTTGGTAAGGCCGAAATGGAGTTATGGAGAAATACTATAATAGTCTTGTATTCCATGTACCACTCCAGTGCAGGCATTGGCAACCTGTTAAAAGAAGTTTTATGAGCTATACAGAAATAAAAAAATGGCATTGAGTTATCATCCATTCTTTATTCAAATTTTACACTTGCTTAATGATACATACTTAAAAATGAAAATAAGACTTTTTTTTTTACGTATCATACTTTCATAATATAAATATTACAATTTACATTAATTGTGTCATTTTTAATTAAAGCAGAGATCACAGCTGAAAGAAAACTACATTTTTCATATCTGTTGCATCATGAAATATCATGTGCTTCAAATAGAAAAAAAAAATTCATATCGTTAGTCATAGACACAATATTATATAATATAAAGTTACATACATTCATACATATATATATATATATATATATATATATATATATATATATATATACACACACACAAACACATTATTTGCTAAAACATTCTATGAAGAATTATATTTTACAAAAGTCTACATGGAAATTGGAAAAAAAAAACGATGAATTCCTATCAATGTTTCGTGTGTCTTTATTGTGTATCCCATTGCATGCATGAGGTAACAAACACAACAATGAAAACTTTATAGTTTTAATGAAAAAAGGATGTTTATTTCAACAAAGTTGGGAATAGCTGGATTGGATATTACGTACTGTAAGTGCTACAGGCAACTATATGTGATGATAGACTGGACATTATGTACTATAAGTGCTACAGGCAACGCTATTTGTAGCTGGACTGGATATCACGTACTGTAAGTGCTACAGGCAAACTATATGTGATGATAGACTGGGCATTATGGACTATAAGTGCTACAGTCAACGGTATTTGAATCTGAACTGGATATTACGTATTGTAAGTGCTACAGGCAGCGATATGTGGTGCTTTTTAAATTTATACTTTTAATTTTATTATAAGTGGCTTTGAAAAAGTTTGCTTTATAAGTTTATTTTTAATTCATGTCTGAACAATAATTATTTTTTTTTGGTTCTAAATGTCACTTAATTAATCTTAAAATGTCATGTGCCTATTATTTTTAATATTTTTATAAGAATATTTCTTGTGGAATTCCCATGAAACTTGGGAATCTAAGCACAATAAAACAACATTCTTTTTTTTAAAGAAAGTAATGGCTAGACAGCAAGAAGAAATATTTGACTAGCCATACCTGATCACTTTCTTTCTTTCCGTACCGGCACCAGTTTACAAAATGCTCACAGTTTGAATAGAAGACATTGTAGCCAACTTTCCCGATATTCTGAGTGGCGTTACTCTTTATTGTCTCCGGATCAAAAGGTCTTGGAAAGTAAATAAACATAATTTGTTTACATAAATATGTTAATTACAAATATTAGAAATTCACATAAATAATATTAATAGTAAAATAAAAAAAGTGAGTAGAAGGAAATTATATTAAGAAAAATAGTTTTAAATAGTTGTGATGAAACTAATTTTAGTACATTAATTTCTATTCTCATTTGTAATTTTATCTGCTATTAAAAATGTATATATATATATATATATAAATATATATATATATATATATATATATATATATATATATATATATATATATATATATATAAGTCTATTCTTCGCCCAACCATGCGGGACTTCAGCATGCAAGAAGCAAATATATATAGAGAGAGATTTATCACGTTTCTGAAATTCCCGAATACTTAAAAGTAGTAAGCAAGACGCATTTATCGTTCAACAACGTTCGATAACTCCGCGTTGTTTTCTTTTATAAAACCAGATTGTTTTAATTTCTTATATGACGTTTTGTCCTTTTATTTAGTGAAATATATTAAGCAATACGAGCACAATGGTGATTATACATTACTCTTTTATGTCTAGACAGCTCCAATAATTTTTAAAATAGTATTATTTGGTCGTAATCATGTTTTTTTTTTGCTCTAACTTCGAAACAATTTCATTTATGACCTGTCGAGGTAAATTATGTAGCCGTTAAACCGCGAAAATTGATGTACATAAAAAAACATTAGCATGTCAACTGATTATTGTAAAGAAAAAAAAAACACAAAATAAAACACATTTAATAATACAATTATGTCTGAGGAATAACTTACTATTGAACTATTTTCCAATTTTAGAATAAAAAAAATAGTGAATAAATATAGATGAGATGTGAAAATGCTATGGAGGCCGGCGCTATCTTTAGGCTACAAAGTGGGTCAAGAGAACACATTCAATGTTGAAGTGTAGACAATAAAATATCAGATGTGGTGAAATTTTTTTGTTTTTATTTCTTTGTGCTGCTGTTTTGGGGAAAATACTAATTAATTAAATTATAAATATGTATGGCTGATAATAAACAAATATTAACTGTTTCAGAATATGTACGCATTACAAAAAAAATATTAACTAACATCTATTTTTACTATTGCGGCAGACAAAAAATAAAGAGCAATGCAATTTTTTTTTAAAATTAACCCCCCCCCCTTTCCGAAATATGTTTGTTAGAAACTGAAAGAACAAAAATATAATTTTAAAAAAAATCCTGATCTTAAAAAAAAGACATAAAAATATATCTAACCAATAAAGAGAAAATGAAATCTGGCAGATCAAGGCAACCGAAGAATTAACTAAGAATGTGTAAACAATAAAATAAAAAAAAAACAAATTGCTGGACGGTGCCATATATTGACCTTAAAATCTGCATATGATAGGTCAAAGTTCCACTTTGCATACCATGTATTTTCTCCCAAGATGTCAGCCTGTTTGTTTGCTTATTTTAAAAATAATATGACAGTAATTAAACTACGCCGCGGGATGACTAGTATTGTTAATTTTCTTATTTGTACTGAATATTTCTATAAAAAAACATACACCCTAATAATGTATGTTTTATCTCATAATATCTTTATGCATGTTAAAATGATGAAGGTAAAAATACAAACCTTTTTCGTAATTGATTTGCTAGCGTTCTGTTGTCTTATAATACTATAAATACATTACAAACTAAATCGGAGGTCTCATCAGTACTAAATAATTAAATGTAACTAAATAGTGTTTAGTTTGAAAAAAATTAACATTAATAAGTGTTTTTTTTTTAGTTAATATATATTAAATACCGGTGCGGGAGTAAAAAAAAATAATACTGTTATTAAATATGGCCTGCTGATAAGAGATCAGAAACATGCTCAATTAACGATTACGAGACAAAACCATCTCAATAAACATTTAAATATCAAAATCAATGTCTACAGCCATTAGCCCAGCAACCAATCATGCCCCTCCCCTCTTAGACTGAACTCCTCTAATTACATGCACCATCAACTGTAAATCCATCCAGCCTTTGACATTTCTTTGGTTGGCACTCTCCCTTGTTGCGACCTTACAGGTAGAACTATTCAGACCTACACTGCTAGACGATTATCAGAGGACATTAAATATCGAACCGTGATTTTAAATAGTAAGGCTACAAATATATAGTGGTTTTTTTCTGTACAATAGATAATTGAAATACACAAACCTCCATGTCTTGTCTCGACTGTTGTTGATGAAGGCCTTATCCTTGGCAGCTACCGCCCAGAAATCGTCTGTACGAATAGCTGCTTTGTCGGATGGTAATCCGATTACACTGGACAGCTGTTTACTGTTTATTGTATTTTTGATACCACCATTGTTAGCTGCCGCTAAGTGAGCTATCTTACCGGAACCTTGATTTAAGTATTTTACAGAGTTTGTGACATAAATAATACTTTCAATATTTTTAACCATATTTTTTATGTTTTTTTTTTTAGAGCATTTTCGAAAAAAAATGCTCTATTGTCCCCGTTTTGTCTGTCTGTCCGTCTGTCCGTCATCACCCTAGATCTCAACAACCATAAGTCCTAGACCCATGATGTATATATCATTTTGTAGGTCTTGGCCTGCCAAAAAAAACACTTTTGTCCGTTTCGCGATCTGACCTCTCAGAGCCATAAAAGGGGGCTTATAAAGTACCGTTTTTTTACTATATAAGCTATATTAACAAAAGAGCGATTATATCTCAGCAACCATAAGTTCTAGACCCATGATTATATATCATTTTGTAGGTCTTGGCCTGCCATGTGTACATCAAAAGTTCATTTCGCGATAGGACCTCTGAGGGCCGGGCTTCAGGGCTCCTAAGGGGCTTATATATTATATATATGGCCCATTCTACACCTTGTACGTTCAATAACCCATTCATTTGGTGCGAAATACTACAGCACGTAATTTCACCAAGATTTATTCATCAAATGAAATAGTAAGCTTGTGTTCTGAGTTTAATTGAAAGTATCAGAGCTATGCAACAATTGACGGAGATTTCGGACGATTAAATGACTACAATTTCGAATGTTTTCAATTATGAGTCCTATTTCAGTAACCACAAACCACTTGTAGTTAGATTTAAGAGAAAATAATTTTTTTTCAAATATAAAGAAACGTTTTTTTATAATATTTTTTTTACAGATATATGCATTACACAATTGAATTTATAAAAATTTCCAAAATTTACAAATATTTACTGAAAGCTAACAAACGTACTGATACATAACACGAAAATGCGCTAGAATGTCCAGAATGGAACAGGCTTAATTGCTTGTTTTAATTAATTCTATATTTTTATATTTTCTTTATGCGTGTTTCATTCGTCAAAAATCTTTTCAAGAAACTTTGAACCTGATCAGGTTTAATAAGAGAACTCAAATTTGGTACAAGTGTAAATAATTTATGGTCATCATACTCTATTATTATTTCGTAAATTATGTAGCTAATTACTTTATGGTGATGTTTACAATGATAAAAGGGTGAGTGTGATGAAGTAACTAAAACACGAAAATACAATACAAGTACATACGTTTGCAATGTAATGAAGATTTTATGTCTTAAATACTCTCCACATTGATAGAGTGTGTAACAAATAATAGCAACATTAATTCTTTAAAACTAAAAAGTTGAAATATATATATATATATCGTATACCTTATGACATTGTTTTTCAACCTTTTTTACTCAGGGGAACCCTTTGATGTCGTCAGATTTCTGGCGGAACCTGTGTACCCCTTTATGTCCCTTCATGGCGAACCCCAATTTTTTTTTCGATCTACCATTAATCAACAGTTCTTACAAGTCTTACAGGACTAATTATTTATTTATTCATTCAACATACATCATCGACAATAAATGCAGTTTACAATGATAGATGCATGTTTGGTCGAGTACGGAAAAAATGTCAGTGTGAACATTGTGCTTAACGCTTTCTGCACAGCAGATGTATTCTTGGACAAATTTTTGATAGACAAAAGGCGTTCTCGTTTCTTGTGTTTGATGTTGCTCATGACCGAAAATCCAAACTCGCACATGTAAGAGGTGGAAAAAAGCAACAGAAGTCGCAAAGCTTTCTCAGCAATTGCAGGGTACTTGTTTTCAACTAACAACCGAAAATTATCCATGTTGAGCTCTGCATGCTTGAGTTTAAGTGTTGTGTCACTTGCAATGCTAGCCAGCTCCTCTTCCTCTTTCAAAGTAAACTGTTCTTCGCACGATTCAAGTTCAATAAATGGATTCCTAACCCAGTCATACTGGTCAACAGATGTTGATGGGAAGTATTTGTTGAGACTGCTGGACAGACTTTCCAAGTGGTGGACGATCAACGGCAGAATGTCTTGGTGGTTGATGAGATTAACGTTGGGAAACATTTCTAAATTCCCAGCAGCTGCACGCTTCTTCCACAGCAACAGTTTTATTCTGAAAAGCGTTTATTTTGTCACTTGAAGTCAAGATGTTTTCATTTCTGCCTTGCAAACCACTGTTCAAAATGTTGAGTTCTTGAAATATATCAGTCATATAAGCTTTTTTAGAACACCAGCTCTCGTTACTCAGAGCGTTTTCAAACTCCTTCAGTTTTTCACTGGAACAGAATGCCAAAAGTTCCTCTCTCAGCTCGTAGAAACGAGATAGAACCTTTCCACGAGACATCCATCGCACGTCTGTATGTTGAATAAGGCTTATGATCACACATTGTTTGATTATTGTGTTGTCCCCTTTTTTGTGTTTGGTGCTTGTGACCTGGTATTAGTAAGGTCAAGCATGTATTAATACGAATGATGAAATAGTGGTATTCACCCACGCGATAACCTTCATCTTCGATCTGGCGCGAAATATACCAACGCTTTATCATTGACCTATAGTTTTGGCGGAAAAAGAGCGTGGGTGGCAGGCCCGTAGCGTGCGGGGGCCATGGGGGCCGGCCCCCCTGCATTTTGTCTGGCCCCCTCTGCTTATTAGTTCTACTTAGTAAAATGTATTATCTGCCTTCCCCCAGCTATTGCCTGATCCCTGCTGTAGAATGGCTGGCCCCTCATGTAGAATTTTTACTCTACGGTTCTGGTGGGTGGATTACGTAAAAGAGTGGAAGAGATAACGGTCAGTAGGAGACCGGGTGTGACACGCGAAAGAGGATAATAAGAAGGTATGCGGGATGTACAGGAACGAAGGAGGACAGTGCAGTGAAGAGTAACGGTTGTCATAAAGTTCACGTAGTGAATTATGAGTTCATACAGAGCAGATACATGTGGAGTAATTTATTCATGGATATTATAGTGAGATGTTATTTATTGGTGAACTCCTCAGTTGTTAATCATTTCATTATATTTATATGTGGATTCTCATATGTAAATATCACGTATTAAAGTTCAGTTGTTAATTCTATTATATTACAAGGATACGACTATATATATATATATATTGTTTACAAAACATTTAATTCTAATAAACAATACTTTAAACTAAAAAAAGTTTCTTTTAATTTATTTATAATATTATTATTTAATGACCGAAATTAAAATGTGAATAGACACAGAGTTTATCAAAAGTAAGCTATCTTTTATGATTACATTTATATTATCGCAGATTAAATCCCTATTGAAAGAACTAAGCATAAATATTAATGAGCTCTTCTCTTTCTCTACCGAACCCTTTTTCATAACTCTACTTTGCTTAGTTCTTTTTTTTTTTCATCAGGCAAGAATATATTGAGTTTGGTTTTATTCTCATATACAGTAAAGTATTATTTCTTAAATAATCTATATCTAAATTTAAATATATATATATATAAAGAAAGAAAGAAAGAGAGAGAGAGAGAGAGAGAGAGAGAGAGAGAGAGAGAGAGAGAGAGTCATTGTGTAAAAACTTTTTTAAGCAAATAGTTCTAACCTATATAGAGTCCCCAATGGGAGTAGAGTGGTCGTTTAAATTCAACACGATCTCCAGGTTTAAGTTGATCATAAACAAACTTATTGTGTTGCTGATTTTCACTAGCACTATCCATGACTAGCAGGCTTCTGGTATTGGTAGGCTTATAAACAATCACGGTAAAATTACACATTAATAAACTGTAGTTAAAATAAATAATTAGGTGAAATAGGCCTACACATTAAATAAACAAATTCAAACTAGCATTGTATGCTATAATATATACGCAAAAGCAAATGATTTCAACTTAATGGTATACATGGGAAGACATACTCACTAAATGCATTCCAATATATTGTTAAAATTGAGCATTCTAAAAAAGGAATACCGGTAAAATTACCCAAATATTGTAGGACCTAAGCGATTGGTTATTACATGACAAATATATTTTACAAATAACGTTTGATTTATTTGGAGAATACTCAAAACTCTTACACCGAAATGATATAGACTTAAAAAAAAACAATACAAGCAAACGTAATATGAATCGAAGCCTGAACGATTTTGGACACTTTTTATAGACCTTGTTTAAATATACCATAATTATTTAATTTAGTTTAACCACGAAATATCTTTGTTAGACACCATAATTTGATTTATATTTATTAACAACCGTCTATGTGAAAAGAACGAAACAATTAGGCATTAAGTTGTATGACCATTTAGATCAACTTTTGTTAAATAAGACGACTGTGCTCCAATATAACTAGAGCTCGCATTAATCATATTTACATACGGATTGTATATTTCATATATAAGCGCATCGCTATTTTAAAAGTCAATGATTAAAAATGCCGACATTTGTGTTGGTTCTTTATTTAATTGTTTAAAAGTTTAAGTTCCCTTAGCCAGCGGGCAAGGGTTAGTTGTAGAATTCAACTGTTTTAATTACCAGACATATTGGGATAGTGTTGTTAGCACAATGCACACCTTAACTTTACTAACTAATGTAGGATATCTATTAAAAACTATGTGGACTTTGAAGACTTGTAACCAAATTTTTTCCGTGAGAAAATCCTCTAGGATCTCGCCGAGAATCGAACTCAGGGCTCTCAGATGAACAGGCTAGCGATCTATAACGCTCATCTATCCTTCAACTCTTAGAAAGTGTAGGCCTAGCCACTAAATACTGGTACACAAAATAATAACACGAAAAATGGCGGAACCGTAAACACTAATTTTAATTGCCAATGCTCATTCTATTTAGTTTATATTTTGTGATTTTAATAATAATTCGTATTTTTCAACAGTGATAAATCATAATTATATATCTGCATTACAAGTTATTACCAATCATTAGGCTCAGAATGTGAACTTGCAAGATTTTAACTTAAATTTTAACTTAAATAATGGCAAGATTAGTATATATAGGCCTATAACCCCTTCCAAAAATACTAAGTGCTTTTTTATTGATTGATGTTTAAATGTAATTTTATTAGATTTTTTGTATCAGTCATATTCGATTTCTAATGAATTATATACAATTTTACTACATAATACAAAATATATTTGATTATATTCACTTACAAATAGTATCAAAGATATTTAAGGCCCGTTATGAAAGTTGAATGATTGAATCATGAAATAAAACTTTAATATAAAACGAATGCCACTGTTGATATGACAAATATGAGTAAAAAATAGCGATTAGATTTTTATTCGTACTTTAATAAATGCTAGAATTATGATCCTATATTTTTTTAAAGAAATCATTTAAATCTGTGATAATCCTGTGTCCAGTGACGAGAACAACTTTTATCCGTCTATCACGCAATATGCTAAATACCGGAAAATTTAAAACATTAATCAATTCAGAATAATTATGTTATATAATTAACTAATGGTTGAAGGCCGTAAAATGTGCATTAAGTTTGGTTGAAATTTTGTTTCGATATTCAGTGAACAAACAAAAAATTATAAATAAATTAAATAACACATGATTACAATACTCTATCGATAAACCATATGTATGTAAAAATTAAAATCGATTACTTACAGCTGTTATTTTCTGTTATAATGATTATCAAGATAGGTTGTGATGAAAAGATGTTTTTTTTTAAAGAGTACCACAATACACAAACACGTGGTGAAAATGAATTTGATGTGAGCTACGTGCAGGACAGCATGAGATTGAAATTTATTGCAATATTCTGATTATTTCCCCGATGCGAATTGGTTGTTCGCATAAATAGGAAATAGGCTGACTTCTAGGAAATGTAAAAATAGATCCACTCCCACTTCTTTGTTGCAATTTCAGCGTAAAATGTTTCAAAAATCGTCTAATGTCTTCATTAACTATTTTGTTAAAATGTTAAAAATAGTTTATTTGCATTTTAGTTTCTGTATATAATTTAACTAATTGTATTTAATCTGGCGGTTAAAAAACTTAATTGGGTCGGTCGTGCTTATATATCAGAGTGTGCCAAAAAAATGAGAACATTGCGTAGAAAGTAATATAATTATATCAAAGTTTGTTTAGCTGTATGCATAATATCTTAAATTGCTTACTCATTTACTTACTTGCCAATTTAGATATATGACGTCATTAGTTTGACAATTTCCGGGCGTCATTTTGGATTTTAATATGACAATTGTTTACAAAAGAAAATGTAAGTTTTTTCCCATGAATGACAACAATTACCGCGGACGACCGTATTTTAATTTAAAATTTGCGAATTGAAAAACAGTTGGGTGCTAGGAGAATCGTGAATGAGTTTCCCAACAAAGCCTGGAGTATAGCTAGTGACAGTCGAGTTATACATACAATTAACCACAACGGTACAACAGAACGTAAACACGGAAGTGGTAGAACACAATCGGCCAGAACACAACAGAATATTGAGCGGGTGAGTGAGCTGATCTGCAGTCAAGATGGTGATCCTCACAGTCACAAACTTCCACGAGAAATAGAAACAGAAACTGGTATATTACGTTCGTCAATCTACGTATTGTTAAACATGATTTAAGACTCACAACGTACAAGCGCGTGATCGGGCTGAGGCTGAATAAAAATGTCAAATTGAAATGCTTGCAACGCAGCCGGCAGCTACATGAGCAGTTTCCTGATGAGAGAAGTGTACGAAACATCTAGTTTACAGATGAAAAGACATTTACCGTTGCCACTCCAGTTTATTCTTAAAATGATCGTATTTATTCCGCTAAAACAAAGAAAGCGCAAGTTCAGGAAATTCCTTAAAAAAAAATTGCAGCAATTAATAATCTTCAATTTCTCACTGTCCTTTATTCATTATCAACATGAATTGTTCTATTTCAGTATCAAAGTAAACTTCACGATTAATGTATACAGTGTTAGGAGTCATAATACCCTATGACTAGGATAAATGAAATGTGTTTTAGCCATGGTGTCAAAATGTTGATCACCAGTCAAGTATAAAACTCAATTATTAAAAATCTCCTTTTGAGATAAGCTTGGCGGCTGTAACTAGACTATCAGGCTAAAATTTTGAAGTCTGAGGTATAAAGTTTGTTTCCACCTGTCCCAAAAATTATAACTTTAAGAAAAAACAATTTTACCAATTAAAATTAAATCTCTGAATGAAATGAATGTAAAAATCTATATTTTTTTATTAAATAAAAATATCACTCACCTCGAATTTTTCTTTTATAAAGAAAAGTCATACTCTCCTTTTGCACCCCCTTATTAAAATGTATAAATAATAGTACACATAACCTGTTTTTAAATAATAGTACACATAACCTGTTTTTAAATAATAGTACACATAACCTGTTTTTAAATAATAGTACACATAACCTGTTTTTAAATAATAGTACACATAACCTGTTTTTAAATAATAGTACACATAACCTGTTTTTAAATAATAGTACAAATAACCTGTTTTTAAATAATAGTACACATAACCTGTTTTTAAATAATAGTACACATAACCTGTTTTTAAATAATAGTACACATAACCTGTTTTTAAATAATAGTACACATAACCTGTTTTTAAATAATAGTACACATAACCTGTTTTTAAATAATAGTACACATAGCCTGTTTTTAAATAATAGTACACATAGCCTGTTTTTAAATAATAGTACACATAGCCTATATTTTTTTTTTTTAAATTGAAGAATTTTATATTATTTCCTTTTTTTTTGTAAATTTCCCGATAAAATTGTGTGGCATAACTAGGTATAAGAAATCCTCTCAGAAGGCACTAAACTTTACCACCATCAAGAGTATCAGGTGCAGTGGAAGTGGGTGTGAAGGACCATCTACACTGATCACTTTATTCCTGTTTTGATGCCAGTCAACAATATTTTCGTCTGCTCCAGGGCATAAGCCACCTTTAGTCCGGATGCACAAATTAAGTCATTGTGTAAGAGCAACAATGTTATTTCCAGGGGTTACATAATTTAGTGAATCGAAGACCACAGTTTGGTATTTTTATACTTAGCATTAAAACATAAAGTAACAAAATTTTAAAACAAAAACTATGTTATGTATTCTACACTAGGATGTATGCATGATATGCATTCTACACCTATCTGTATGTAGACGTATTTTAATATTAAAATCTTGTAGCCTAACATTGAAATGTTAATTACATTGTATCATTGTCTACACATTGTGTAATTAAATGATTTTGTTGGATCATACTAACTAAACCATGAATAGATAAAGATTTCGATTTAATATAATTAAGTTATTACCACTAAAGTAGTGCATTCTTCAGTAGTTTGATAGAATTTAAGGAAAAATGAAATGTTTAAAAAGTTTTTTAGTTAATGAACTATGCATTCACTTCCAGCAAGTTTATCATGCAACAGTTTTATAAGACGGGGAGAGAGAGACAGACAGACAGAGAGAGGGAGAAAAAAGCATGAGATAGGAAGAAAGAGAGAAGGAGAGAGAGAGAGAGAGAGAAAGGGAGAGAGAGGGAGAGAGAGGGAGAGAAAGTTTGAGGATGAGAGATACCTTTGAAATACATAAAAGTGAGATATAATGAGACATAGATATCGATGTCAGTGACAAAGTACAAGTGAAGATAATGGGTGTCAGTGAGTCATGGACACAATGAATGGAGGGATGGGGTCGTAGGTCAGTGAGACCTATATACACTCCCATTTAAATATATACAACATACAACTTTATATATGTATACATAGTAAACAAACACTATAACACATAGTAAACAAACACTATAACACATAGTAACAAACACTTTAGCACATAATAAAAAACATTGTAACACATAGCAACAAACAAAATAACACATAGTAACAAACTCTTTAATACATAGTAACAAACACTATAACATATAGTAACAAATACTATAACACATAGTAACAAACACTATAACACATAGTAACAAACACTATAACACATAGTAACAAAATAACAAATTAGTCCTACTCTCAATGTCATCAGGGGGTCTCCTTGACCTGAACGGAAGGTGGACATGTCATTGTGCAGAAGGAAACTGTTCAGATGAGCACAACATGTGTCCTTCAGGGCAATGCGTCAAAGGATGGTTCGCCTACTCTTGTCAGTACCGTGAGTAATAATCACAATCTATGATAAATGTACACTACTGACAGAGTGTAGATAAACATGACAACAAGGAGCAATATTATGTAATGTTCAATTAATTTTATGCCAGCTATATGAAGAATTGTATAGGTTTTTTTTTTGTAACTTTTGTATTTTGATTGGTGAAAGTAGAACTGAAGGCTGACAATTGAACTGGGACTAACGGTTTGAAAACAGACTTTATTTAAATGGTGTTCTAAAAAGTAAACATAATAAAATAAAATAGAAAATTGTTTGATAAATGTACTAATGATGTAGGTACATAATTGTGAATGCAATATTATCAGGTATAAAGGACTGGTGTTAAACTATATTCAATTTTTTAATACGAATTACACTGCAATATGTCAAACATAAATTATTGCAATGAAGTATACATATTTACACTGAATAGATTTTTTTTTTCAAATTATTTGAATAGAAGAAGAACGACATAAATTATGCAGTAGGCTTAGTGAAGTAATTGTTTAAAAGCAAATGGTTCAATATAAGTATTGTTATATTACATGGTTCAATATAAGTATTGTTATATTACATGGTTCAATATAAGTATTGTTATATTACATGGTTCAGTATAAGTATTGTTATATTACATGGTTCAGTATAAGTATTGTTATATAGCATGGTTCAGTATAAGTATTGTTATATTACATGGTTCAATATAGGTACAGTTATCTTAAATTGTTTAATATAGGACAGTTATATTTAATGGTTCATTATAGGTACAGTTATGTTAAATAGTTTAATATATGTACGGTTATGTAGAATGGTTCATTATAGGTACAGTTTTGTTAAATGGTTCAATATAGGTACAGTTATGTAAAATGGTTCAATAAAGGTACATACATACTAAGTGGTTCAATATATGAACAGTTATAGTAAGCGGTTCAATATAAGTAGATATATGTTATGCGAGCAGGTGACGCAGGTGCTTACGCACAAATGACACACCCAGATTTGAATGATAACAATAACTCGACTTGTTACACATCTGACAATAACACTGTATCTGCACATTGGGAAGAAGAATTCGACGTCTCATGGGTTCGTCTAGTTTTCAATGCTGAAGGTAAGTAGTTATTTATAGATTAGAGTGTCCTCTTACATTGTGCCCCTACCATGATACATTGTGCCCCTACCATGATACATTGTGCCCCTACCATGATACATTGTGCCCATACCATGATACATTTAGCCCCTACCAACACACACTATACCCCTACCATGATACATTGTGCCCCTACCAACACACACTATACCCCTACCATGATACATTGTGCCCCTACCAACACACACAATGCCCCTACCATGATACAATGTGCCCTTACCAACACACACTATGCCCCTACCATGATACATTGTACCCCTACCAACACACAATATGCCCCTACCATGATACATTGCGCCCCTACCAACACACACTATGCCCCTAACATGATACATTGTGCATTGTGCCCCTACCAACACACACTATGCCCCTACCATGATACATTGTGCCCATATCATGATACATTGTGCCCCTACCAATACACACTATGCCCCTACCATGATACATTGTGCCCCTACCAACACACACTATGCCCCTACCATGATACATTGTGCCCCTACCAACACACACTATGCCCCTACCATGATACATTGTGCCCCTACCAACACACACTATGCCCCTACCATGATACATTGTGCCCCTACATTACACATTGTGCCCCTACCATAATACATTGTGCCCCTACATGATACATTATATCCCCATTAAGAAATGCTGAAGATCTGCCGTGATATAAGGTCTAACTCTCGAAGTTAATTGTATATAAAAATTATGCCCTTTCCCAGCCTTCACTCAGTCTATCAGTGTTTCAAAACATTTGAAACAATGCTATTAAACGGATTATATAAATTATTATAACTTAATATATAAGAGTTCAGTTCACTATTCTGTAATCATGCACAATTTCTATTTTAGTAATGATAGTTTATATAGCTATTTATAGATTTAATGAGTTATTGTTTTTACTGTTTAATGCATTTTTAAATGTAAACCTTTTTTTTTTCTTATCTTTTAGTTATAGTATTTTTAAATTATTTTTAGTTTTATTATTATTATTTTTTTTTCAATTAATGTAATTGAAATAATTGAGCAAGTCTATACACAAACAAGAAAGCTTTAATATTTCGCGTCCGTCTGTACCGGTGCTATATAACGTATTTATGTCGACGTGACAATTCTCCAGCCCGATATCTTTCCCTTTTTGAAAATGATTAAAAAATATCGTGAATGGTCCGTGTAGAGTCAACACGTATAGAACATGTCCTAAATTGAGTTACAAGATTTGAGGACACTCGCTCGCAAAGCTACAAACAGATTGTCTGAATCTGTCCACTAGTGTCCACCAGGATTGAGAACACACATCTGTCCAAGGTCTCTCCAGTTAAGCCTATTTTATTTAGTATGACCGTTAGTGGTGACCGTTATTTAAGCCTGATCAGTTGTTACAGTATTCCGAAAATAACGAAGTCTTTTTTTTTTGTTTTAGCTGTGTCATACTTTTGGACCATATTATCAGTAAAGTAAATGCAAATATAGTCAAGTTCACCGATAGATAAAATATAAATAGTTAGCACTTAGCAGACGATACGGAAGAGAACGCATTCGGGCTGAAAGTGGCGGGGTTAAATATATCGTAAACTATGTAATATAGGTGGGGAGGGGGACATTAATAATTAGGCAAGGGTTAAGGTGGCCACTGAACAAAACAAGTCGAGAAACACTGATATATAGGTTGGGAAACACTATGATACATACGTTGGGAAACACTGATATATACTTTTGTAACTCTCTTATTCTAACACACGGCGCTGCACCATTCGTCGCCTGCACAGGTGCGTAAATAAGAGATTGGGTGGGGGTACAACAACATTCGTTCCCCTCCCCCTTCTCATTTGGCGCTAGCATCAGGACGATGCGTCGAGACCAGTCACGTGACCTGAATTAAAGGGGTGGGGGATCTACTTCGGACTTAAGATATAAGCAGTGACCAGAGAAAAAGTGGACAGTCGTGACTTAGCATTTTAGGAAGTTATATTGAGAACAACGAGTTCGTTACCTGAAGGTAACACGTTCGACTCGCTTGTCGCTGTAGTGATTGATCCAAGTGGATGTATTAGTTTAGCTTAGTAGTTGTAGATTTAATTGTAAAGTGAATTTGTAGAAATATATAAAGTATTAGTAGAGTCATATTAAACCCACGTGTCCTGTGTGTCATTCTGTATAATATAAAGTTACAACAATACGTTGGAAGACACTGATATAAAGGTTGGGAAACACTGATACATAAGTTGGGAAACACTGATATATACGTTGGGAAACACTGATATAAAGGTTGGGAAACACTGATAAATACGTTGGGAAACACTGATATATATGTTGGTAAACACTGATATAAAGGTTGGGAAACACTGATATAAAGGTTGGGAAACACTGATATATACCTTGGTAAACACTGATATAAAGGTTGGGAAACACTGATATAAAGGTTGGAAAACACTGATATAAAGGTTGGTAAACACTGATACATAAGTTGGGAAACACTGATATATACGTTGGGAAACACTGATATAAAGGTTGGGAAACACTGATATAAAGGTTGGGAAACACTGATATATACGTTGAGAAACACTGATATAAAGGTTGGGAAACACTGATATATACGTTGGGAAACACTGACATAAAGGTTGGGAAACACTGATATATACGTTGGGAAACACTGACATAAAGGTTGGGAAACACTGATATATACGTTGAAAAACACTGATATAAAGGTTGGGAAACACTGACATAAAGGTTGGGAAACACTGATATAAAGGTGGGGAAACACTGACATAAAGATTGGAAAACACTGATATATACGTCGGGAAACACTGATATAAAGGTTGGGAAACACTGATACATAAGTTGGGAAACACTGATATATACGTTGGGAAACACTGATATAAAGATTGGGAAACACTGATATTTACGTTGGAAAACACTGATATAAAGGTTGGGAAACACTGATATAAAGGTTGGGAAACACTGATATATACGTTGGGAAACACTGATATATACGTTGGTAAACACTGATATAAAGGTTGGGAAACACTGATATAAAGGTTGGGAAACACTGATATATACGTTGGGAAACACTGATATAAAGGTTGGGAAACACTGATATAAAGGTTGGAAAACACTGATATATACGTTGGGAAACACTGATATAAAGGTTGGGAAACACTGATACATAAGTTGAGAAACACTGATATATACGTTGGGAAACACTGATATAAAGGTTGGGAAACACTGATATATACGTTGGGAAACACTGATATAAAGGTTGGGAAACACTGACATAAAGGTTGGGAAACACTGATATATACGTTGGGAAACACTGATATACAGGTTGGGAAACACTGACATAAAGATTGGAAAACACTGATATATACGTCGGGAAACACTGATATAAAGGTTGGGAAACACTGATACATAAGTTGGGAAACAATGATATATACGTTGGGAAACACTGATATAAAGATTGGGAAACCCTGATATTTACGTTGGAAAACACTGATATAAAGGTTGGGAAACACTGATACATAAGTTGAGAAACACTGATATATACGTTGGGAAACACTGATATAAAGGTTGGGAAACACTGATATATACGTTGGGAAACACTGATATATACGTTGGGAAACACTGACATAAAGGTTGGGAAACACTGATATATACGTTGGGAAACACTGATATAAAGGTTGGGAAACACTGACATAAAGATTGGAAAACACTGATATATACGTCGGGAAACACTGATATAAAGGTTGGGAAACACTGATACATAAGTTGGGAAACACTGATATATACGTTGGGAAACACTGATATAAAGATTGGGAAACACTGATATTTACGTTGGAAAACACTGATATAAAGGTTGGGAAACACTGATATAAAGGTTGGGAAACACTGATATATACGTTGGGAAACACTGATATATACGTTGGTAAACACTGATATAAAGGTTGGGAAACACTGATATAAAGGTTGGGAAACACTGATATATACGTTGGGAAACACTGATATAAAGGTTGGGAAACACTGATATATACGTTGGGAAACACTGATATAAAGGTTGGGAAACACTGATATATACGTTGGGAAACACTGATATATACGTTTGGAAACACTGATATAAATGTCTTCTTACTATGTTTTCCCTACAGTCAGGATCCATATCAGTCTTTTATTAAAAAAAAAAAAAGAATGAAGAAAAAATGTAATTGCTTCATATTGCAGCCAGTGTGACTCATTTCGAGCTACTGTATGACATACACAATACGAGTAAAATTTGCAAATCGCCAAGAGCCATAGAAGTACCTGACATGAACAACGTGTATGACCTGGACTGCTTTGTATTTGCTTTGGCAAGACGCGTCACCGTGACCTGGTATGGACACGGGTCATTGTGTACTTTTAATATATGTAATGGTGAGTAGACAGGGTGAGTAGTTTTTACATATCCATACGATTTTCTCTTTTATTTCATCTCCATGCGGATGGATGGTCGTGGCGGTGTAAACCACGTGGCTGTCGACATGAACCTCCCTGGTTCGATCCTCGCTGATTCTTGTGACCGTCATTTGTTCACTCGGTGGTGAAAGTTCCATATTGTCTTCCGAAGTGCATTCTTAGTGATAGTTGAGAAGAAAGATGGGCTGTACAAAATGGCCTATTCATAAGTTTACAACGATTAAAAGACAAACAATACATCCCTACTTGGATGTTAATTATCAGTTACTAGCTGTACCCTGCAAAACCTTTGCAGAGAGTTATATCCTCTTAGGTTATTTTTTGGTTTCGACAGATCCGACTTTTTCGTGATCGTATTTTAAACTGGAATACTGGTGTACATGTATTAATTCATTACTTTCGATTTAACGCAGTGCCCAAAATTGCTTGTATATATATATATATATATATATAATATTGTTTAATTTTCCGACATTCATTTTTACATTACCATAGTGTTACATTTTTTTTTAAATTATTTTTTTTATATAGTTTTAATTTTATCTTATATGTGCCTGCAGTATTCACAGCTATGCGCAAGTATTTTCCCAGTATCATCTTTTAAGTGTGTCCAATGTTATCTTCTGCGTCTCTGTTTGACCTTAATCTACGACTGATAATTAAGTTTTTTTTTTTAAAAAGCACTGCTGTTAGCAAAACTTATGTTTCTTTGTTTGTCTGTTTGTTTGTTTGCATGTTTGTATGTTTGTATTTTTGTCTGTTTGTTTGTCCATTTGTTATTTTTTCCCCCAGGTCGTAACGTTGCCAACCTGTCCAATGCCTACACTCGACAAAAAAATTTAAAAACTTCCATCTCTTCATTAATTGACGGGGATGTTGACGTCACAAGCTGCGTCACATTGGATCAACACTCCAATAACGGCCTGTTTCTTGAATTTATGAACCCAGTTGTAGCAAACTGTATTACACTTTACACAAGTGAGTGTACATAGGCAGTGATGTGAAGGATACACGATTTGTTTTGCCGTGTCATAAATCTCAGTACAACAGTTTAACACAATACATGTTTGGCAGTTAAAATCACATACATTTTATTAAGTATCATTTATCAAATATTGCTGATGTCTTTTAGTGAGTAAAGATTTTTTTTTTTTTAAAAGTAACTCTATGACTTTTGATTTAAGATAGAAAAAAAATGTGTTTATAAAAAAAAAAAAAAAAAATAATCTAAGAAAAAAGTCAGAATTAAAAAGAAAAATGAGTAACGTCATATAATTGTACATGTTTTTTTTTCTTTTTTTTGAGCCAAATAATAAGAAAGTATATTTTATAGTTCACAGTCTAGCAGAAGTTAAAATGGAATTACGATTTTCAAAAGTGATTAAGGCTGTTGACCAAAAAATAAACTTTACACTCACGAGAAAAACTAAAGTTCATCAAATCAACTTGGAGGGTCGTAGATTGAATGACTTAGAAATACGTCTACTTGTTGGTGAGACAAGTATTTGTGAAGTGGAGCTATGCGGAGGTGAGTCTGTCTTATTTTTGTTTATAATGGTCTTCATAGTATTAAATAATATTGACATATAGTGGATATTTGTATTATAATGATATCTTATTCTTGGTTTTAATATGAAACAATTTGATAACATTTTAAGCTAAAATGAATTACATTATTTTTTTTTAAATAAATATGCCATTTTCCACCGAATAATTCAAATTATTTTAGCATTATTTGTAATAGAATAATTCCATTTTTAAACAATATTTAAACTTATGTAAACATAACTCACTGATAAGTTCTCTTTGCATTAACCCATTAACTGCCAAATTTTTTTTCCGAAAATTTTTGCTTTTTTTGTATAGAGTGACATCTGCTTGATAAGGAAAACACGTATTTTGAATCTCAGCACTTGTATTTTTCCCAAAATTTTACAAGTTTGGCCCATCCCCAAATGGGGATTATGGCACGTACTACCTAGTTTTGGTGCCATGTTGGGAAACACTCAACATGTAGGCCAACATTACATTTGCAGCACTGTTTTCTTGCGTTAGTCTTACACACTGCACATTTTCTTTGTTTCCCCATTTCTGTGCGTTCAAGGTAGTGTCCAGATCCAGAGGTTCTGATGTCAATAGGTACACGATTCTTGGCTGGTTTGGAGAAAGATTTCCTTCCAGCTCTTTTTGGGTCAGATATTGGCGAAGAAAGAGCAAGATATGCCCTGGCAACAGATCTTCTGAAATCCAAGAGAGGAATCGCATCATTTGCAAGACAATATAATGCATGGGAATTCACTAATGCTACATCAATAGCATTGGTAAGCAATGGAAAATACCATTTTTCCCCCTGACTTTGATTCTGTACTTTTGTACTTTCCAATCCATCTTATCAACCCCACCCATGTGTCTGTTGTATTCTGTGATCAATTTGGGTTGGGGGACTTGTATCTCTCTCTTGCTTGTCCGGCTCCATCGCTTCACTTGTGATGTTGGATCAATGGGTTCATGGTTGCTTAGTAGCTTTACACAGCTGTTGTCATTCCAAATCACACCCAAAATTTCATTTTCAGAATCAAATCTGTAGTCACGGGTACCTCGTTCTTTTTTCTTCATTTCCTTCTCAGGCGTAACAGGGCACTTGTTCATTCTGTTGAATCGAACAGTCCCTGTTGCCCTGACATCAATATCTTTCAAATGTTTCATCAAAGAAAATCCGGTGAAGAAATTGTCAAAATAAAGTTTATGAGCATATGGTGTCTCTAAAATTGAAATCATTTTCAAGACAACAGATGCCCCAAGTCCAGACACGGCTGCATCATCATCACTCCCTGTAGCCTTGCCTTCGTACACCTGCATCTGGTAACAATAGCCTGTTCGTGAACAGCAAATCGCCCATTGTTTGAATCCGAATCTTACAGGCTTACCACGCATAAACTGCTTGAGGTAATGGTGTCCGAAATATCGGACCATTTGTTCATCAATGCTCAAACTTTCAGAGAAGACACCAAATTGCTGAAAGTTTTCATTTAGTTTGTCAATCAATGGGCGAATCTTGAAGAGCTTGTCCCTTTCATTTGCTGGGATCCCTTCCAGGTCAGAATTGTCACTAATATGGAGGTAGCGTTTGATTTCCAGATACCTGTTTCGACTCATACATTTTCTCACACTTTGAACATCAATATCTTCATCTTCACACCAGTACAATTGTTCTTGAGGAAGGCAGAGGTACCCAGTGAAGAGAAGAATGCCGAAAAACTTTCTAACACAATCACTTGAAAGGAAAAACTGGTGGACGTTTTTCTGTGTAGCGTATGTTACAGTTTGCCGGACAATATCCGTGATAATTGCGTCATCAAATAGTTTCTCAAAACACTGCACAGGGCTTTTCCCCTTGAGTAAGTTGATTATATCACAACTTCTTTTTTCCACAACATCACAGTTTCGGTAGGTCTTAGAATAAATTGGTTGTCTCTTCTTCCATTTTGGATTCAAAGGTACCACTCTCCTTTTGGCAGGTGGTGGGGCTGTATCGTTTGTAGCGGTGCTTGTTGATGGCGACGCGATGGCCACTATAACATGATCATCGCGCCTTTCTGCGCGATGAATTTCAACAGGACCAGGAACCTCTGCAGGTTCATCGTCATCAAGAATATTGTCATCAATATCTTCGTTGACTGACACTTCATCAACTCGTTCTGGGGGAAGTTCCACGACATCTATCGGGCCATTGTCATCATCGTCTTCATCAGAACTTAGAAAGGCATCATCATTTATAATATCATCAATTTCTTTCAAAGAAAGAACCCTGTGTCGCGCCATTTCCTGTAAAATGCAAACACAAAATATTTAGTGAAATTCAAGTCGGTATCAGATATGAGCCCCAAATGGGGATCGAGATATTTGGGTCTATTGTACCCATCAAAACTATATAATCCATTGAAAAGTGCGATTACAGCACGAAACACTTACCAAAGATCACGACGATTCACCAAGAAAGAAAAGAAACCTCTCGGATAATCACTTGTTGTGCTGCGAAAACCGGCGTTTCCTTCACGCGACCAAAACACGGGCCCCGACCGGCAGAATGCTCTCGCGCGGGAAGCCAGTCACGTGCACAAGCTAAATTTAGCATCCGCGGCACAAACACAACCCTGATTAGTCATCTGGACATCGTTGTTTCCTAACTAGATCGTAAGTGGCGCCACTAGACGGTTTAAAGTACATGATCCCCATTTGGGGATCATGGGTGCTAATGGGTTAAAGTGTGTATGCATTCATATAGTGATCTGTATTGTTTTATAAACTGATTCTGTATTCTGGCTTTTACCTTATTGCTTATTTCTCTCATAAAGATTGTCCTCTTCACACATACGGACTGCATTGCACTGGCATATGTCGATTCACCTGCTATAAGAACAGATGCACATATGATGGCAGATGTTTTGACTGTGTGCTGGGTAGGTCTGGACCTCAGTGTGAGACGATAGGTCACCAAGGCTCATTAAAGGAGGAGCCAAGAAAAGGAAAAAGTGTTGCCAACTTAACTACAGACAGCGAGAACATTGAGTCGGAGGATGTCGCAAAACTTGTGTATTTTATTTCTATAGCAGTGCCGGTGGCTCTCTTCGCTTTATTGTCTCATAGGAAAATTTCAAAACATGGTTAGTACCTAAAGTATCTTTAAAGGAGATATTTGTATTACTGAGTATTTTAAAAAAAAAATATTGTATAGATTTATAGAGCAAAACAATCAAAAAGGCAAATAATTATATCTTAAACTCAAAATGTGTAAGAAATACCCCCTGCCGATATCCCACTAATCCCAGGTACCCATATCCGACTAATCCTAGGTACCGATATCCCACTAATCTAGGATACCGATATCCCACTAATCCTATGTATTTTAAGCTGGCTAGGCGTAAGGGCCTTTCACTAGGACGTGAACAAATCCCGGGGTCTCTTATCGGGGACTGAGCCTGTGACGACCTCCAGGTCGATATCCACGCTTTAAGACAGGGAGACCATCTGTGCTCACTGCCCTTCTTTCATTTCGAACATTGCCGTGTATGTTTGGGATGGATATGGAGACATCACCCACAACGACACAGGTAGGAGATTGAACTCGTAGCTTACAGAATACAGATGATGAAAACAGCCGTAGCGCCACTGACTCAAACAAAAGATAAAATTGTCGGCTAATATATGATACTCATTTCAGGAGGTATCTTGGCCGAGGTACATGGGAAAGAACCCCCAACCCCACTGTCCAGACCACAACAGTTAAATATACACGAACATTGGTCCCTCAGTGGGACGGATGGCCGAGTGGTGTAGATAC
Source organism: Bulinus truncatus (assembly GCA_021962125.1). Lineage (NCBI taxonomy): Eukaryota > Metazoa > Mollusca > Gastropoda > Planorbidae > Bulinus > Bulinus truncatus. Next base: position 286,624 of record JAGDYQ010000323.1, read on the forward strand.
TCAACTGTCGACCTGAAAGTCCTGAGTTCGATCTTTGGTGAGAACCAAAGAATTTTCTTAGGTGAAATATGGTACAAAGTCGTCCCACAAGTCCAACCAACTTTAAATGGGTACCCGATTTGAGTTGTGGAAGTAAAGGCGGCTGGGCGTTGTGCCAACCACACAACCCCTTCACATGCCGAGGTTATAGAAACATGAATTCTACAGTTTAACTGCCCCGATGGCCCATATAGGCTAAGGGAACTTTACTTCTACTGGTCCCTCAGTTTACAGTCTCACATTTATTTTGTAAGTAAATTTTCTGGGAACTGACACTTGATGTTTATAATTCTGTTCTTTACAGAAGCCGTTATACCTGAAACTGAAATAGAATGAAAAAAGATTATACTGTTCATGCTAATACCAAGTCAGAGACTAATTTTTCATTTTTATGCTAATATACTTTTAAAAGGAAATAAACTTTTCTCTTTACAATTTAGTTTTTGTTATTCTTTTAAAAAAAAGTTTGCTTTTCGTTCTGTTATTAATTTTGATTAAATTATCAGATAGGATATTAAACTATTCATCAAAGAACGATAAAGTGTTAGCGTTGACGGGTAAAACGTAATTTGTGACTTATGAAATGTATGTGATTTCTGCACATTAGGAAGGTGGCATAAATCAGTACATAATTAATCTAATTAATCGTATTTAAACATTCAATAGACAAATTGATTAGGAAGGGATTTCACATTACACCTAAATTTCCAGGGCAATGCCGGGCTACAAAATCTAATATCTTAATATAAATATTTCTCTGCTCATTGGTATCTTAGAAAAAAAAAGAGAGAAAAATCAACAGGTTTTTTTTCAAAAGAAGCTCAAATATTTGAACCAAATATTTTTATTTACTAAATTTAATATTTTGTTAACAGAGAAACACAATTTCTACTACGGCCTTTTACCTGGCACAGAAAATATTCCCTGTCAGAGTTTTTAGAGCAATAAGTGAGACTGTTTAAAGTAATAATTGAGAGTGTTTAAAGCAATAAGTGACACTAAACGTAAATGGTCAGTGTATTGAGAAATGATGCCTTCGTCTAATAGCAGATATAGTAATAAGGTACCACAGATTTATAACTCTCTTTAGACATCTGCATTTTAACATATTTTTCTGTAGGCCTGCAGTTCGGATCAAAGTTAATATCCGGCACACAGCGAAGACCAGAGCAAATATAGCCTCTATATTTTTTGGTAACTGTCATGGCGCATCTTTCATACTGAGGAATTCATTTTAAAAAAAATTGGCTTTTTTTGTTGATTTTATTTTTCACGTAATAAAAAGAAAATGGAATACAAATAGTTAATGGTTGTGTCAGCATTAGTTAATTGTTTCATTTAAAAAAGCAAATATTTATATATATATATATATATATATATATATATATACAATGATGAATTTACAATTAACTAAATTAATATTAAACACAAAATAAAATTAACATAGACGTTGCATATAGTTTATTATAATCTTACAGTTTACTATTTCAAACTAGAGAGAGGGTAAGGACTGATAAGGACTGAAAAAAACCTAGTCTAAAAAAATGTTATATATATATATATATATATATATATATATATATATATATATATATATAGTTAAATAAGGACGGAGGAATGCAGATAGTTTGGGAGTATAAAAACAATGTATAAAATGGCTGATCATTACAGATATAATGCTGGTGCACAAAAATAATGCAAAAATGACGGAGGTAGACAGATTTAGTGTTGGAGTATAAAATGATGTACACAATGCAGTTATACAGATTTAGGGTAAGGGTATAATATATATATTGCATTAGGGCGCATTATATAGTAACTAGTAAATAGGCCCGGTACCCGGACCGGCTATTAGGCACGCAGCTTAGTTAAAAATGGTGATTCGCTCACAACACCATATCATTGACTAATCTTAATTCGTTCATAATATTTTAAAGGACTCTTTCTCAATAGTTATTTTCTTTTATAATGTATCAATTCTCTTTCACTTGGCCCCACACCCATCCTTCCCTCCCTCCCTCGCCCGACACCCCCCTTCCACTCAAGACATGCCCGAATCGCAGTAGGTCTCAATGTACAAAATTACAAAAAGGGGCATCTAGTATAACTGGATGTTCTTAGAACACCATCCCCTTCCACTCAAGACATGCATAAAGTAAATATTCACGACAAAGAAGAAATATTAAATACTCACTACCAATAATGAGAAATCTGTAAATGTGTGCAGTTGAAGAAGAAATAGTAAATACTAAATAATCACGACAAATAATTCATAAACAAACTGAGCACCAAATATACTCGCATTTAGCAATTTTGGATTTACCCAGTCTATTTTTATACTGGCGCGCTGTTTTTTTTTTAACTCCGCGAAGGTGTGACGTAGAATTCAGACTTTTTTTTTAGCAATGTACTCTATCAACTCGTGCGTTGCCGTGTATTATTCATGTGCAGACATGTGGCTTTTTTTGCCATGTGAAGGTCTGTCAAACGGTCCACCGTCTATGTTAGCCGATTATGTATATAGATGATTAATCTAGGACATCTTAGGAGCATAGCTCAGAATTAAAATATATATTTAGGTGTAGAGATGGACATTTGAGAACCAGTTTGTATTGGAGGTTATCTCTTTCACAGATACTATTGACATTCTCACTAAGAGTTTTGTGTTGGAGGTTATCTCTCTCACAGATACTATTGACATCCTCACTAAGAGTTTTGTATTGGAGGTTATCTCTTTCACAGATACTATTGACATCCTCACTAAGAGTTTTGGCTGGTCGTGCCGAACCGATGTGAACATTGATGTCGCTGACCAATGTGTGTCAGTGCTGAAATCGCTGGCTAATGTGCACACTGGCTGATATCGCTGGCTACTGCCATGCATCGGCTAGTTTGTATGTACAATACATGTAAATTATATCACTGTAAACAAATACTTACATTATTTCCCTCTTTAACCGAAAATACAAAGTCATATATCTTCTCCCACTCATCTTCTTTGTACTGTCATGTAGAAGTAAAAAAAAAATGTAAGTAAATAGTAAGTCATTATGACATATGTATCTTAACATTATTGTAATTAGTATGTCTTTATATCTGTACCATTATATTCCTGTAATTAGTAGGACACTATGATATCTGAATCTTTTGATAAGCTAACTATATGTTGAACATATTTGTGCAATAAATGTGTGCTCAACTCCACTAATCTATTAAGGTTTGACACATCTATCAATAGCTATATTTATTCCGCGCGTTCATTCATATTTACACGTGTCAATCGCTAGGGCAAATAGTGCGCAGGAAGAAATAGACTACTAGACGTACTTGACGCGTAAGCCGGTTAAATGAAATAGACTTCTATACATGCTTCACACGCGGGCAGGTTGAAATAGACTTCTAAACGTACTTGACACGTGGGCAGGTTGAAATAGACTTCTAGACGTACTTGACACGTGGGCAGGTTGAAAAAGACTTCTTGATGTACTTGACACGTGGGCAGGTTGAAATAGACTTCTAGACACACTTGACTCGTGGGCAGGTTGAAATAGTCTTCCAGACGTACTTGACAAGCAGACAGAGGTTGAAATAGACTTCTAGACGTACTTGACAAGCAGACAGGTTGAAATAGTCTTCTAGACGTACTTGACAAGTAGACAGGTTGAAATAGACTTCTAGACGTACTTGACACGTGGGCAGGTTGAAATAGACTTCTAGACACACTTGACTCGTGGGCAGGTTGAAATAGTCTTCCAGACGTACTTGACAAGCAGACAGAGGTTGAAATAGACTTCTAGACGTACTTGACAAGCAGACAGGTTGAAATAGTCTTCTAGACGTACTTGACAAGTAGACAGGTTGAAATAGACTTCTAGACGTACTTGACACGTGGGCAGGTTGAAATAGACTTCTAGACGTACTTGACAAGCAGACATGTTGAAATAGACTTATAGACGTACTTGACAAGCAGACAGGTTGAAAAAGACTTCTAGACGTACTTGACACGTGGGCAGGTTGAAATAGACTTCTAGACGTACTTGACACGTTGGCAGGTTGAAATAGACTACTAGACGTACTTGACAAGCAGACAGGTTGAAATAGACTTCTAGACGTACTTGATAAGCAGACAGGTTGAAATAGTCTGCTAGACGTACTTGACACGTTGGCAGGTTGAAATAGACTTCTAGACGTACTTGACTCGCGGGAATGTTGAGTGAAATAGACGAATAAGACGTAGTTGTCCCGCGGGCTGTATTTTTATACATTTGTGCTCGGGTAAACTTAGTTTCTGGGGGTATACTGAATGGACACAGTGTTTATAAACTTTTAATTACTTAGTGTACTCGCTGTTTATGTACTTTTAATTCTGTGTGCATTGACTGTTTATAAATGTGTATTAAAGATTACACTCACTCTATTAGAACTGATAATACTGAGAGCTTTCACCAATTATTAAATTGTAATAATGAGTGTACTGACTGGTTGTGAACTTCTAATACTGAATGTTCTGACAATGTATTGATTTTTGTTAATAAGTTCAGTGACAGTCTACGGTCGAATAATGTCTATTTAATTCCTGTCAGTCACGTGAGCGATACAAAAAAAAAGCAAAAACCGGATATTAAAAAATCTATACACTATATCATGCAGCCCCGTAGCATGAAAATTTTACAGCAGGGGCCAGGACAATAGCAGGGGTGGGGTGGCAGAAAATAAATGTTACTAAGTAGAGCAAACAAGCAGAGGGGGGCAGACAAAATGTAGGAGGGGGCCCATGCCCCCGGCCCCAACGCACGCTACGGGCCTGCTATCACGTATTATAAATACCTAGAATATTAGACTCACATATGGGGATATCAGTTTAGCTAATTTTATCCAATCTAAGCAATGTATCCCTATGTAAGCCACATTGTTACAAACATGTAAACAATAGCCGATTAGTCTGTATTATGAAAAAAAATCAACAATGAAATAGAAATCAATAATAGGGCAAAGTTCAAATAAGAACTACTAAGTGTAGAACAATAATTTTAGTAGATTTTAAAATTCAAATTAACTATATAAACTATATTTATGGGGAAAACTCTAGTACTCAGCACATTCAATACACAATCGTCTAAGTCATTATAGTATAAATGAAATGTTTCATGTATTTAAATTATTTCAACTAACTGAAATTATTTGCCAATTATGTGTTTAAAAAAAAAAAACAACTTATTATGTCATACTGTTGACAATATCATTATTATGAGGTATAATAATTATATTATCAGCATAATAATGTATCATTACTGACGGAACGCTAGCTATTGTTACAAAATTTTGCTGCATCATATTGCTGCAAACCGATTACGCAACCGATTGCAGCCACTTACTTCTGCAACCAACAGCTGACATGCAGGCATTTTTCTGTTGCCTATTGCTGACACCTGTTGCTTTAACTAATTGATGATGACACCGATTGCTTACACCTGTTGCTTTAACTAATTGATGACACCTATTGCTGACACCTGTTGCATTAACTAATTAATGACAACCAATGGCTGACACCTGTTGCTTTAACTAATTGATGACACCTATTGCTGACACCTGTTGCATTAACAAATTGATGATGACACCTATTACTGACACCTGTTGCATTAACTAATTAATGACAACCAATGGCTGACACCTGTTGCTTTAACTAATTGATGACACCTATTGCTGACACCTGTTGCTTTAACTATTTAATGACAACCAATGGCTGACACCTGTTGCTTTAACTAATTGATGATGAAACCTATAGCTGATACCTGTTGCTTTAACTAATTGATGATGACACCTATTGCTGACACCTGTTGCTTTAACTATTTAATGACAACCAATGGCTGACACCTGTTGCTTTAATTAATTGATGATGAAACCTATAGCTGACACCTGTTGCTTTAACTAATTGATGATGACACCGATTGCTGACACCTGTTGCTTTAACTAATTGATGACACCTATAGCTGACACCTGTTGCATTAACTAATTAATGAAAACCAATGGCTGACACCTGTTGCTTTAACTAATTGATGACACCTATTGCTGACACCTGTTGCTTTAACTAATTGATGATGACACCGATTGCTGACACCTGTTGCTTTAACTAATTGATGACACCTATTGCTGACACCTGTTGCATTAACAAATTGATGATGACACCTATTACTGACACCTGTTGCATTAACTAATTAATGACAACCAATGGCTGACACCTGTTGCTTTAACTAATTGATGACACCTATTGCTGACACCTGTTGCTTTAACTATTTAATGACAACCAATGGCTGACACCTGTTGCTTTAACTAATTGATGATGAAACCTATAGCTGATACCTGTTGCTTTAACTAATTGATGATGACACCGATTGCTGACACCTGTTGCTTTAACTAATTGATGACACCTATTACTGACACCTGTTGCATTAACTAATTGATGATGACACCTATTGCTGACACCTGTTGCTTTAACTAATTGATGACACCTATTGCTGACACCTGTTGCTTTAACTAATTGATGACACCTATTGCTGACAACTGTTGCATTAACTAATTGATGATGACACCGATTGCTGACACCTGTTGCATTAACTAATTGATGATGACACCTATTGCGAAACTCAAGCTATGCTCAAAACTTTCTAAAACACTTGTGTGTTTTTTTTTTGTTCATTTTGTGATTGAATTACTTTCTTTCTGAAACTGCAGCACCATCGCTAACACGTTTATATATAGTGAATATAATATGATAACTGTAAGGCGATTTACTTTCGTTGGATATACGCTTATTTTCATATTAGCATGTCACACTAAGTAAACAAAAATCAATACATATTTTCAAATGGGTAATACATCATGCTATGACGAGCCTTATAAATTTAACAAGGCTATAAATATTAAAATATGCATAAATAGTCAGTTTAAATTAAAAACTACAATTAAACTGATAAGTTTTAAACAATAAAATGTTTCCAGTCACCTTTAAATCAAGCAGCATATAAAGAGATCTTTTTCTCGTGTCGTTATTTTTAAGGTAATTTTCATTGATGCACTGCATTCCTTTAACAATGCTTTCCTCAAATACTTCCACATGGCCCGTATTGTGAGGTGCAATGGTCACAAATAAAAGGAAGACGATCTGGAAAAGTATAAGTTGGTATCAAATATCAAATTTATGAAAAGAAAGATTTCAATTTAAAATACAAGGAGGGTAACACATTCTTAGACTCATCAAATGATTATGTTGTATGTGGGCCTATCTATCGAAGTGAAGTTTCTAGGATCGATTATTTATCAAATGATTATGTTGTATGTGGGCCTAACTACCGAAGTGAAGTTTCTAGGATCGATTATCATTGGTTCGGTTTGTTTTGGTTGGTTAGTTTGACTGGTTGTTCTGGTTGGGGGATTTGGATAGCTGGTTTTGTTGGTTTGATTGGTTGGTTAGGTTGGTTTGGTTAGCTGGATCAGTTAGTTGATTGGTTGTTTGGTTTGGTTTTGTTGGTTTGAATTTTGGTTAACATTGACGGTTAAAACGTAATTTTTGACGCATACAATGTTGCTCATTTCTGCACATTAGTTAGGTGGCATAAATTGGTAACCATATCTTTACCTAATGGTGTGTTAGAAATGTTTCAAGTGTCACGTTTTAACTCCCGACTTCCTGGGCCAAATCGGCTACACTGCTAGTTTATCTTTATATATATATATATACATATATAAATATATATATATATATATATATATATATGTATATAAATATATATATTGTAGTGCCTTGATGTACATTGCTCTCTAGTCTTTAGTTATGGTTAAAGTAGGACATCTTAAAAACCGTCTCGTTAGCTGTTTATAGAATTCACTTTACACAGTTAAAAATGGTCTATGAACAGACAAATGGTTAGATGTGACAAACGTATTAATATTACAATAGTATTGAAACGTATTTAAACAGCAAAAGTAGATGCAAAATACGTATAGATACAGCAATTGTTAGATGCGACGAACGTGTTCATACTAAAAACGATGATGCACTAGACAACAAGAGGCTGATATTGTATTTTTTTTAGATTCTTTTTAACATGAAAACACAGATAAACACACACAAAGAAGACGAAAAGAAAAAAACAGAAGTTACAAATATACTTTTGTAATTACTGATACAACCTACACACACATACACACCGATACAATTTTCATAATAAACTTTAATATTTTGAAACTGTTTATGTCAAATTGAAATTGTAAAGTTTTTGTTAGTTTTTTTCGACAATCCTATAATTAGTTCAGGGGTTGTATTTTCTTTATTTAGCTTTTTATATATGTAAATATCTATACATATGTATATATCTATATATATATATATATATATATATATATATATATATATATAAGTAAAGGTTCTTTTTCACCTAATGTGAATAGAAAAATGAGACAATTTAGTTTAAGAAAGTTTTCCACGATTTGCATTATTTATTTATATATTTATGGAGAGATAGACAGAGAGACATATATGAAACGATGTGAAGATATAATTTAAAAGTTTTCCAATGAAATACTACACTCTTTACCTTATGCATTCTATTCTTAAATTAACAGTTGCTGTGGTCAACTTTTTTTTTCCCCTGTCCTGTAGAGGATTCACTATGTAGCTAGCATTATATAGGCAGGTGTATAATTGTCAATATAAAACACATATACACGCACACACAAACAAATGAATATTGATTTAATTAAATGCTCTTTGACAAATCTTAAGTAGCAGCTGGCCAGTCTATTTACATTATCTCACTGAAAAAAAAAAGTTTACCTAATAAGCAGTTTTAGGTATTCTATATAAATTACTACACCAGTAATGTTTAGTTTATAAATCTTAACACACGAACAAACCTGATACCAAAGAAAAATATTTAAACAAATAATTTTACGCCATTTGGCCATGCTTAAGAAATCCAACTCCTTTTTTTTTCTTTCTAATTTCAATATTTATTCTGTTATTATTATTTTTTACCCACTCATTGAGCCATGTTAAAGAAATATTTATTTTTGCGAAATAATACATACTGGAATTGTAAAATCACGTAACATCAACAAAGTGGTAATTTTTTTTTTCTTTTGGTATTCATTTATAATGAAAAAAACAGCTTTGCAACCATTTGGAATGGAAATATTTTTAGGTTCGGGATCATATTTCCAGGACCGGTCTTACGAACTGGTGGGGGGGGGCAATTTAACGGAGGCTTGCGAGAGGCCCATCTTCTAATCTTTAAAAGCCTTGACAAGTGCCATGACTGAAAGTAATATGCTAAATGTTAAATTGCGGGGCCCCTACCAGTCTTCGGGGTCAAATTTGGAGCAATCGGCCTAAGGTCGGCCTTGCATGTTTCCTTCATCTTTTATTTACTGAGTTGGCAGTTTCCCGGAAGAAGAAAAGTGGGACAAATTTATCAGTAATTTAAGATTCTCTAGCCCTGGCACTGTATGTTATTTCTTTTTTGTTAAACATTTGTTTAGTGCTAATATAGTTAGTTATGTGTTATTAAAATTTGTTTAGTGCTAATATAGTTAGTTATGTGTTATTAAAATTTGTTTAGTGCTAATATAGTTAGTTATGTGTTATTAAACATTTGTTTAGTGCTAATATAGTTAGTTATGTGTTATTAAACATGTGTTTAGTGCTAATATAGTTAGTTATGTGTTATAAAACATTTGTTTAGTACATCTGTATTTTTGGGTTGTAAAGCATGCAATTGGTAGAATTGTAGTTTAGTATTGTAAAATACGTTTTTAGTAATAATGTTGCTCTGTACCATAAAATATGTGTTAAGTACAACTGTAGTTCTACCTTGCAAACCATTAAATAGTCATTGCTTAAAACTTGTTTGGACCAACAGTGGAACTATAATGAACACATTTCATGTACTATTGATTTTTTTTTGTTCCAACAACAATGCTACTTTATGTGTTTTATTTTATAACACAAGGTGTGTATGTTTTACCGATTGAATGTTTAGGTTACAAAAAATGACTGCAAACACTTTTTAAATAACTGTGTATTGTCGTTTAGCGGAATCTCGACCCGTTATAGATCGCCATTGTTGTTGTTTAAATGCATGTTCTGGCTTTCGTGTTTAGGCACTGTGGAAATGCAGCACCCCTTATTTCTACTTAATATTATCGATAACACTGGTTTTTTTTTTTATTCTTTTATTTTTACTTGTAAATTATATTGTGTAATCTTATTAACTAATTCCAGGTTTCTGAAAAAAATAATGCCTATGAAACTGTCTTCATCACAGTTTTAGAATTGATGTGTTTGTAGCACACATCTGGCATACACAGATTGTCACTGGCAGTAAGTGATTGCGATGCTGCAAGTAAAGAGAGCACTGTCTCTGTAGTAGAGCCGAATGTTTGTTACAGTAAGTAAAAAAGTGTTTGATTTTGATCTTTTAAGATATTAAAAAACATTCTGGACACATTTTGTTTTATTTTGATTGCACCTCTCCCGCCACTAATTTTAGCTACAGTCCGCCACTGAATGTATAATCAACGATTTAAAAGCTAATAAATACTTTTTTTTATCTGTAAGTAGTTATACAATAAAAAATATTATATTTATACCGACTAATATGGCATTATTTTAATATATTTAATATATTGGGTCATATGAGTGCAATGTACATTTTAATTAGTTGTTTCATGGTTGGGGGGGGGGCTCTAGTAAATTGATTAAAAAAAAAACGGATTGAGAAAGGGTAGTGTGGCAGCACATTGTGCCAAGAAAGAAAGGACGCAGGAAAATGATAGTCATGACGACAAGTAAGGCCCGTCAAGCATCTTGATCCGATCTGCAATATAGTCACCTCCATTCATTTACATTGATTACATTCAAATTGATTAAATTTACATTGATTACATTTACATTTAATTCATGTAGTTCATATAAAGCACATGCATTTTAAACACCCAATTTGTCTGCAATTGTTCCATGCCTTCAATCACATTAAGAACTCATTCAGTGGTTATAAATCTATATCTGTGATCTTTCGTCATAATATATTTCACGCTGCTCTTTTGCGTTCATCTCAGTTGTACATGAAAGGTCAAGGTTGATGAAATACAAAAATTAATTGGTAAGTGGTGATCTGTAAAAGTCAAACTGCAGAGAAGAATGCTAGAATAATGGCTGGCCTATAAATTATGTACATGAACACATAGCAATTAAGCGAGAGTAGCTGGAGAGAAATCAATAAGCATTAAAGTAACTGAGAGTTTGGTCTACGTCAAGAGATATGTCACAATACCCTGGTTTTGTAATGTTATATACGAAATATGAAGCAACCAATTCAGTATATGTGAGACAAATGGCCGATTGGTGTAGACACTAAACTGTCGACCTGAGAGTCCTGGGTTCGATCCTCGGTGAGGCCCATGGAGTTTTTCCAGGTGAAATTTGGTGCAAAGTCGTCCCACAAGTCCACCCAGCTTTAAATGGGTACCTGACTTAAGTTAGGGAAGTAAAGGCGGCTGAACGTTGTGCTAACCACACAATCCCTTCATATGCCGAGTTAATAGAAACAGATGAATTCTACACTTCATCTGCACCGATGGCCCGTTAGGGATAAGGCATGTTTACTTTTTTTTTAATCTGGCACACTGTTTATATAATTTAAGTAGATTGCATCCGCAAATTTAAGACATATTCTGGCCAAACCTTAGGAACGAAAAGTTGAGGCCAGGGCGCCTGCGGCTTGGGGTGTCTGAGGGTTCCGCAGCATAAAAAGGGTTGAAAACCTATGGGCTAGGTTATTTTTTTGCTTTGGGCAAATCCGACTTTTTCGTGATCGTATTTTAAACTGGAATACTGTTGCATATGTATTAATTCATCACTTTCGATTTAACACAGTGCCTAAAATTACTTGTATATATATATATATATATATATATATATATATATATATATATATATATATATTGTTTATATTACAACATTCATTTTTACAATACCGTAGTGTTACATTTTTTTTTAAATTATCTTTATTATATATTTCAGTTTTATTGTATAAGAGCCTGCAATATTCATAGTTGTGCGCAAGTATTTTCCCAGTATCATTTTTTAAGTGGGCCCAATGTTTTCTTCTGCGTCTCTATTTGAACTTAATCCACCACTGATAATTAAGTTTTTTAAAAAAAAGCACTGCTGTTAACAAAACTTATGTTTGTTTGTTTGTCTGTTTTTTTGTTCTTTTGTGTGTTGTTGTTGTTTTTCCCCCAAGTCGTAACGTCGCCAATCAGTCCAATGCCTGCACTCGACAACGAAATTTAAAAACTTACATCTCTTCAGTAATCACGAGGATGTTGACATCACAAATTGCGTCACATTGGATCAATTGGACCAATAACGGCCTGTTTCTTGATTTTATGATTTTTAGCAAACTTTATTACATTTTACACAAGTGAGTGTACCGAGGTAGAGTGATATGAAGGTTATACGATTTGTTCTGCCGTGTCATAAATCTCAGTACCACAGTTTAATACAACAAATGTTTGGCAGTAAAAAAACACATAAATGTAATAAGGTATCATTTATCAAATATTGATGTTGTATATGTGTGGTGGAGCTAGTTGGAGGTGACTCATTCTTTATAATGTACTTGCTGAACAGGCCCGTATCCGGACCTGCTATTAGGCACGCAGTTCGAGTTGAAAATGGTGATATATATTCTAGCGCTTTAACAATCAGTCTATATACGAAAATAGCATGTCTATCTAATCGAAGTGGCCCCAAAGGACATGAACAGATTATTTTAGCCAAAACACATTTAAGGGACACTAATATTTTGTTATGCTGTTATCGTTGTACTTATTGTATTGACAAACTATTAATGATGTCTGACTGATTATGAATTTATGTTTATAAACAAATGTATTTTCAAAGACAGTAAAATGGGGTCTACAGACTAATATTTTTATTGGTTAAAATGTACTACAAAATGTTTTTCAAGTCCTTACAAATTAATATTTCAGACAAGTTAATTATCAAGACCTATATATATATATATATATATATATATATATATATATATATATATATATATATCATCGTATATGCCTAATGAAATGAACGTATTACAAAAAAACAAAATAGTCATGCAAATTTATACAATAATTTTTTGTGTTTTTTTTTTAAAGAAATATTATTGTGGTATAATTTCATCAAAGTATTTAGTCTTTCGTTGACCTCTGTCAATTATAATATATTTGCCATTTTCGGCCTCAGGTATGTGGAACTTGTAACGGTCACTTGTAAATAGTTTACTCGTAATCATGGAAAGCACGGACTGGTCAAATCTGTTAAATACACCAGATGAAAAAAGATATTTAGTTTGGTCAACCATTGGTCAATTTTTTTTAAAAATACTTTACTACTGCGATTTCATGTTTGTCCATTTATTCTAACAGCTGAATACCACAACGAGTTTGGTCTTTCAATATTTGTTATTATGGATAATTTAGGAGCCGTGGGTCACATCTTTACAGCAATGGCAAAAATTCAAAGGCCCTTAAATCCTAAACTACTGTAACCCCATTAATGGTCCGGGTGATAATATAATCTTTATGATGTCATACTGAGTCAGGGCATTTGGTTTTCTTTAGGCACTTGTTTTATTTTTTCCTATTCAACCTTATTAAAAAAATATGGTTATAATTTGGGGCCATATATCAGAGATTTACATCAATGGCAAAAAAAATTACAAGGCCGTAAAAGCTTTAAATATATTTATCCTACTAGCTTTCCATGGTATTACATTATACTAGTGAAGCCCCTACAGAGGTATTGGGTTTCTTAATATATTAATAACAGTAGGCTAATATTTTCGATTTAAGCAATTTTAAGAACCCTAAACAATCTCTTTAATTTGAAAACGAAAGTTTCACAGTTATCTAAAGGTCAGTTATCTAAAGGTCAGTTATCTAAAGGTCAGCTATGTAAAGGTCAGTTATCTAAAGGTCAATTATCTAAAGTTCAGCTATGTAAAGGTCAGTTATCTAAAGGTCAGTTATCTAAAGGTCAGTTATCTAAAGGTCAGTTATCTAAAGTTCAGCTATGTAAAGATCAGTTATCTAAAGGTCAATTATCTAAAGGTCAATTATCTAAAGTTCAGCTATGTAAAGGTCAGTTATCTAAACTGATGCCCTTTTTTTCCAAGGCCCCCTTATTTTGCTTTTTTTTTTTTAAATCAACAAACAAAAAATAAACGGTAAATATTCTATGAGTGTATTGTAGTCAGTTATGATCAGATAATGAGTAATTTGATTTTTGTCAATAATATGCTCGTAATAATTAATTATGCTAGAATTCGAGATTATGCACCGACCAAACCCCAATGACAAAAAGCCCCACTTGTAATATAAAATGAAGACGTTTTTCTTATCGCAGTGGCTATGGTTCCAAGTAACGGGACTCAGTGTTTTTTTTTTCGGGGTCCAGCTATAGATGCGCATGCGCGGCAGACGGACTGCTTATTATTGCATATTTTTTTTTTTGTTTTTGGAGTTAGGGTTAGGGTTAGGAATAGGGTTAGGGATAGGGTTAGGAGCAATATCTATAGCTGGACCCCGAAAAAAAATAGTTCGGAGTCCAGCTATCGCGGATGCGCATATTTACAGCCGTAAAAAGATTAAGTCAGTCTAGAGCGCTAGAGCACATGCACATCTATAGTTGGACCCCGAAAAAAAATAATACGGAGTTCGGTTGCTTAAAACCGTAGCAACGGCGTTTTCTTATATAGCCCTTTCATAAGTAAATCCCCTGTTCCCGATGTAAAGCGAGAAAAGTTTCAGTCACTAGATAACATTCTATAGTGTAGTGCTTTGGTGAAGGTGTGTAGTGTATTGTTAAAGGTACTGTTGTGTATTGGTGGAGGTACTGTACTGCATTGGTGAAGGTATTACAGTGTATCTGTAGAGGTAACTGTTGATTATTGGTGGAGGTACTGTAGTGCATTGGTGAAGGTTTTGTAGTGTATTGGGTGGAGGTACTGTAGTGTATTTGTGGAGTTACTGTAGTGCATTTGTGATCCCGGTTATAATTAGGTCACAACAACAGGATGCTAGACATTTTTTTTATCATCTTTTTTTTCGCATAATTTTTATCGCAATTAAAAAAATACAACAGCATACTTGTTAAACCTTCAACATCAGCGATTTCATATACATGACACCTGTCAATTAATGTCTAGCAACAAAAAGCGAGAATTCTGGAACTATCATCGGATCCTGAAGATGAGCTAGCCCCGTAGAATGAAAGTCTACAGCAGGGGCCAAGCATTTTACAGCAGGGGCAAGGAAATAGAACGGAGGCAAGTAAATAAATGTTACTAAGTAGAGCAAACAAGCAGAGGCCCCCCCCCGCACGCTACGGACCTGGGATAAGCCATCGATGAATCGCTCCACCCACGACAATTGTTGACAAATACAGACTGAAGCAGCAATTTGAAAATGACTTTGATCCATTAATGTCGTTGAAGTTACATGGCTTAGTAAGCGAAAAAAATTTTGTAGCATCCCTATCACTACTGTCCCTTGTGAACATCTCATTACTATTTCTGGCTGTGTTGTTAACAAGAAGAGAGCATCATTAGAACCGGTGAATCTGAATGAACTGGTCTGTGAAAGCAATTGGCTAAACACATAAAACAACTTCAGTTGTCAATAAATTTACTATTTTATATTGTTATTCGGATTTGAATAAAGAAGTGTTTTAATTAACTAATGAAATATTTTATCGATTAAAAATGCTTTGAATGAATGATAAAAATATTTAATTTGCGTTGATTTTGACTAAATGTTTTAATCAAACAGCAGTTCTAGAGATAGATAGATTGATAGATAGATAGATAGATAGATAGATAGATAGATAGATAGATAGATAGATAGATAGATAGATAGATAGTTAATGTTGCAGAACATGTGCAACAGAGCCTTATGGCACATAATGACACGTAGAGATCATGGAGAGATCCATACAACTGTTTTTAATTCTAAAGAGGTGACCATTAGCTTTTAATGCTGTCGAAAAGATGGAGGTCTTATGAAATTGTGCACATCCACAGAAAACACTTCTTTGAGAAAAAAGTCCTGCAATAATGACTAAAAAATGATGCATTTTGTAGCATTTTTCTTTTTAATAGTGTAGCACCTAGTTATAGTTACGGACAGGCACGCCCAGAGGGGGGACAGGGGGGTCATTGCCAGGGGGCTCGCCTCTGTAAGGGGGCCCGGCCGCCCCGACCATGTCATTTTTTCATGCCTCATTGTTTATTAAGGGGCCCGCAATGATGTCCTGCCATGGGGCACTTGATGGCTCTCGGCGCCACTGGTTATGGAAGTTCATAACATAAACACACAAATTCAGCAGCTATCAGAAAAATAAATTTCCATTGACATGCACATTTTGTGTAAATTATACTTTGTGGTGTGCACCATAGAGGGAAAAAAAAAAACTTCATATTCCAAACCTGTGGCACATGTGAATTTTCATGTTTGAGCTGAAGCAGTCTATGCTTTGATTTGTTACGCCGGGAATAAGACAATCTTTTTCCAACGCACATTTGGCCTATGGTTTCAGTATTGTCCTGACTACGAATGGGGTTTGTTTGTATATGCCAAACCCCGCTTGTAAGCTTGTGTAGTTCAGATATGCGCATGGCTGGTCTCCGAAATAATCAAAAGTCTGTAATAGATCATTTGTTTATTGAACAATATATGCACACCTTTGTAAAGTATACATGTATTCCCCAAAACCACAGGGGAACTATACGCATTTGTATTATTATATGATAGTTTTCTCAACACAACATCCTCCCAGTGACACCAAAGCGAAGCTAAATTAAGTCGAATCGAGTCTTCGGCTGACAGGTAACAAAGTTTTATTTATTTTTCTCTGGAAACGATTATTCCTGTTCTAAATTTGAATTCTCCAAAAGCCTTCAATGTCATTTGTCTGAGTTTAAATGTGAAAAACTAATAAATTATTATCTCTAACTATAAATTAACAAGGTTTACAATTAAACACTGTTTATCATAAACATATATCACTATTAAGGCATAAATATTTTTGTTTAAATCATTAACTTGCTCAGTCTCGATAAAACATTGATAAACGAAAAGGTTTTAGCCAATCAGAAGATGATATTTCCACCGATTACATGTAAATAGATGAAGCTTTATTTAAAGATATGTATTTGGTAATTTTTTTCCATGAATATATATTAATTATACATTGAGCATTTTTTTTTTATATTTTGTATTAATGTTTTTTTTTTAATCATTTTTTTCTTCCTTTCTTTTTTTTTTTTTTATTTCTTACCCCTTTGAGAGTAGTTACTGGAATGTTATGCATAATGTCAGCTCCCCATAGTTGTAGTCCAAGCCTCTCTCCCCTGTCTAGTAACTCTTGCACAGTATTATTCCATGAAACGGAAGATTCTTGATACACAACCAATCTCCTGGCCTTCAGCATGGATGCCATGTATAATATAAAGCATCACGAAAAAATCTTATTAGTCTATGGCAGCTGATTAAATTATTGCGTTAAAATTATTCTGGGATTATTTTTGTTTCATTAGCGCAACAGCTAAATGAGCCCAATTGACCTGATTCTGGTTTTCCTAGATCAGTGGTCGGCAAAGTGCGGCTCCGGAGCCGCATGTGGCTCTTTGGCTCCTTAAGTGCGGCTCTGGCATTTAGTTTTATTTAGTATACAACTTTAGTGTACCACTTATTTAGTGTAATAAAAGTTTACTAAACAAGCAGATTTGGCTCCGAATTTTTTAAATAGTTGTTGTAATGTTCATATTTGGCTCTTTGGCTGATAAGTTTGCCTACCACTGTCCTAGATGAAATAAAAGCAACCAAGAGAGAATACTTCAATGAGGGAACTGTCTTTATATAATTGTTGATGTAGTGGCGTAGCGAGCGTAACTCGCTACCCGGGCACAATACATTTTTAGCAATCCCCGTCATTCGAAAACCATGTGTTATATATAAAATATACCATTTGGCGCCCTTTTGTGAGTAGCGCCCGGGGCATGAGTACCCCCTTGCCCACCCCTCGCTACACCTCTGAGTATAACACAGGTGGTCACTGCTAAGGTCAACGAGAATTGCAATCGGGAATTCTCAAAAATAAAAAGAGTCAGTTTAAACTGTGAAAAAAAATATCTACTCATTAGAAGTTCCGGAGAGTCACACATTATCATTGTATAGGAATATCATAAAAACAGGTTTATATACAAATACTAAATGAAATGATTTGTCTTTAATAAAATGACGTTAAAATCGAATACAATATCTAATTATGTTTTAATTTACATTAACGTTTTTCAATCAAACAGCAGATCTAGGTTTCTGTAGAAATATACTTATTTAAATATCTTGGCGATTAGGGAGGCAAGGTTGATTTTAAGATGTTGTCGTTTTGATTTTTACCTGTGGTTTTGATTTTTGTCTTTCGTTTTGATTTTTACCTGTCTTTTTGATTTGTACCAGTCGTTTTGATTTTTACCTTTATAATGACCGGCTTCCAGGTGTAGGTGTTAAGGTCTTTAAAGAAACTTGGAAACTTTTCAAAGGGGAATTTAATCAGAAGACAACGACAAGCTTTTGCTGTCTGAAAATAATGGGATATATAAATGAATGCGATGCAACACACTAGATTCACTGATTTATTTTTTTTAAACAGAATATTAATATTAAATAATATTACAAGCCATTGGCTGTCACGTTATTAAAAGCAGCGAAATGGTGAGATAGAACATTTGTGTTTAAACTTGCGATTTAGGTCACAAAATGTATTATAATATGTAAGACAATTTTTTCCTAGCTTCTAAGTGTTATATTTCATCTTCTTATGTTTAATTTTTTTTCAAAAAACGACAACATTCAGCATAAACTTTTTTTATATGACCTCAGCCCTGAACAATGTACTTTGTTTATATGACCTCAGCCCTGAACAATGTACTTTGTTTATATGACCTCAGCCCTGAACAATGTACTTTGTTTATATGACCTCAGCCCTGAACAATGTCATTTATTGTGATAAAACAAAGTAATATATAGATTTTCGTTCATGTGTCTAATAATAAAAAAATAACATTAACATGATAAAGAGACAAAGCGGTCAAAAATAACTTTAAAAGTTTTATAATTGATTAGGTGCTTAGCAATATCTTTACACTGGTGTGGTCCAGTTTGAGATGCACAGAGTCAGGCTTATGAAGAGACGATTAGATTTTTCTGTTGTGAAGCAGCACAGCTTTGAGACTCCGGGATGAGTTGTCTATGAATATGCGACATTCACTCGATGATATGCGATACCTGTAGCCTCGAATAGACAAGTCTTTTCTAAGCACAAGCACAGCCAATCTTGCCTACTGAAGAAGTTGCTACATGTTTGGTAACGCTTTCTCAAATCAGTGATTTCCATGCATTCATCCAACAAGTTTCACAGCTTGATCTTGGAAGTCAGAAGCCCAGCATAGGACTTGGTAAGACCAAGGTCTCTGGTTAGATCTTTAACATCTTTCAGGTTAGGGAAGTATGGCCTTGTCTCGAATATGTGAATCGTAATCCGTATCTTCAATGTCTTTCTCGCTGTCTGACTTGCTGCTGTCTCATGAAGATTGCTTATCCATATATGGGGGAGTAGAAACCGACCGAATTGAGACAGTGCGGTACTGGGGCAATATATATATAGATTTACATAAATAGATAGATATATCATGTTGTTCAGCTGTGAGCCCAATATCAAATAAAACAAAGGTCATGTTTTGAACTCTAGGGTAGACAACTGTGTGTAAACTGTGGACCATGGCCTGAGTCTCGTCAAAGTGGTTACTGGACGTGGCTGAGACAAATATAATATCACTGACAGGTATAGTTGAGCACAGATCGACGATCTTATGATGGTCTTCATCTGTCAGTGTCAGTCTAGGTGACATAATGTCCCAGACTATTTCCTTTGGATTCGGACTTAAATGTCTGGAGCAGTTATCGGGGAGGCATGCTATAACAATTAATAAATTATAAAGTTATTTAAAAATAATCAGAACATTCGTCAGGTTATGTACGGCAAACAACTTTTGGAGTTTTATAAAATGAACTAGATATATTTCTTATAGAACAGATCAGTGTAAGATAATAAAATGCAGATAATAGACCTAATTTTTTTTTTTTTCGATAAATCAGATATAAAGTTAAGTAAAGTAAAGTTCCCTTAACCCTAATGGGCCATCGGGGCAGATGAAGTGTAGAATTCATCTGTTTCTATAACCTCGGCATATGAAGGGATTGTGTGGTTAGCACAACGCCCATCCACCTTTACTTCCCCAACTTAAAGTCAGGTACCCATTTAAAGTTCGGTGGACTACACCGCACGACCACTCGTACCCTAAATCAGATATAAAATGTTGTATAATTTTGAGTTAAATTTAAAAATTATCAAGTTATTTGAGATTAATAAGAAGATGCGTCATAGATAACTTTGGGAGATTTATAAATAAATTTGATTTTTTCTTATGAAATGCATCTACGTAAGATAATTAAATGTTGATAATAGACGTGATATTTTTTAGTATCTTTTATCGGTAAATCAGATATAAAATGTTAATTATTAGTATAGTTTTGGGTTATTCTATTTTCAAACAGTCTTTTTTCGGGACTTCGCTATTCGACTTTCGAGGCTTTGCTGTATTTATGGGCCATATATAAGCTGAAGCAGGTGAACTGTACAACAATAATAGTGTAATTCATTTAAGGTATACTATTTTACTTTTCCTTATTTGGTTATAAATACTGAAAAAAAATGTGTTAAGGTGTTTAGATGATGTTACTCTAAGTCTAGTTAGGTTCCCATAGTCTACTAGGGTAGAAATCATATATCTCTGTAACCACGGCATATAAATGTGTTGTGTAGTTAGCATAACGCCCAGTCAAATTTTCTTCCTTGATTAATGTCAGATACCCATTTAAAGCTGGCTGGACTAGGAGACTTTACACCAAATATCATTTGGAAATATTTCCTTGATTCATCCACCCCAAAATAACAAAAAGATTCACCGGGGATCGAACCCGGAACTCTCAGGTCGACAGTCAAGTGCTCTATAAGGCTCGGCAATCAGTCATGTCTCAAACGCCAAAATAATATTAAAAACCCAGTCTGCAAGGGGCTTCAAATGTATTTTTCGCAACCTTATTGTACTTAAAAGCACCTTGTGTCATTTCCCTATGTAGACAAGTGGACAGTGGTGGCTTAGCTACCAATACCAGTATCCTTTAAGGAAGAGCTAATCAAAGATAGAATACTCGATGTCATATAAAGATATAGATTTAAAAGTTAAGCGATACATTACTACCAGAGTTGGCAATAGACTTGATTTGGGTATTTTAATTATAAAAAAAAAAACTTGTGTGTTGTAATATTTAAAAAAAAAAAGATATATACATTTACATTTAATTTGCAATATTGAGGTTATTCTCTTTCTCTCTAAACTCTCTCTCTGTGATAATTCCGGGCTGCGACTTAATCTCTTAGTGTCCCTAAACATCCGGGAGGAGCAGCTATAACAGACAATTGCCAGCAAGGTACCCGACTGGTCCACCCTTTGTGGTCCGCCAGCCCGGGACACTTAAAAGCACAAGAACCACGGCCTCCTCCACTTCTCTGCTGTGTCGGCAAAGGGAATCGATATCGAGCCTCAGCATCCAAAGTTCTGATTTAAAGGAAACTCTATCATCATACATAAAGGTATCATCTTACAATGTCATACAAAGTATAATCTTATAACAATACCACCGGCGGGAACTCAATGCAGACGCTTCATAAAGAGTAACGTTCAAACATTATCCAATCAAAAAGTTCTATTCCACCCACATGCTAAAGTGATCCACATTGTGACGCAGGGAACAAACCATCGAGTTGAACATTAACTACAAGCTTGTTGGACTTATCTCCCCTTAACCCGCCAACAATTTTTCTACAGCCCCGCTTGTCAAAACTATAACATGAGTCAGACAGGCGCATAATAAATTAGAAACAAAGTCTCTTGATGCATTATTAAAAGTTATTATTCAGTCCGCTGTTTTTATTTTCTTAGTGGGAACGCTTGATAATGGATTTTTTCCACAAGTTTTTTCCCACATTTTTCTAGCTTTTTCTTATTTAATGAGCATGCTGAAAATTTAATGCAAGCTTGTTCTTTATTACAATGCATAGTTTTTTTTATTATTTTAATCTTAAAGTGTCCACAAATCAAAGCGAAACTTTCCGCTGCGCTATTTCTCACGTGAGATTTTTCTAAGCGCGAAAAACTCTCGCTACATCTAGGCGAAGCGAACGTGGGCGTCAGCCGACTGGATATAATGATTTTTTTTTAATTTTCTTTTTTGTGTGTGTGTGTGGACGTCGGCAGACATTTTCTTCTTATTAAACTCTTTCTACAGTTATTGTATTTTACAAGTAAAAACATAAAAGACACTTACTTTTTTTTGTATAATCTGGTAAAACTCATGTTTCTATTTATAAATGTAAGTCTTATTTGTTAATTTATAACAATTTTAACCATGATTTTCATTTGAGTCGATGTTTCTAGGCAGCCATTTTGGATTGTTTACACTCGCGAAACGCGAAAAAACTCTGCAAGAAGCGATGCCGCGAAATTTCTCTGCACCGCCGCGAAAATTATCCGCGGTTTGAGCATCTCCATATAAATACGTTGCCGCGAAAGAGGGGCGAATTTCGCGAGCTACCTAGATACGCGAAATTCGCTTTGGTTTGTGGGTACCTTAAAAAACAAAAACAAACTGACAACTGATACTCTTCAAAATCTTCTAAATTTATTTTAAATGTAACTGAAGAAGACTTAGTTATCACATTATTTCGGAAGTATAATATTGATCGGTAACGGAACGCGCTATTATTATTATCTTCGAGCACTTTGTGGTGATTAAAATGTTTATATTTGTTTCAGAAACGATGCAAAGTTAATTTTACTTAAACTAAAAGAGAAATTAAGTTAAACCACCCTTACTCTGTTCTTACAATCATGTAAGAACTAAAAATGTGTCCGATTATTTTACAAATATTATATAAATCAAATTAGTAACAAAAATCACGGTTGCCAGTTGGTATTTATGGCATGATTAAAACTACAATATCAAATTATTATCTGGCTATTCAACTCGATTCATTCCTTATTTTGACAAAGGATACAAGACGGTTTGCCGATCAGGGTGTATGTGAAGTCCCTGTAAGGATGAGATGAAATCTCTTAGAACCTATAAACCACTAATGGGACGGTTTTTATAATTCTATTCTTTCCCGTAAGTGCGATGGCCATGGATGCACCACGGTAGACACAGCGGGGACTTAAGCCGTGATCTGAAATATCCATTGGTCAAACCACGTACCTTAAGGTCGATATTCAAGCGCTTGACCGGCTATGTCTATGATATACTTCTATACTCAATAATAATAAAAACAAAGAAACGATTCTTACAAGATTCACAATAAAATATTAAGTCGCTTCATGTACTCCCAATCGACCAAATATTACCATGAACCTAGATTTGGTTTAATTATCTACTGTCTTACTTCACCACTTGCATCAACTGTATTGCACATCCAAACTGAGATTTTTTTCTTAAATTCTAAAAATTTACCGTTTTACAGCAAATTTGACCACACGCCCACTTGTATGCACACACATGACGTATGGCCATCTAGACTCCGCTATTCTTAGAAATTCTCTAACTGAACCTCTCTTGCATCTATACCAGTAAGTTTACCCTGTGATGCTCGGTAAAGAAGTATGCTATTAAAATCAATGAAGATGGTTCGAGGAACTTATAAAATTCAATATGACGGACACGAATCTTACAGTAGTATATGCAAACATTTACGAAAGTCGCACGAGTAGTTTGCTGTAAAGTTGCCGAAAAAATAATTGTTCTTTTATTCCTAGAGTGCCAAGGAAAACAATAAGATAAAGAAACTTTCGCGCTGTTCATTGGGGATACGTAGAATAAACTTTTTCCTAATTGTATGAGTTTTCGGACTTTCAGGTTTTAAAGGTAAAGCAATGTTTATTTGTTATCACAAGAAATGGTTTTACAGAATCTGTTTAAAATTATATTTATAAAACTAACTTTACCTTTCAAAACCTTTTACGTAGAAATAGACCATAGCTCTACTTTGAGGTTAACATTATTGTTACCATTTTAGAAAGTTACATATAAAACCACAGAAACTATTTAAAACTGTACGTTTATCGAGTCGACACACGGGCAATAGTATTTAGACAGGAAACAGTATTCTTACTTTCAATTTACAAGCAGACTAAATACGTTAAACATTAATATAGACTAGCTGTACCCTGCAAAACCTTTGCATAGAGTTATATCCCCTTATGCTTGATCGGTAGGCTAGGTTATTTTTTGGTTTCGGGCAGATCCGAGTTTTTTCATGATTGTATTTTAAACTGGAATACTGTTGTATTAATTCTTTACTTTCGATTTAACGCAGCGCCCAAATCGCTATTATTATATTATATGACTCTTACCTAGCCAGATGTTGTCACAGCCATGAGCTGCTGAGGAGGGCTTCAGGTTGGTTGTCTCTTTCAATTTCTGTACCAATATGTCCGTCATCTCGTCCACAGTGTTCGGCCGTTGTGATGGGGGAACCGTATAGATCTCTGTTAAAAAAAATATTGCATTAATCAAACGAGTCTTCCAGTGCCTTGAATGTGAACTATGTTTTTCTTTGTATTTTTCTATAGGAAATAAAATAACGCTGTTTAATAATTAAGTCTTAATATATTAAAATGAGATTATGTTTGTGTGCATGTATGTATGTATGTATGTTGTATGTATGTATGTATGTATGTATGTATGTTGTATGTATGTATGTATGTATGTATGTTGCATGCTTGTATGTATGTTTAGGTATGTATGTATGTATGTATGTATCAGTATATGTATATATATATATATATGTTTGTATATGTTATATATATATATATATATGTTTGTATATGTAACGTTACGGAATTGTCTGCCTCCAATGTAACGTTATCGAATGTGTAACGTTAGGGGTTGTTGTTATTGATGTACCTTTAGTGTTTTATTTTTATTATTCTGTCGTGATAATCTTCTCTCTTTGGTTCACTTGAAGTAGCGTTCAATCTAGTAGCTCTTACAGACAACACACCATGAATGAGGCAAAGTTCAGCGATTCAATGACGTTTATTATACGATAAACAAAAACATACATGAAATGTATGCAGCAGTATTCATAAATGTTACGTGCACAATATAATTTTAACCTCTTTCTGAGTATACTAACGTCCCGAAAGATTGAAGTAGATATACTTTAATAACTTAGTGACTGTATTACTTCTCATCTACTTAATTGTTGTAGCTAACTCTCACTAAAACATATTGCCGTCCCGAAAGATTGAAGCAGATATACTTGAACGTCTTTTGGTCTGTCCAGCCTCTGGTCGGTCTCTACTCTGTCTGTCTTTTGTCCGTCTATCAGTCTAAAAACTGACTTACATCTCATTATATTTTGTGGTTCAGCCATTCCCCAACTCTTCTTCCCCTTTCTAATTCATTTATTTCATTAGGACACTTTTTTCCAGCCTAGTGATTTGTGCGGCCAAATACCCACTCTATGGCTAGTATCTCTTTGTTCCCCGAAACAAAATCCATCGTCACCCACGGCTGGGGTCACCGACCTGCAATGACAACTTTACTCTACCCAAAACAGAGATCTAACGCTGGATTTCTAATTATCAAAATATATAAATGTGGTCCTGGCCCCAGGAACTTTCAATATTGACTAACCAACTGAACAGTGGTTCTAAAGTAGTATGGATATACCTAAAGCTATTGTTACAGTATGTATGTATATATGTATGTTTGGATGTGTGTATATATGTATGTTTGGATGTATGTGTGCGTTTATGTATGTATGTATGTATGTATGTTGTATGCAAGTATGTATGTATGTTACTATAATATAATTGCCCTTAAGTGATCAGGATCGTTTAAACATGAGTTACCTAATTGCCAAACGACTCCTTCTAAGAGTTTAAAATGTACTCATAAATTAGTTTTCCTTTTTATATAAAGAAACATAAATTAATACATGTATGTATCTATTTCTGTTTAATACTTACTACATTTTACTTCTTTGTTTAACCAATGGCTGGTACTTCCTGTATATAACATTAAACCTACAAAGGTCACCGTACTTAAAACAATAATCACTTTTTGAAGATTAAAATACCTATATCATAAAAGAAAATATTGAGAAAATAAAAAAAAAAAAATTCAATTATTTCGTCATTTAAATATTTCGTTATAAATTAGTTTTTTTTCCCCTAATATACAATACAATTGTTAAATATTTCGGTATAAATCAGTTTTTTTTCCCCTAATATACAATACAATTGTTAAATACTTCGGTATAAATCAGTTTTTTTCCCCTAATATACAATACAATTGTTAAATATTTCGGTATAAATCAGTTTTTTTTCCCTAATATACAATACAATTGTTAAATATTTCGGTATAAATCAGTTTTTTTTTATATACAATACAATTGTTAAATATTTGATGATTTGTTATGGTAGTTATTATTGTTATATTTTTTCGCTTTACTTGATGAATTCATTCTTTTATCTACGCGCCATTTAAATACCAAAACATTCGTTGAGATTTTCCTGACAACTTGAAAAAAAAGTTAAATTAGATCAAAATTAGAGCATACAGTTTTTAAATAAAAACATAACAGTAGATATATAAGGCTCATTAGATGATTCGACTCAATTCTCGAGCAACATCATCTATGGGTCAAATTAACTAAATTAGTTAGTAGTAGTAGTTCCATTAGTCATAATGTGCCATCGGGGCAGATGAAGTGTATGATTCATCTATTTCTATAACCTCGGCAAATGAAGGGATTGTGACGTTTGCACAACGCCCAGCCGCCTTTACTTCCCCAACTTTAGTCAGGTACCCATTTAAAGCTGGGTGGACTTGTGGGACGACTTTCAAATTTCACTTGGGCCTCACCGAGGATCGAACCCAGGACTCTCAGGTCGACAGTCGAGTATCTACAACATTCGGCCAACAATCTCACATTTAAATTAGGCTTCATTTTATAACAGTTTAATCTGCTTCAGTAAATTCAAAATCAACAGTTGCTGTTTTAAAGCGTTTCAGGAACTAAAGCATTGGGTTTTTTGTTGTTTTTTTTAATTTCAAAATGTTAGTTAAAGTTAAAGTCGCTCAGTTAAAGTTTTCTGAAGACAGTGCACACTTTCCAAAGATAGGACACACTTTCTGATGACTGTATACACTTTCTGATGGCAGTGCACACTTACTGATGACACTACACACTTTATGAAGACAGTACACATTCTATTAATTTTAAGTTAATGACTAAAATCATAGAAACGAACGCTATATTAATGTAACGATTTTTTCTACATTTATTAAGCTTAGACATTATATTGAAAGACTTTGTCGTCCCTAATACGATCTGTATGTTAGGACATGTATAGTTGAAGTCAATTTTTAAAAATAAATCGATCAAAATAATGCTTTGAATTATTACTTTTTGTTCTATATGTATTTACAATCAATGAGTGGCACAATTTGTTTAGATTTGTTCATCGGTCTAAAATTAGATTACTGAAATTAGTTTATCTCTTTATGGAAACAAACAGGCACGTTCTTATTTAGATCATGTATCTAATATAATAATAGTGATGTGGATTCTGCGTTAAATCGAAAGTAAAGGATTAATACAACAGTATTTCAGTTTAAAATACAATCATGAAAAAATCGGATCTGCCCGAAACCAAAAATAACCTAGACTACCGATCAAGACTAAGTAGATATAAATCTATGGAAAAGTTTTGCAGGGTACAGCTAGTTAGCGATGAACGTTAGTTCGATGAAGATAGTTTACAGCCAATTTCTGAATACCATTTTTACTGCACTAGTCCGTTTAGTCGGAACCTTAGCCACTGTATAACGATAATATCATAAAATTCGAACAACTATCATAAATTAAACCAAAAAAAAAACAATATTAAAGGTTATATATAGCTAATCGGACTTTATTAGGACCCGGGTCCGAATAGCTACAGCCTTACAAATGTGTTTACTCTATTTCAGCTAGTCTGCTTACATTAAAATTTTAAAATACAGAAACTGACCATTTTGTTTTTAGTCTATTACAAATTAGCGGTCAAATAATATACGAAATGACTCGTTTTATTTGTCGTCATAGTAAAAATTTACTTTTCAATGATTTATACAAATTTTCTGTGAAATAAAAATGTTTTAACTTTATATTTAACAAAATAAATGCAATTAAAAAAATTCAGAGGGTAAACAAGATTTACAACAAACACAAAACTATTCACCATTAAAGATTTCTTGTGGTGATATGCGTGCACGCTATCAGTTAAATGCTGTGGCGTTTGTAAAAAATGACAACATTTCAAACTAAAGAAGGCTAACTATCAAACAAATTTGGAATTTTAAAGCTGAAGAAAAATTCTGCAGTAAAAAAAATTGGGAGCCGAAGCCGTCAGATTTTTTCGGTTCTGGCTCCGGCAACGGCTTTAGCAAAAAGTAGCAGTTCCACGGCTGCTTGGCTCCGGCTCCGTCTCGACTCCGCAAGCCTGGATATGACACATGCTTTGACAAATGCTACGACGAATGCTATGACATATGCTATGACACATGATATGTTACATTTTAAGACACATGCTATGACACAATTCACGACACATGCTACGACACTTGCTAAAACACATACTACGACAGTTGCTACAACACATAATACGACACTTGCTGAGACACATGCTACGACACATTCTACGACACATGCTATGATCCATTCAACGGCACATTCCCCGACACCTGCTACAACACATGCTACGACAATGCTATGACACATGCTACGACACATTCAATGACACATGTTATGACGCATGCTTTGACACATGCTATGACACATGATATGACACATGCTACGACACATGCTATGACACATGCTACGACACATGCTATTTCACATGCTATGATAAGGCTACGACACATGCTATGACATATTCTACAATACATGCTATTTCACATGCTATGACACATTTCAAGATACACGCTATGACACATTCCACGACATATTTTACGACAAATGCTATGGCACATGCTACAAAACATGCTATGGCACATTCTATGGCACATGCTATGACACATGTTATAACACATTCAACGACAGATACTTCGACACATGCTATGACAAATTCCACGACACATGCAATGACACATATTACGACACTTGCTGAGACGCATGCTATGACATATGCTACGAAACATGGTATGACACATTCCAGGACATATGCTATGACACAAGCTTTGTCGAATGCTACGGCTATTGGTTAAATAAATATTACCTTGAATTCCACGTTGCCATCTTCGCTGACTAAAAGAAAAACAATACAATTTTAAAACGAAACGCAATGGATTATTCTGTAAACTAAATCATATATAATAATACTCATTTTCAGTGTGCGTTAAATCGAAAGTAAAGAATTAATACATCAGTATTCCATTTTAAAATACAATCATGAAAACAAATCGGATCTGCCCGAAACCAAAAATAACCTAGCCTACCGATCAAGCATAAGGGGGATATAACTCTATGCAAAGGTTTTGCACGGTACAGCTAGTATGTATATAGTTTCCGTGTCAACTGAAAAAGTTCCATTTCATAATATATACATATGTTTAAGGATGTATGTAAACACGAGATATTTTTATTCTTGAATACAAAAAATGCTTGACAATGTTTCGCTTACACTCATATATTAATGTCAGTGTCGAAATAATACAACTGAAGTTATTTGCAACGCAAGGAACATTAGGCGTCAATCAATGAGGGGGGCAGGCCCCTTGCGTGCGGGTTGGGGGGCCAGGGGGCCGGGCCCTACTGCGTTTTGTCTGGCCCCCTCTGCTTTTTTTGTTCTATTTAATAAAATGTATTACCGCCCCCTCACTGCTATTGTCTGGCACCTGCTGTAGAATGCCTGGCCCCTGCTGTAGAATTTTCACGCTACGGGGCTGGGGGGGGGGAGAGAATCTCTATGGTTGTTATGCGTTCAACAATGCCCCCCCCCAGCACAGTTTGATAGTAAACAAGTTAAGATATGTGCATGAAATACAATTAGAATAAATGTGTTAAATTCAGTTTGTGTAAATATAAAACATCAGCATCCTGCTTGCATTGTGTAATAATGAATTACATAGAAATAATATAGGCCAGCCCACTTGTCACGTAAATAGTAGTTAAAGTTCCAATCGAAACTGAAGCGGTAAACTGAATGGCCATATTGATTGTTGACTTCCCTAATTGTGTCATTGTTACTGATTATAAATGCTGTTTGCTGTAACAATTTGTTATTATCGTTTGTAAAAAATCTTTACCACGATAATCTTCATAATGAAAAACAATCCAGGATTTACCAAAGTATTTTTTTTTAATAAATCTACTGTGTATACCTTATTTAACGTGTAGAGAGGAAAGACTTTAGCAATGCATTGTGTTACGTAATGTCGGATATCGCCACTGGTCGGCACGTTATTTAAAGTTTAGTTCAATATTCATCCACGTCCGCCAAGCCCCCCCCCCCCCAAACTCTAAAAAAAGTGGTTACCTTGACCACTACTGGGCTTCTGACATTTCGATAATATATTCCTGTCTTCCCACCTCATCGCACCCCCATCCGACCATTTTTTTGTCAAAGCTTCCCCGCCCCTTTTCTTCGCACATTCTTTTTAAAATGTTCTTTCTCATGTTTTATATATGCAATATATTCACTTAACTCATATGATTGACAGTTAATATAAACAATAGTATTCACTAGAATTTTGTGTCTATTGAATTATTGTCTGTAGGTGAGGGAGGACGGTGATTATTTACATTTTAAATTGTTTTAATCTACAATGCCACAGCTGCTCACAGCCGCTTAGCTCCCTGCTAGCTTCTCGTCCATAGAAAGTCGCACAATTCCGAAGGAAATGCACCACAATAAATAAAATGGATATTAATTTCATGTTTCTTGGGCGGTCTATTACAATTTTATTTACGGATTTGTACCGGACCTCAGCACAGGTTGGGGACCGCTGTATTCAATCAGTACAGTGTAAGATAAATATGATTTTTCTTCAATACGATACAAACTTTTCAAACCAATTTAGCTACAATCTGATTATTAAAACCCCTTTAAAAAATAAAAGTAAAGTAACCGTTAAAAATGTATTCTTAGATCTATATGCATGAATATAAATCTATTAATGTGATTATGTCATCTCATCAAGAGTCTTAAGGTGATGTTCAATCTAATGCTGAATTAAACAAATCTGACATATGGTTACCATCCCCCCCTTTTCACCAACCCATTCCCCCACACCCAACGCTGTTTTTTTTTCCGAGCAACAGTGGGTAAAAAAATGGATGGTGAGAATTTCTCGGTTTCACTAATGTGCGAAAGCAACGTTCTTGCGTTCTAGTTTTTTTTAAATTTTATTACGACATAAAAAAAACGGTTGCCAGTTGGTCGGTTAAGGGAATCGGGCTGACTATAAAATAGTATAAAAGACACTTTAAAGCGAACATTTTGAAACTACCTTACTAAGAGATTCAACTTTCCGCCTTTATCGAATAGAAAAAAAGTGTTTCAAGTTTCCAGTAAAGAAAATCTACACTTTAGGTAAGTAGGCATTCATATACCTGTGCATTTTTTAATGTATATAAGCTTCGATCGAATGAAGGTTTTTAAATTTTAGTTTTTATTTTCTATTGAAAATCCCCACTCCACCCTACAATTGTTAACTTCCATGTATTTATCTTCTCCAAAGTATTTCTTCTTTACCCACTTCTATTTAATTACATGTCTTATTCTTCCTCCCAGATAACATTCTTTAATTACTGTTGCTCAGTCATATCTACTTTTGCTTTATAGTACCTACTGTTGCTATATTATACCTATTGTTGCTGTATTTGTTTGTACTGTTGCTTTTTTGTAACTATTATGCTGTATAGTATGCTGTATAGTATCTACTGTTTCTAAAATACTATCTACTGATAGTATATATTGTTTCCGTAAAGTATCTACCGTTTCTCTATTGTATTAACTGTAGCTATATTGTATTCATTGCACTTGTATTGTATCTGTTGTTGCTGTATTGTATCAGACAGCTTCCAGGTACGAACATGAGTCAGACAAGGATGCTTGCTGTCCCCATTCCTTTTCCTACTGGCTATAGACTGGACTATGAAGAAATCCACCAGGGAAAGAAGAAATGAAATCCAATGGACTTTGCTAAAACAGCTGGACGACCTGAACTTTGCAGATGACCCTGCTCTCCTTACACACAGCTATCAACAGATGCAAGAGAAAACAAATCTAGTGAATGCCTTTGAAAAGGATGTCGGCCTTAGCATACACATAGCCAAAACCAAGAATCATCAAAATTAACTCCACCAGCACGAATGCAGTCACCCTAAACAGAAGTAAGCTTGAGGAAGTAGAGTCCTTTACTTATATGGGTAGCATCATAGATCAGCAGGATGGAACAGGTGTGGATGTCAAAGCAAAGATCGGAAAAGCAAGAGCCACCTTTATCCAGTTCAAGAACATCTGGAATTCCAAAGAGCTGTCTCTGAACACCAAAACTCGCCTGTTCAATACCAATGTAAGGTCAGTCCTATTATATGGAGCTGAGACCTGGAGGATTACGAAGACCACCACTAAGAGAGTCCAGATCATTATCAACAGCTGCCTTAGAAAAGTTCTTCAAATGCGATGGCCTGACACCATCACCAATGCCAGCCTTTTAGAACGAACCGGCCAAGTTTCAATAGATGAGGAGATCAGGAAGAGGAGGTGGGGGTGGATAGGCCACACATTACGAAAGCCGGTAAGCAACATCACTAGTCAAACATTGAGTTAGAATCCTCAAGGAAAAAGAAAGAGAGGCCAGCAAAGAAACACCTGGAGGTGAGAATTTGAAGCGGACATCACCAGGATGGGGTTCAGCTGGAAG
Organism: Bulinus truncatus; assembly: GCA_021962125.1. NCBI lineage: Eukaryota > Metazoa > Mollusca > Gastropoda > Planorbidae > Bulinus > Bulinus truncatus. The sequence continues at coordinate 319,879 of JAGDYQ010000323.1, forward strand.
CAACTGGAGAGAATGGCTCAGGACAGAAGTCGCTGGAGATCTTTAGTTGTTGACCCATACTCCGATAGGAGTGACGGACAATTATGATGATGAATTATCCGATAATAAATATAATTTTACATGTCCCAGGTTTCCGTGAAAATAGTTCATCAAAGCAGCTTTCGCCAACACTTTTATTAATACAAAGGCAAGAAACGTTAATTATTTATGTTCAGAAAACCAAAAGATCTGATATGTGTAATACACAATAACTAGCTGTAACTCTATAGGGAGATTAATCCAAGACAGATTAACACATAAATTAGCCAGAAAAAGACATTATGACGCAGCCAGAGGAAGATATTATGAAGAGAGTAGATAAGACACATCAAAATGTAAGGAAAATGTTTAAACTTAAACACTGTATATCTATTTCCATTCAAATTATAAAAAAGTATAGCCGATAAATACAAATAAAACCACATCTCCTCTAATTTCAGATAAATTTAGGCATAGTGCATCACCACTATATGCTCAAATTGATGTCCCAATTAAAAGAGGCATTATTTTATTCACACATTGGCCAGAGTGAGGACATCAACAAACACGTTTATCAGACTCCACTTGCCACGCAGCAAATTGTTCAGCAGATGCAATTTTTTTATGTTGATTTCAGAGTACTGATTAATCCTTGTCAACATTTGTAGATCATTAACTTGTGCATCACTGGGCATAGGACATGAAATATATGCAGACACGTAAATATGAGTGAAAATTACACAAAATTCTGTCAAATTCTTAGATTTAGATACAGTCAGTTTGAATTTGTCTCTGAACAGAAACAATTTCAAACAGTATATAACTTTGGCCATATAGTAGGCCCATGTAGCACGAAAGCAGTACTGACTTTTACACTGTTGAGCTACCAATATATATTATCAGAATGCATTCAAATTTTGACAATTTAATTTTAATGTATAACATTACTAACACATTTTGGGGATGGCAGGATAACAACTCAGAAGTTTTTGTTTTAGTGACACCCTAATATATATATATAAATATATATATATATATATATATATATATATATATATATATATATATATATATATGAGAACGATAGAGAGAGACCTATATATACATTACGAAGATAGTATTTAAAAATATTCCAATGAAACATTTCACACTTTACCTTTTGCATTTCTATAAATAATGTAATAGTTACTGTGGTCAACCTTTTTGTTTACCCTCCTGTAGAGAATTCACTGTGTAGCTAGTATCATATAGGCAGGTGCATATTGTCAATATAAAACACACATACACGCGCACAAACACACACATATAGGTATTTATATATTTAAACTAGCTTTGAAAAATCTTAGATAGCAGCTGGCTTGTCTATTTACATTATCACACTGAAAAAAATGTATCTATAATATCCTCAATTCTTACACAGATTTTCATTAAATCCTTCATTGGCTTGTTCCCTGACATTGTAACACTCCTAAAATGGTTGGCACTTTTAGGTGTTCTATTTAAATTACTATTCCAATAATGTTGGCCTCCTTCTTTAATACTAGTTCAGTCTTATAAATCTCAACGCGCGAACAAACTTGTTACCAAAGAAAACTATTAAAAACAAAGTGGGTTTTTTTTGGTATACATTTATAATGAAAAAAACAAACTTGCTATGATTTGGAATGAAAGTATTTTTAGGTTCGGGATCATGTTTCCAGGGCCGGTCTTACGAATTGAGGGACCCAATTTAACGGAGGCCCATCTTCTAATCTTTAAAAGCCTGTGACAAGCGCCATGACTGAAAGTGATATGCTAAATGTTAAATTGCGGTGCCCCTATCAGGTTTCGGGGTCCAATTCGGAGCAATCGGCCTAAGGCCGGCCTTGCATGATTCCTTCATCTTTTATTTACTGAGTTGGGAGTTTCCCGGAAGAGGAAAAGTGGGATGCCTTTAAGATTCTCTGGCCCTGGCGTTGAATGTTATTTCTTTGTTGTAAAACATTTGTTTAGTGCTAATATAGTTATGTGTTATAAAACATTTGTTTTGTACATTTATAGTTTTGGGTTGTAAAGCATGCAATAGTAGTTCAGTGTTGTAAAATACGTTTTTAGTAATAGTTTAGCCCTGTACCATAAAATATGTGTTATGCACAACTGTGGCTTCACATTGCAAACCATTAATTAGTTCTGGCTTAAAACTTATTTCAACCAACAATGGAACTATAATAAAACATTTCATGTACTATTGATTTTTTTTCCCCCACACAGCAATGCTACTTTACGTGTTTTATTTTATAACACAAGGTGTGTATGTTTTTTACCGATTGAATGTTTAGGTTACAAAAGCTGACTGCAAGCTCTTTATTGATATCTGTCTATTGTCGTTTAGCAATATCTCGAGAATTTATATAGATCGCCATTGTTATTTTAATGCATGTCCAGGTGTTCGTGTTTAGCCACTTTGGAAATGCAGCACCCCTGTTTTTTACTTAATGTTATCGATAACATTGTTTTCTTTTCTTTTTTTTTTTTTTTGTTTTTAATTTTTACCTGTGGAATATATTTAGTAATCTTATTAGCTAATTCCAGGTTTCTTAAAAAAAAAAAAATGCATATGAAACTGTCTTCATCACAGTTTTAGGAGTGATGTGTTTGTAGCACACATCTCGCATACACAGATTGTCACTAACAGTAAGTGATTGCGGTGCTGCAAGTAAAGAGAACACCGTCTCTGTCAGGCTTGCGGAGCCGCCATTTTTTCCCGGCTCGGCTCCGGCTCCCAAAAATTTGACGGCTCCGGGTCGGCTCCCGGCTTGGCTTCATCTCCCTATTAAGTGAGTATCACAAAAGACAAAATGTGAGCAATTGTGTCACGCAAACATGCCGCTGGTGAAAAGTTATGCAAATTTTGCCGCGTTCACCACCAAAGACAGCAACTTGAAAAAATATATACGAATTGTCGGTTTTACTAAAAACAAACCATTTCAGTGCATCCAGAAATATATCAATTTTTTCGACTGAGGTTTCACTAGTCGCCATTTTCATAGGTGATAAAAAGTTATTTCAATGATCCAATTAGCAAATAGTAAAATGATAAATTATTTAAAATATTCATAAACTTCAATATTTATATTTATTATTTATAAATTCGATGTGAATTTTCGGATCCGGTTTCAATAATGTCCGATTGTTATCCGGACCCGGTCCCAATTAAGTCAGATTGTCATTCGGACCCGTGGCAAATATGCACGTAGCTTTATAATAAAATTGTAAAATACCGAAACCAACCATATTGTTTTTAGTCTTCTACAAATGGCGGTCAAATTATATACAAAATGACGTGTTCTAATTGTCGTCGTAGCAAAAATTTACTTTTAAATGATTTATACAATTATTATATGAAATATAATTTTTTGTTATTTTATATTTAACAAAATAATATGCAAATTAGAAAATTTCGGCGGGTGAAAAAGATTTAAAATGAATGCAAAACGATTACCATTAAAGATTTCTTGTTTGTGGTGATGTGCGTGCACGCTATCATTTAAATGTTGTTACTGTTGTTGCGTTCGTAAAAATGACAACATTTCAAATTGTAGCAAACAAAGAATCAAATTTGGAATTTTAAAGCTAAAAAAATTATGCTGTAAAAAAAAAAATTGGAGTCGGAGCCGCCAATTTTTTTCGGCTCCGACTACGGCAAAAATTAGAGGCTCTAGCTCCGGCTCGGCTCCGCAAGCCTGTACTCTCTGTAGCAGTGCCGAATGTTACTGTAAGTAAAAAGTATTTGATCTTGATCCTTAAGGATATTATCAAGTTTCTGGACACATTTAATTTTTAATTTTAATTTTCACCCCCTCCCATCACAAATTTTAACTACGACCAGCCACTGAATGTATAATTGACGATTAAAAAGTTAATTAATACTTTTTGTCTGAAATACAATAATAATATTTAAATTATATCGTCCAATATGTCTTATTGTTTAATATATTGGGTCATATGAATGTAATGTAGATTTATATTAGTTGTTTCATATTTAGGGGCTCTAATAAAGTGATTAGAAAAAAAAAACATATTGAGAAAGGGTAGTGTGGCAGGACATTGTGCCAAGAAAGAAAGGGCGCAGAAATAGTAGTCATGAAAACAAGTAAGGCCCGTTAAGCATCTTGATCCGATCTGCAGTATAGTCACCTCCATTCATTTAAATCTATTACATTTAATTTATGTTAGTTCATATAGAGTACATGTTATTTAAACACCCGATTTGTCTGCCTTCAATCACATTCCGAGCCCATTCAGTGGTTATAAATCTACATCTGTTTTTTTTTTCGTCAGATATTTCAAACTGCAATTTGGTGTTGATCTCAATTGTACATGAAAGGTGAAGGTTGATGAAATAAAAAGAGAAATTGGTAAGTGGTGATCTGTAAGTGTCAAACTGCAGAGAAGAAGGCTACGACAATGACTGGCCTATAAATTATGTACATGAACACATAGCAATTAAGCGAGAGTCGCAGGAGTGAAATCACTAATCATTAAAGTAACTTAGGCTTTGGTCTACTTCAAGAGATATGTCAGAGTACCCGGGTTGTAATTTTAAAAAAGAAATCTTGAGCAACCATTTCAGTATATGAATCAATGAATCTCTCTTTTATGCTGGAATGTTGATGAAGATTTGTGTCAATGATTTACTATGTCACTGCACTACAGCCATATATCTGACTACGGCTATATCTATGACGACAGTTTTGATGCTTGGAATTCATAAAGGGTCATTCCGAGTATGCAAAATACTGTAATGAAATCAAGGCAACGACTACAGACAATGATATAATTTGGTGTTCCAGACTTAATCTTAGTGAAGATAGAAAAAAAAATGTGTGAAGACATTACATACACAATAGATGAAGGGATCTTACTTACTAATTAAAAATGAAATTTTTACCAATTTCAGAACGGTTGGAGGAAGGGGGCAACAAGAATTACTCGTACAGGTTGCCTTAATGGCTAGATTCTACTCTGCGGATAGTGTGGTGGCCGTATATAGGAGAACCGAATCGTCAACACTGTACAAAAAAAATAATTGGAGAGATGCATACTGTTATTATTATTTGAGGGCTGGAAATATGTTCTTGTTTCCCTTTTCTTTTTATTTTAAGTTTTTAATTTTGTGTGCGGGGGAAGTGGGTCAAATTTTACTAGATGGTGGTCACCGAGAGCTTAACTTACTACGTGACACTCTTGATTATCGATTTCTACCACCACCCGTCAAATCATGTACCATTTTATTCCAATCTTCATTTCTACGCGTCACACTTTACCGACCCCCCCTTCCCCCAGGAGTTACATAATTAATGAATTGCACCTTACTGGCAGTTCGTTGGTTAAAATATATTACTCTTTGCAAACACTAACTTTAAGATCTACAATATTGTTCTCGTTTGTTATAAAAATAAATCAGTTGTAAAAAATAGTTTTTCATATGTATACATTTTTTTACTTCACCTCCATTGATAAACAAACTAGACTAATGGTTGCCTACGCCCTGACCTACTTTCACTGCCATAGTTAGCTGTGCGGGCCAAATTTAGCTTCGTTGTCCACCTTTGAGTTTGGTGGGCATATAGTGACCTTTAATGGACCACATTGAGTGTCGTGGATGGCATTTGAATTTGTGGGATACCTTAAGAGCCTTGAGCTTTGTGGGCGCCGAAGCAATGGGACGGCAGCACCTCCCCTACCACCCCCCCCCTGCCTTTCACTTTTCCTCAGGTCTGGAGAACATGTACATCAGTGGGTCTCCAACCTTCTTCTCCACACGGTCCGGGTCAACGTTAGATGATTTCACCGCGGCCCGTGGGGTTGGGGATGTGGGTGTTGATTATTTCTATTTTAGATTGTTTTCATTTCCAAACGTCACTGCCCCTCACAGCCGCTCAGCCACACGGTTAACCTCTACACAACCATGGAAAGTCGCACACTCCCGACAGAAATACACCACAGCAGATTAAAAAAGAAATTTTCTCACGTTTCTCGGGCGGCCTGTACCATTGAGGCGGTACATTGCTTTTGGTGGTCAAAGGTCAACAGATCAAAAAGAAGAAACACAGATTCGAGGCCAATGTGTCAGCCAGATGACCCACACTGCTATAGACGGCTCTTCGTTAGCCTAGTTTGCCTAACTCCCCAAAAAGGATTTGATTAAACACATAAATAACAACGATGAAAATTTAGAACTAAAGACAAAACAGAATAATTCTTCTCATTCAATGTAAAAAAAAAAAAAAAAAACATTGCAATCTATTTAGTCTTTTTCTCTTACAAATACATTAATGTATTTTCATTACAGTAATTCTCTTTCAGTTTTAAGACTTCCTTTCTAGTCTATAACAAAAATTTAGACTAAAATTTAGTCCATGTTTTACAAGTATTGCTTTTTTTTATAATCATTGGGAGTGCATCAACCTTTTGCTTGATATTTGACCCCGCGATCCTTATCTATATAAGTGTACGTTAATAGAGATACTTCGGGGGATCACCTTATTAGTTTTAATCTATATTACAATGTATTCAACTGTATTTTACCATCTGGCGTGTCTGTGGAACAAAGTAAACAAATTGATTTTAGAATTTTTTTTTTTAATTAATAGAAAATAAAGAACTATTTATGGCAGGCCTACAAAAGCAATAGATACTGAAAGTGACGCATTGAAGTAGTTGTGTACGGCAGATGCCGCCCCCCCTAAGTAAGTGTAATCAGAAGTGGACCGCCTACATAATCTCTCACCAAGTTACATCACAATAAGCTTCTAATCAAACAATATTTTCCTCTGTAACAGATTAAGGTCGGTTGGGGGTCCGAGCAGAGATAAAATAAGCCCCCCCCCCTTTGGAGTAAGTAAGTATGGCTTTTTTTTTGTAGGGCCTTTAAGTGCTTGGATTGTGACGGATGGCCTGGTGATGTAGATGATCGAATGTCGACCAGAGAGTCCTTGGTTCAATCCTCAGTGAGTCATTGGTCATTTAAACAGCCCCTGGTGAAAATTAGTTCATATAAAGGTCCACCCACAGATTATATACTATACATATAGCGGATCGATTTATGAATAGTCATCGATTTTGTATTAAAAACTCTCGCGCCATTGTTGTTGTTGTTCGCTTTTTTCCAATGACGCTTTCCGTTAAAAAAAAAACACACAGAGCTATTTAAACATCTATCTATCTATCTATCTATCTATCTATCTATCTATCTATCTATCTATCTATCTATCTATCTATCTATCTATCTATCTATCTATCTATCTATCTATCTATCTATCTATCTATCTATCTATCTATCTATCTATCTATCTATCTATCTATCTATCTCTTTTTCTATCTATATATTTCTCTGTCTCTCTAGATATAGGCCTATATATATATATATATATATATATATATATATATATAATATATATATATATATATATATATATATATATATATATATATGCTCTTCATCTGGACCGATGCCCATTTGGAGCAAAGGGAATTCGACTACTTTACTACGAACTAAGGGAAACGGGTGGTCGCGCGGTGTGTAGAGCGCTCGACTGTCGACCCTAGTGGTCCTTGTTCGAACCTTATTGAAAGCCTCTAAATTGATATCTATAACGAGCGACTCAATTTATAGTCGGCGACATTAATATTGACAGTTGAGACACTCACGTCAATAAGTTTACATCAACAATAATGGCAAAAAAATACGAAGCTTTATCAAAGTTGCACTTTTTATTTCCACGTAAGTTACACATTTTATGCTAATGGTCTACCAAGCTCGTACTGTGGTACTTCTTTATCAGTAAACAAAGCTTTATCAAAGTTACACTTTTTGACCTACGAAAGTTACACATTTTATGAGAAAGGTCTTCCAAGTCAATGAATAATCTCACTCCACACCCTTTTTCCCCACGAATACTGTATAATCAATCATTTTACATCCTGGTCTGAAACAGCGGAAGAGTCAAGTGATAGATGGTAAAAACAATAAACGTTGTTCTATTTTGTTTAATGTTGTATTGTAACTTACAACCATAGGGGTAGAGAGGATGTATAAATAATATATATATATATATATATATATATATATATATATATATATATATATATATACATTAGGGTGGCTCACTTTATAATGAAAAAAAAAATAAAGTTGATTTTTTATCATGAGCATTTTAGTTTTCTGGTTCACTGGAATTTAAAACATGTATTTACCAAATTTCGTTGTTCTGGAAGGTCACCGACAAGTCTACATACCTGGGCTCCACCATCATCAGCAGTTTGTTCCTGGATGACGAGAATGACAAGAGGCAGCCAGTGTCATTGCCAGACTAACCAAACGTGTATGGTCCAACAACAAATTGACACTGAACATCAAGTTCAAAGTAAACCAGGCATGTGTTCTCAGCACTCTACTGTATGGCAGCGAAGCATGGACTACCTATACCAAACAGGAAAATCGTCTCGAGAGCTTCAAACTTCGCTGTCTCCGACGCAGCCTTGGCATAAAATCACCAACACTGCCGTACTCAAACAAGCCAGCTCACTGAGCATACATCTCCTTCTGTGCCAAAAACGTCTACGCTGGCTGGGTCATGTGCATCGAATGCAAGATGGTCGCATACCAAAGGACATCCTATATGGCGAGCTAGCCACAGGGCATCGCCCCGCTGGTCACCCGCAACTGCGCTTCAAGGATGTTTGCAAAGGCGACCTCAAATTGACTGGCATCAGCCTCGACAATTGGGAACAGCTCGCCGACGACCGAAGCGGGTGGCGACAGGCCGTTCACAACTGCATCCTAAATGGAAAACAACTACGCAACCAACAGCTGGAAATAAAAAGACAAAAAAGGAAGATTATACAGCAGAAGCAGGGCCCTCAACCCTACATCCAGCTTTAACTGTGGTCACTGCGGTAGAGTATGTTGATCCAGGATCGGTCTGCTGAGCCATTCCAAGACATGCCCTTAAAAACGCGACTGATGACTAACCTAGAGCGTTAACATCAACTTCCGAGATAGACGGATGCCTACTACTATACCAAATTTCACACCATTTGGGCTGCAATAAATACTCCCTCAGTGCACTTGTTATCTCGTGTGTTATTGTATTCGGCAGTTGGATTAAATGAAAATGTTGCAAGGTTTAAAATGTTTTTAGGTACAAAGAACAATTATACTACACATTAGGAATTAAACAGTAAAATAATACTAGTTACATGACACATTAACCTGATTGTATTGCATAGTAGTTCTTAGTATGCCATTCAAAAATACACATTAAAAGTTTTTTAGTTTGTGCTTTATGAGTCCTGAAGGTCTTCAAGTTGTGATATATTTAGCACAGTTTATTTTTTTGCTTCAAAATTTATCAGGATGCTGCTAAACAATTTAGAACAAGTACCGATTTTCTTCCACTGATTTGGTGAGAGATGAGTTAAATGGTGACGCCAGTGCAATTCTTCGCTCGGCACATTCATTGACAGCTTTCAAGGAAGAGATCACTGCTGTTGCCTTCTGAAAGGATGGAATTTTTTGCCAGGTGGAAGCATCATTTATGATAAAATTAATGGGAAGCAGAAGAGCATTAACGAAAAGCAGCGATGACGTAGTCACAAAATCCTTGAATGTCACATTATGAAGTGCTGAAGAATCATTTGTGCTGCGGATGCACCTTTCTTTTTTTCTGATCATCAGAAGATTTCTTCATGAATTGCCTCAAGCAAGCAGCAAGATTGTTTTTCTCATCCACCGAGACACGTTGAGAAAAGAGAACCAGAGGAATGAGTTCTGCACTCAGGTACCAGGAATGTCGGCGAATCGTTTTCAATGCAGTCTGAGAAATGAAGGGAGTAACATTCTTATAATCAATAAGAAGCTTGATGAAATCCAGATCATTCAGAGGTGCGTCTCCTAGAATGGAACACTGGATCCAAGCTTTAATGAAAACCAATAATGCAAAGATACCAATTTCTGCAACTGATCTGTCTTCATGATGACGGAAGAGATACATTTTCATAATGTCGATTAATTCAGACATCCACCTTGCATGGTGATAAACTCCTGGAACACGAAAACGCACCCCGGGGGGGGGGGGAATTCCTCACAGGGAGATAAGTTGTCTTTTCTTTGGGGGATTTTTGAACAAAATGTGATGAATTCTTCTTTTAATGGTTTGAGATTTTGCTCCTTTCAAACATCGTGGCATATACTAAATTCTGCCTGTCTTATTTTTGGCCAAAACGTCTTAAAACGCTTGAATAGCAGCACACCCGGCTCAGTTTTACAACCCCCAAATGTCTTATTGAAGACGGCTGTGTTTTCTAACAAACCATTTGCCAGTAGGCTCAATCAGGGGAAGTACCTAGCTCAATGAACATTGGCATGTCAACTGGACAGTAAACAAGCGAATAAATAGGTCATGAAAAAATTGTACCAACTGCCAGACGGCTGTGTTTGTAAACATGCCATTGGCCAGTATGGTCATTTAGGTGAATAACCTAGCTCAATGGACATTAGTATGTCATCATCAAAAAAAAATTCCACCGAATGTCAACCAGACGGCTGTGTTTGTAAACATACCACTGGCCAGTAGTCTAAATTAGGGGAAGTATCTAGCTCAATAAACATTGGCATGTCAACTGGACTGTATTCAAGCAAAGAAATAGTTTATGAAAAAATAATACCGACTGCTAGACGAATGTGTTTGTAAACATACCATTGACCAGTAGGCTCAATCAGGGAAAGTACCTAGCTCAATAAACAGGAGTTGGGCCAACTTCTATGCCAGTTTAATGAACAATACTTTTCGACCTAGTAGTCATAACTAAATGAATGATATTTATATAGTTGCAACATTTGATCTTACAACACTTGATTTTTATAACTAGATTGAAATTAACTGGTGAAGATGGCTATTTTTTATGAAAATTAAAACTTCTAGAGATTTTTGGAATTTCCCGGAACCTTCTTAAGTTTTCCACGTTTTTCTACAAGCTTCTAGAACCTTCCAGAACCTACTAGCATTTTATAGATTTTTCTAAAACTTTCCAGAACCTTCCAGCATTTTTGTGTGCTTTATATATATTTACTCACATTCAAAATTCATTCAAATTGATTTAAAATTTCAGTGTAGATGAGGCAACTTTTTGTCAAATTGTTTTGGAGCATTTTGTTTATTTGTGTTTCCTTTGACTTCAAAACACCACAGAAAAAAAATTCATGAATTTATTTATTACTTCCTCATCTACACTCATATATATATATATATATATATATATATATATATATATATATATATGTATTTGTGAGTTGTGAATTAGTGATGTAGCTGTGAGCTGGCTTATTCTTTAATTAATACACTCTGTGAGCCAGGGCCGTTTTAAGGTCATCGTAGGCCCTCACCGATTTCTTTTTTTTTTTATATTTTTTTTTCAAGAATGCACTTGTTTTTACTTTATGTTCTGGCTTTCGTAGGCCATTGAAAAGTCTGTAGGCCCTAGGCACAGTATAAAGTGGCCCTGCCGTGAGCCACGCCTCTTTTACTGCTAGTTGGAATGTAGTTCATTAAACAAAAGCTCATACGAACTGCAGAATTTCTATTGGATAGAACTATGGCCTACATGGTATATTTTTCATTCTCCATTTTATTTTTAGATTGTGCACTGCAGACATACGTATGGACTGTAAACAAGTCCACAAAAAGTAAGACGATCCAAACATCACATTAATATAAATATTCTTTAAATCAAACATCTTTGAACATCGAATTATCATAAGTCATAGTGAGCCTGTATAAGGTAAGACATGAGTAATATTAGGAAATATATGTCGTTGTTTGTGAAACATTTTTTTTTTATTTTATTGGAAACTTGCATGGGGAAATGTAGGCCAAAGTTTGTATAACGGAATTTAAACAATGAAATTGCCCGTTGGATTTCCTATGGCCAACTGACTTTAATAAGTTATTTTTTAATCCTTGTCTTTTAATTATTCGCGTTGCAATCAAACGTTTGTTACAATTGTTACATGATAATTTAGCGGAATATCTCATCCATGGCTGTTAATTTGAAATAAAAACATGTCCTATTCAGATTGTGCCCTTCATGATTCGAGACACTAACGATGGATGTCTATTTAATTATCGAGACACTATTGATGGCTGTCTATCCAAACATCCAGACACTAACGATGGCTGTCTATCCTAATATCGAGACACTAACGATGTCTGTCTATCCAAATATCCAGACACTATCAATGGCTGTCTATCCAAATATCGATACAACGGCCATATCATCTTCTCTCAACAAACTTCTCAAGAATGAGTCTGCACAAACGTTAACGCTCTTTTCATATTTCTCGTTATTCGTGCACTATTTATAACGATACAAATATAAAAAAATAAAATCGGCAGTTAATCAAATCATCGCAGTAAGTATTAAATTTATCTTCTATATAACTGATAGACCCAGAGCAGTTCCAAGGAATATTTAAGACGCTAGACAAAAGTACCTATAGGGCGTCCTGAAACATATATTATAACTCATTCACACTCTTTTCACACGCTCTTACATCACAACAAATTGCAATCTGTTAAGTGCTTGCAGAATATTTAAAAATAAAGAAACTCCATTTTTTTGCACCCCCCTCCTTCCCACCCCCTACCTCCAAAAAACCCAAACCATCAGAGGCTCCAGGCATCTACCTTTATTTCAAAACTCCTTTGTTCTGACCACCATGCCAAACCTAATGGTATTGAAGGGCCACCTGAATGAACTGTCTTGGGTAGAGGGGCCTTTTATTAAAATGACCAGGAAGAGAGGGCTGTTATGCATGGCCCAAATATTGAATGAAATGTACCATACAATTTTTAAAAAAATGTCATTTTTTTCCCCATGAAAATACAAGCCATCTATATTACAGTTTTGAACTGATTTGAACATTTCTTCAAGTTGAATAAAAAACAAAACTTAATTCAAGACGGTAAAACAAAAAATAATATAATTCCATGTTGAGAGAATGGTAAAATATAGCTTTTGTTTTAGCAGTGACCACAGTTATTTGTACTACTCTTCTTATATCACTACCCCTCTCTCTCTCTCTCTTTCTCTCTCTCTCTCTCTCTCTCTCGCTCTCTCTCTCTCTCTCTCTCTCTCTCTCTCTCTCTCTCTCTCTCTCTTTCTTCCTCAATACACACACAAGTTCGTTCAATACAGCCTCTGGAAGCACCAACAAATACGTTTTAATCACTTGAAAAATCTTGGGCAACATTACCAGGGCCGTGCTTATGAATTGATGCCAACTACAAGACTTTGTGGAAAAGGGAAGGGACAATTTAAACAAAAAAACTTTCTCCGTCAAACGATATTAGAGAAAGTAATGAATTATAGGGTTCGGATTTCTATGACCTTAAAAGGTCAAAATGTGCATGTCTTAATGCCCTTAAAAGTAGTAAAATGTGCCGTAAATGAATTACTTAAAATAACTATATGTGGAGTTAGTCAGTTTTAAATGTCAATTAACAAAACCTCGTCCACTTAACTTGTACTGTCTTCCACTTAACGTGTACTGTCTTTAACTTGTATAAGTACTGTGTAAAAAATCACTGAATGACTAGTTGAAAAGTCAACTGGCTATCAAAGTTGTTTGTTTGCTTTTTTTTTTTGGTTTTTGTTAGTTTGGTTTGTCTGTTTTTGTTATTTTAGTTTGACGTTTTTGTTATTTTGGTTTGACGTTTTTTGTTAGTTTGGTTTGTCTGTTTTTATTATTTTAGTTTGACGTTTTTGTTATTTTGGTTTGACGTTTTTTGTTAGTTTGGTTTGTCTGTATTTGTTAGTTTAGTTTGACTGTTTTTGTTATTTTGGTTTGACGTTTTTTGTTAGTTTGGTTTGTCTGTATTTGTTAGTTTGGTTTGTCTGTATTTGTTATTTTAGTTTGACGTTTTTGTTATTTTGGTTTGACGTTTTTTGTTAGTTTGGTTTGTCTGTATTTGTTAGTTTGGTTTGTCTGTATTTGTTAGTTTGGTTTGACTCTTTTTGTTATTTTGGTTTGTCTGTATATGTTAGTTTGGTTTGACTGTTTTTGTTATTTTGGTTTGACGTTTTTTGTTAGTTTGGTTTGATATTTTTTGTTAGTTTGGTCTGACGTTTGTTGTTAGTTTGGTTTGATGTTTTTTGTTAGTTTTGTTTGTGTGTTTTTGTTAGTTTTGTTTGTCTGTATTTGTTAGTTTGGTTTGACTGTATTTGTTAGTTTGGTTTGACTGTATTTGTTAGTTTGGTTTGACTATTTATGTAATACTTTTAATCAAATTGGACGTACATCTAGTGGCCATTGAAATCATTTGCATTTTTTTTCTTTCATGTGTCCATATATTTTCAAAGCTGTTGTGAATCTGTCCAGGTATTGTCTATAACAACAAATCAGACATCATCAAATATAACAAAGTAGCATTGCAGATTACAGGATACAATTATCACAGATTAAAATGATAACATTTGTAAACAGACAATTTGAACCGATAGATCAATTATTGTTACTTGTTATTTATTATTACTACAGTTACTGTTGATATATGTTGTACATGTTAATACGTAGAATTTTGAGTGTGACATATAACAGCAGAACAAATAGTATATGATGGGTTAGGCGAAGATATATGTAGGGCTCGGACATAATTTTTTTTGTCGGGGGCTCTCATAGCATCACAGTTAACAGCTAAAAGCAACACATATTTTTTCACATGCGGAGTACATTAATAGCAGTGCCCATACTAATATTAAAATGTTCAATCTGATGTTATTTTAAAGGAAATAACGTTTATGAACCAACTCGCTGACCTACAGTTGGTTACAGTTCAAAAAGAAATAATGTGGAATTTCGCATAACTTGATCGCTTTCGATGACAAAACAAAATGATTTTTCTTTTATCTTTTTTTTTTTCATTTGTCGCCAACAATTAAATTTGGTTTTTTTATGCATTTCATGGTGAAGTTCTTTATAGATTAGTATAATTGCCTTGCCCCCCTCCACCCACACCCCCCCCAGACAATATGGGGAAGGCCCCCACCAGTAAATATCAACGGTACTTGGAAGCGGTAAACGACGCTGAAGAAATAAAAATTGATAAAGGTTGTTTTATTATTATTTTTTTTTTTTTTTGTAAATGTATATCTTTATGTTTATTATTTGAAATATCATTTCTGAACTTTTATAGTCAATAACTGACACATTAACAATAAAAGGTAAGATCATTCACACACACACATACACACATACACACACACACATGTGTGACTTAATATTTGGTAATTAAAAAAAAGTTTCCTTCGATTATTTACTTCCCTTTAAACATGTTATCATTATCAGTTTCAAGAAGTGAATCAATGGATCAGAGTCGGACTAGAGATTAGATTATAAAAGGGTATACCTTATTGATTCAACTCTTTCCTTCCGAGTCCACTGAATAAATCGAAGGCGATCTCGCGTCATAACAAACAACGCGGGTCTTGCGGGTAATAATAATTGGGGGAGAAGTATCTTTGGGGAGTAGTCATCTTTAGGGAGGGGGGATCTTTGGGAATATGGTCTTTAAGGGGGGAGATCTTTAGGTAGATGGATCTTTGAGCAAGGGGCGATCTTTTGAGAGTGGGGTCTTTAGGGGGGCGGAAATCTTTAGGGAGGAGGATCGGGAGTATGTGATTGTCTTTAGGAAGGGGGATCTATAGCGAGGGAGATCTTTAGAAAGGGGATCTTTAAGAAGGGAAGTCTAGGGGCAGGGTATCTTAAGGGGGGATTTTTAGGGGACCCCTATAGACAGAAGTTTGTTTTATGGGGACTCCCTACAACTTTTCTCAGGGTGGACTTTAAGGTACCGGCAACGCTCCTGCGTAGGCCTTGATTCACTGTATCACAGATTTGGACATATAAATGTAGGTCAACAAATGTTTTATTGATTGAAAAATCAACATTTTATAATTGTCCAGTTTCTTCCGAATTTTGGCAGCGTTTTATGTTGGTTTATATCTAGCTATGTTATTGGCTACCTTAACTTTGCAGTTATTTAAGCCAAGTCAATCTATTTCTTATGGTATTTTGTTTGAATGTTTTCATCGTTTTTTTTTCCCACAGAGGATTTTTCAAGATCTCATCATGATTGCTGTGGTCATCGCAGGAGCCCTTTGTGTTCTGGCCGCCGTGGTCTTTGTTAAATACATGACGGCCACCCACGGGGTTCTCAAAAGCTTAGGCATTGATCACCCACCCACTTCATGGTTTTTCGGAAACTTAAATCTGGCATTTAAGTATGGCGTGTTTGAAGTTCAGACAATTTTCTACAACAAGTATAAAGATAAAAAGTAAGATCAAAATAATATATCCGTATGCATGTAGACCTTCATTAGTGTAAAAAATAAACTGAAACCGACATTGTTTACAACAGATAACGGTAACCATACGTGGTTGACCAAACATGGGTTACAACCAAAAAAAAAAAGAAAGATGACAAACAAACATGGATGACAACTAAACATTGGTGATTACAAAACATGGGTAACTATCGAACACGGGTAACAACAAAAACAAACATGTATGACAACCAAACATGGGTGATTACCAAACATGGGTGACTATCAAACACGGGTAACAACAAAAACAAACATGGATGACAACCAAACATTGGCAACAACCAAACATGGGTGACAACCAAACATTGGTTACAATCAAAACAAACATGGGGGACCACCAAACATTAGTAACAACCAAAACAAACATGGATGACAACCAAACATTGGTAACAACCAAAACAAACATGGATGACAACCAAACATTGGTAACAACCAAACAAACATGGGTGACCACCAAACATGGGTAACTACCAAAACAAACATGGATAACAAACAAACATTGGAAACGACCAAACCAAAAATTGATGACAACCAAACATTGGTAACAACCAAAACAAACATGGATGACAATCAAACATGGGTAACAACCAAACAAACATAGGCGATCACCAAACATGGGTAACAACCAAAACAAACATGGATGACAACCAAACATTGGCAACAACCAAACATGGGTGACAACCAAACATTGGTTATAATCAAAACAAACATGGGGTACCACCAAACATTGGTAACAACCAAAACAAACATGGATGACAACCAAACATTGGTTACAATCAAAACAAACATGGGGGACCACCAAACATTGGTAACAACCAAAACAAACATGGATGACAACCAAACATTGGTAACAACCAAAACAAACGTGGATGACAACCAAACATTGGTAACAACCAAAACAAACATGGATAACAAACAAACATTGGAAACGACCAAACCAAAAATTGATGACAACCAAACATTGGTAACAACCAAAACAAACATGGATGACAACCAAACATGGGTAACAACCAAACAAACATGGGCGATCACCAAACATGGGTAACAACCAAAACAAACATGGATAACAACCAAACATTGGTAACAACCAAACAAACACAGGCGATCACCAAACATGGGTAACAACCAAAACAAACATGGATGACAACCAAACATTGGTAACAACTAAAACAAACATGGATGACAACCAAACATGGGTAACAACCAAACAAACACAGGCGATCACCAAACATGGGTAACAACCAAAACAAACATGGATGACAACCAAACATTGGTAACAACTAAAACAAACATGGATGACAACCAAACATTGGTGACCATCAAACATGGGTAACAACCAAACATGGGAAACAACAAAACAAACATGGATGGCAACCAAACATTGGTAACAACCAAAACAAACATGGGCGATCACCAAATATAGATGACTACCAAACATGGGTGACCCAGTATGCACGTGTCTGAGGTTTTTATTAATTGTTACTAGATAAATTCTGTCTGTGTAATTTGTTTTTGTTTTGTTTGTAAACTTTATTATAAATATGCACATCACCTGGTATATGTTTCTCTGTAAAAGTAGATATACTGCCAACTACGGTAAAACGCTCAACCCTCAACTATCTTCTATGTCATCTAGTGAATAAAATATCGCCATTTCCACGCTACTCATTAACTCATCTCTACTGTCCTTATCGCCATTTCCACGCTACTCATTAACTATTCTCTACTGTCCTTATCGCCATTTCCACGCTACTCATTAACTCATCTCTACTGTCCTTATCGCCATTTCCACGCTACTCATCAACTCATCTCTACTGTCCTTATCGTCATTTCTACGCTACTCCTCTACTCATCTCTAATGTCCTTATCGTCATTTCTACGCTACTCGTCAACTCATCTCTACTGTCCTTATCGTCATTTCCACGCTACTCATCAAATCATCTCTACTGTCCTTATCGCCATTTCCACGCTACACATTAACTCATCTCTACTGTCCTTATCGCCATTTCCACGCTACTCATTAACTCATCTCTACTGTCCTTATCGCCATTTCCACGCTACTCATTAGCTCATCTCTACTGTCCTTATCGCCATTTCCACGCTACTCATTAGCTCATCTCTACTGTCCTTATCGCCATTTCCACGCAACTCATCAACTCATCTCTACTGTCCTTATCGCCATTTCCACGCAACTCATCAACTCATCTCTACTGTCCTTATCGCCATTTCCACGCTACTCATCAGCTCATCTCTACTGTCCTTATCGCCATTTCCACGCTACTCATTAGCTCATCTCTACTGTCCTTATCTCCATTTCCACGCAACTCATCAACTCATCTCTACTGTCCTTATCGCCATTTCCACGCTACTCATTAACTCATCTCTACTGTCCTTATCGTCATTTTCACGCTACTCATCAACTCATCTCTACTGTCCTTATCGTCATTTCCACGCTACTCATCAACTCATCTCTACTGTCCTTATCCTCATTTCCACGCTACTCATTAACTCATCTCTACTGTCCTTATCGTCATTTCCACGCTACTCATCAACTCATCTCTACTGTCCTTATCGTCATTTCCACGCAACTCATCAACTCATCTCTACTGTCCTTATCGCCATTTCCACGCTACTCATCAATTCATCTCTACTGTCCTTATCGCCATTTCCACGCTACTCATTAATACATCTCTACTGTCCTTATCGTCATTTCCACGCTACTCATCAACTCATCTCTACTGTCCTTATCGCTATTTCCACGCTACTCATCAACTCATCTCTACTGTCCTTATCGTCATTTCCACGCTACTCATTAACTCATCTCTACTGTCCTTATCGTCATTTCCACGCTACTCATCAAATCATCTCTACTGTCCTTATCGTCATTTCCACGCTACTCATCAAATCATCTCTACTGTCCTTATCGCCATTTCCACGCTACACATTAACTCATCTCTACTGTCCTTATCGCCATTTCCACGCTACTCATTAACTCATCTGTACTGTCCTTATCGCCATTTCCACGCTACACATTAACTCATCTCTACTGTCCTTATCGCCATTTCCACGCTACTCATTAACTAATCTCTACTGTCCTTATCGTCAGTTCCACGCTACTCATCAACTCATCTCTACTGTCCTTATCGTCATTTCCAAGCTACTCATCAACTCATCTCTACTGACCTTATCGCCATTTCCACGCTACTCATCAACTCATCTCTACTTTCCTTATCGTCATTTCCAAGCTACTCATCAACTCATCTCTACTGTCCTTATCGCCATTTCCACGCTACTCATTAATACATCTCTACTGACCTTATCGCCATTTCCACGCTACTCATCAACTCATCTCTACTGACCGTATCGTCATTTCAAAGCTACTCATCAACTCATCTCTACTGTCCTTATCGTCATTTCCACGCTACTCATTAATACATCTCTACTGTCCTTATCGCCATTTCCACGCTACTCATCAACTCATCTCTACTGTCCTTATCGCCATTTCCACGCTACTCATCAACTCATCTCTACTGTCCTTATCGTCATTTCCACGCTACTCATCAACTCATCTCTACTGTCCTTATCGTCATTTCCACGCTACTCATCAACTCATCTCTACTGTCCATATCGTCATTTCCACGCTACTCATCAACTCATCTCCACTGTCCTTATGCTCATTTCCACGCTACTCATCAACTCATCTCTACTGTCCTTATCGTCATTTCCACGCTACTCATCAGCTCATCTCTACTGTCCTTATCGCCATTTCCACGCTACTCATTAGCTCATCTCTACTGTCCTTATCGTCATTTCCACGCTACTCATCAACTCATCTCTACTGTCCTTATCGTCATTTCCACGCTACTCATCAACTCATCTCCACTGTCCTTATCCTCATTTCCACGCTACTCATCAACTCATCTCTACTGTCCTTATCGTCATTTCCACGCTACTCATCAACTCATCTCTACTGTCCTTATCGTCATTTCCACGCAACTCATCAACTCATCTCTACTGTCCTTATCGCCATTTCCACGCTACTCATCAATTCATCTCTACTGTCCTTATCGCCATTTCCACGCTACTCATTAATACATCTCTACTGTCCTTATCGTCATTTCCACGCTACTCATCAACTCATCTCTACTGTCCTTATCGCCATTTCCACGCTACTCATCAACTCATCTCTACTGTCCTTATCGTCATTTCCACGCTACTCATTAACTCATCTCTACTGTCCTTATCGTCATTTCCACGCTACTCATCAACTCATCTCTACTGTCCTTATCGTCATTTCCACGCTACTCATCAAATCATCTCTACTGTCCTTATCGCCATTTCCACGCTACACATTAACTCATCTCTACTGTCCTTATCGCCATTTCTACGCTACTCATTAACTCATCTCTACTGTCCTTATCGTCATTTCCACGCTACTCATCAACTCATCTCTACTATCCTTATCGTCATTTCCACGCTACTCATCAACTCATCTCTACTGTCCTTATCGTCATTTCCACGCTACTCATCAACTCATCTCTACTGTCCTTATCGCCATTTCCACGCTACTCATCAACTCATCTCTACTGTCCTTATCGCCATTTCCACGCTACTCATTAATACATCTCTACTGTCCTTATCGTCATTTCCACGCTACTCATCAACTCATCTCTACTGTCCTTATCGCCATTTCCACGCTACTCATCAACTCATCTCTACTGTCCTTATCGTCATTTCCACGCTACTCATTAACTCATCTCTACTGTCCTTATCGTCATTTCCACGCTACTCATCAACTCATCTCTACTGTCCTTATCGTCATTTCCACGCTACTCATCAACTCATCTCTACTGTCCTTATCGTAATTTCCACGCTACTCATCAACTCATCTCTACTGTCCTTATCGCCATTTCCACGCTACTCATTAATACATCTCTACTGTCCTTATAGTCATTTCCACGCTACTCATTAACTCATCTCTACTGTCCTTATCGCCATTTCCACGCTACTCATCAACTCATCTCTACTGTCCTTATCGTCATTTCCACGCTACACATCAACTCATCTCTACTGTCCTTATCGTCATTTCCACGCTACTCATCAACTCATCTCTACTGTCCTTATCGTCAGTTCCACGCTACTCATCAACTAATCTCTACTGTCCTTATCGTCAGTTCCACGCTACTCATCAACTCATCTCTACTGTCCTTATCGTCATTTCCAAGCTACTCATCAACTCATCTCTACTGACCTTATCGCCATTTCCACGCTACTCATAAACTCATCTCTACTTTCCTTATCGTCATTTCCAAGCTACTCATCAACTCATCTCTACTGTCCTTATCGCCATTTCCACGCTACTCATTAATACATCTCTACTGACCTTATCGCCATTTCCACGCTACTCATCAACTCATCTCTACTGTCCGTATCGTCATTTCAAAGCTACTCATCAACTCATCTCTACTGTCCTTATCGTCATTTCCACGCTACTCATTAATACATCTCTACTGTCCTTATCGCCATTTCCACGCTACTCATCAACTCATCTCTACTGTCCTTATCGCCATTTCCACGCTACTCATCAACTCATCTCTACTGTCCTTATCGTCATTTCCACGCTACTCATCAACTCATCTCTACTGTCCTTATCGTCGTTTCCACGCTACTCATCAACTCATCTCTACTGTCCTTATCGTCATTTCCACGCTACTCATCAACTCATCTCTACTGTCCCTATCGTCATTTCCACGCTACTCATTAACTCATCTCTACTGTCCTTATCGCAATTTCCACGCTACTCATCAACTCATCTCTACTGTCCTTATCGCCATTTCCACGCTACTCATCAACTCATCTCTACTGTCCTTATCGTCAGTTCCACGCTACTCATCAACTCATCTCGACTGTCTTTATCGCCATTTCCACGCTACTCATCAACTCATCTCTACTGTCCTTATCGTCATTTCCACGCTACTCATTAACTCATCTCTACTGTCCTTATCGTCATTTCCACGCTACTCATTAACTCATCTCTACTGTCCTTATCGTCATTTCCACGCTACTCATCAACTCATCTCTACTGTCCTTAACGTCATTTCCACGCTACTCATCAACTCATCTCTACTGTCCTTATCGTCATTTCCACGCTACTCATTAACTCATCTCTACTGTCCTTATCGTCATTTCCACGCTACTCATCAACTCATCTCTACTGTCCTTATCGTCATTTCCACGCTACTCATCAACTCATCTCTACTGTCCTTATCGCCATTTCCACGCTACTCATTAACTCATCTCTACTGTCCTTATCGTCATTTTCACGCTACTCATCAACTCATCTCTACTGTCCTTATTTTCATTTCCACGCTACTCATCAACTCATCTCTACTGTCCTTATCGTCATTTCCACGCAACTCATCAACTCATCTCTACTGTCCTTATCGTCATTTCCACGCTACTCATCAACTCATCTCTACTGTCCTTATCGTCATTTCCACGCTACTCATCAACTCATCTCTACTGTCCTTATCGTCATTTCCACGCTACTCATCAACTCATCTCTACTGTCCTTATCGCCATTTCCACGCTACTCATCAACTCATCTCTACTGTCCTTATCGCCATTTCCACGCTACTCTTTAATACATCTCTACTGTCCTTATCGTCATTTCCATGCTACTCATCAACTCATCTCTACTGTCCTTATCGCCATTTCAACGCTACTCATCAACTCATCTCTACTGTCCTTATCGTCATTTCCACGCTACTCATTAACTCATCTCTACTGTCCTTATCGTCATTTCCACGCTACTCATCAACTCATCTCTACTGTCCTTATCGCCATTTCAACGCTACTCATCAACTCATCTCTATTGTCCTTATCGTCATTTCCACGCTACTCATTAACTCATCTCTACTGTCCTTATCGTCATTTCCACGCTACTCATCAACTCATCTCTACTGTCCTTATCGTCATTTCCACGCTACTCATCAACTCATCTCTACTGTCCTTATCGCCATTTCCACGCTACACATTAACTCATCTCTACTGTCCTTATCGCCATTTCTACGCTACTCATTAACTCATCTCAAGTGTCCTTATCGCCATTTCCACGCTACACATTAACTCATCTCTACTGTCCTTATCGCCATTTCCACGCTACTCATTAACTAATCTCTACTGTCCTTATCGTCAGTTCCACGCTACTCATCAACTCATCTCTACTGTCCTTATCGTCATTTCCAAGCTACTCATCAACTCATCTCTACTGACATTATCGCCATTTCCACGCTACTCATCAACTCATCTCTACTTTCCTTATCGTCATTTCCAAGCTACTCATCAACTCATCTCTACTGTCCTTATCGCCATTTCCACGCTACTCATTAATACATCTCTACTGACCTTATCGCCATTTCCACGCTACTCATCAACTCATCTCTACTGACCGTATCGTCATTTCAAAGCTACTCATCAACTCATCTCTACTGTCCTTATCGTCAGTTCCACGCTACTCATCAACTCATCTCGACTGTCTTTATCGCCATTTCCACGCTACTCATCAACTCATCTCTACTGTCCTTATCGTCATTTTCACGCTACTCATTAAATCATCTCTACTGTCCTTATCGCCATTTCCACGCTACTCATTAGCTCATCTCTACTGTCCTTATCGTCATTTCCACGCTACTCATCAACTCATCTCTACTGTCCTTATCGTCATTCCACGCTACTCATCAACTCATCTCTACTGTCCTTATCCTCATTTCCACGCTACTCATCAACTCATCTCTACTGTCCTTATCGCCATTTCCACGCTACTCTTTAATACATCTCTACTGTCCTTATCGTCATTTCCATGCTACTCATCAACTCATCTCTACTGTCCTTATCGCCATTTCAACGCTACTCATCAACTCATCTCTACTGTCCTTATCGTCATTTCCACGCTACTCATTAACTCATCTCTACTGTCCTTATCGTCAGTTCCACGCTACTCATCAACTCATCTCGACTGTCTTTATCGCCATTTCCACGCTACTCATCAACTCATCTCTACTGTCCTTATCGTCATTTCCACGCTACTCATTAACTCATCTCTACTGTCCTTATCGTCATTTCCACGCTACTCATTAACTCATCTCTACTGTCCTTATCGTCATTTCCACGCTACTCATCAACTCATCTCTACTGTCCTTATCGTCATTTCCACGCTACTCATCAACTCATCTCTACTGTCCTTATCCTCATTTCCACGCTACTCATCAACTCATCTCTACTGTCCTTATCGCCATTTCCACGCTACTCTTTAATACATCTCTACTGTCCTTATCGTCATTTCCATGCTACTCATCAACTCATCTCTACTGTCCTTATCGCCATTTCAACGCTACTCATCAACTCATCTCTACTGTCCTTATCGTCATTTCCACGCTACTCATTAACTCATCTCTACTGTCCTTATCGTCATTTCCACGCTACTCATCAACTCATCTCTACTGTCCTTATCGTCATTTCCACGCTACTCATCAACTCATCTCTACTGTCCTTATCGTCATTTCCACGCTACTCATCAACTCATCTCTACTGTCCTTATCGTCATTTCCACGCTACTCATTAACTCATCTCTACTGTCCTTATCGTCATTTCCACGCTACTCATCAACTCATCTCTACTGTCCTTATCGTCATTTCCACGCTACTCATCAAATCATCTCTACTGTCCTTATCGCCATTTCCACGCTACACATTAACTCATCTCTACTGTCCTTATCGCCATTTCTACGCTACTCATTAACTCATCTCAAGTGTCCTTATCGCCATTTCCACGCTACTCATTAACTCATCTCTACTGTCCTTATCGTCATTTCCACGCTACTCATCAACTCATCTCTACTGTCCTTATCGTCATTTCCACGCTACTCATCAACTCATCTCTACTGTCCTTATCGTCATTTCCAAGCTACTCATCAACTCATCTCTACTGTCCTTATCGTCATTTCCACGCTACTCATCAACTCATCTCTACTGTCCTTATCGTCATTTCCACGCTACTCATCAACTCATCTCTACTGTCCTTATCGCCATTTCCACGCTACTCATTAATACATCTCTACTGTCCTTATCGTCATTTCCACGCTACTCATCAACTCATCTCTACTGTCCTTATCGTCATTTCCACGCTACTCATCAACTCATCTCTACTGTCCTTATCGTCAGTTCCACGCTACTCATCAACTCATCTCGACTGTCTTTATCGCCATTTCCACGCTACTCATAAACTCATCTCTACTGTCCTTATCGTCATTTTCACGCTACTCATTAAATCATCTCTACTGTCCTTATCGCCATTTCCACGCTACTCATTAGCTCAACTCTACTGTCCTTATCGTCATTTCCACGCTACTCATCAACTCATCTCTACTGTCCTTATCGTCATTCCACGCTACTCATCAACTCATCTCTACTGTCCTTATCCTCATTTCCACGCTACTCATCAACTCATCTCTACTGTCCTTATCGCCATTTCCACGCTACTCTTTAATACATCTCTACTGTCCTTATCGTCATTTCCATGCTACTCATCAACTCATCTCTACTGTCCTTATCGCCATTTCCACGCTACTCATCAACTCATCTCTACTGTCCTTATCGTCATTTCCACGCTACTCATCAACTCATCTCTACTGTCCTTATCGCCATTTCCACGCTACTCATCAACTCATCTCTACTGTCCTTATCGTCATTTCCACGCTACTCATCAAATCATCTCTACTGTCCTTTTCGTCATTTCCACGCTACTCATCAACTCATCTCTACTGTCCTTATCGCCATTTCCACGCTACTCATTAACTCATCTCTACTGTCCTTATCGTCATTTCCACGCTACTCATCAACTCATCTCTACTGTCCTTATCGTCATTTCCACGCTACTCATCAAATCATCTCTACTGTCCTTATCGTCATTTCCACGCTACTCATTAACTCATCTCTACTGTCCTTATCGTCATTTCCACGCTACTCATTAACTCATCTCAAGTGTCCTTATCGCCATTTCCACGCTACACATTAACTCATCTCTACTGTCCTTATCGCCATTTCCACGCTACTCATTAACTAATCTCTACTGTCCTTATCGTCAGTTCCACGCTACTCATCAACTCATCTCTACTGTCCTTATCGTCATTTCCAAGCTACTCATCAACTCATCTCTACTGACCTTATCGCCATTTCCACGCTACTCATCAACTCATCTCTACTTTCCTTATCGTCATTTCCAAGCTACTCATCAACTCATCTCTACTGTCCTTATCGTCATTTCCACGCTACTCATCAACTCATCTCTACTGACCTTATCGCCATTTCCACGCTACTCATCAACTCATCTCTACTGTCCGTATCGTCATTTCAAAGCTACTCATCAACTCATCTCTACTGTCCTTATCGTCATTTCCACGCTACTCATCAACTCATCTCTACTGTCCTTATCGTCATTTCCACGCTACTCATCAACTCATCTCTACTGTCCTTATCGTCATTTCCACGCTACTCATTAACTCATCTCTACTGTCCTTATCGTCATTTCCACGCTACTCATCAACTCATCTCTACTGTCCTTATCGTCATTTCCACGCTACTCATCAACTCATCTCTACTGTCCTTATCGTCATTTCCACGCTACTCATCAACTCATCTCTACTGTCCTTATCGTCATTTCCACGCTACTCATCAACTCATCTCTACTGTCCTTATCGCCATTTCCACGCTACTCATTAACACATCTCTACTGTCCTTATCGTCATTTCCATGCTACTCATCAACTCATCTCTACTGTCCTTATCGCCATTTCAACGCTACTCATCAACTCATCTCTACTGTCCTTATCGTCATTTCCACGCTACTCATTAACTCATCTCTACTGTCCTTATCGTCATTTCCACGCTACTCATCAACTCATCTCTACTGTCCTTATCGTCATTTCCACGCTACTCATCAACTCATCTCTACTGTCCTTATCGTCATTTCCACGCTACTCATCAACTCATCTCTACTGTCCTTATCGTCATTTCCACGCTACTCATCAACTCATCTCTACTGTCCTTATCGCCATTTCCACGCTACTCATCAACTCATCTCTACTGTCCTTATCGCCATTTCCACGCTACTCATCAACTCATCTCTACTGTCCTTATCGTCATTTCCACGCTACTCATTAACTCATCTCTACTGTCCTTATCGCCATTTCCACGCTACTCATCAACTCATCTCTACTGTCCTTATCGCCATTTCCACGCTACTCATTAACTCATCTCTACTGTCCTTATCGTCATTTCCACGCTACTCATCAACTCATCTCTACTGTCCTTATCGTCATTTCCACGCTACTCATCAACTCATCTCTACTGTCCTTATCGTCATTTCCACGCTACTCATCAACTCATCTCTACTGTCCTTATCGTCATTTCCACGCTACTCATCAACTCATCTCTACTGTCCTTATCGCCATTTCCACGCTACTCATCAACTCATCTCTACTGTCCTTATCGCCATTTCCACGCTACTCATTAATACATCTCTACTGTCCTTATCGTCATTTCCACGCTACTCATCAACTCATCTCTACTGTCCTTATCGCCATTTCCACGCTACTCATCAACTCATCTCTACTGTCCTTATCGTCATTTCCACGCTACTCATTAACTCATCTCTACTGTCCTTATCGTCATTTCCACGCTACTCATCAACTCATCTCTACTGTCCTTATCGTCATTTCCACGCTACTCATCAACTCATCTCTACTGTCCTTATCGTAATTTCCACGCTACTCATCAACTCATCTCTACTGTCCTTATCGCCATTTCCACGCTACTCATTAATACATCTCTACTGTCCTTATCGTCATTTCCACGCTACTCATTAACTCATCTCTACTGTCCTTATCGCCATTTCCACGCTACTCATCAACTCATCTCTACTGTCCTTATCGTCATTTCCACGCTACTCATTAACTCATCTCTACTGTCCTTATCGTCATTTCCACGCTACTCATCAACTCATCTCTACTGTCCTTATCGTCATTTCCACGCTACTCATCAACTAATCTCTACTGTCCTTATCGTCATTTCCACGCTACTCATCAACTCATCTCTACTGTCCTTATCGTCATTTCCACGCTACTCATCAACTCATCTCTACTGTCCTTATCGCCATTTCCACGCTACTCATCAACTCATCTCTACTGTCCTTATCGTCATTTCCACGCTACTCATCAACTCATCTCTACTGTCCTTATCGCCATTTCCACGCTACTCATTAATTCATCTCTACTGTCCTTATCGCCATTTCCACGCTACTCATCAACTCATCTCTACTGTCCGTATCGTCATTTCAAAGCTACTCATCAACTCATCTCTACTGTCCTTATCGTCATTTCCACGCTACTCATTAACTCATCTCTACTGTCCTTATCGCCATTTCCACGCTACTCATCAACTCATCTCTACTGTCCTTATCGCCATTTCCACGCTACTCATCAACTCATCTCTACTGTCCTTATCGTCATTTCCACGCTACTCATCAACTCATCTCTACTGTCCTTATCGTCATTTCCACGCTACTCATCAACTCATCTCTACTGTCCTTATCGTCATTTCCATGCTACTCATCAACTCATCTCTACTGTCCTTATCGTCATTTCCACGCTACTCATTAACTCATCTCTACTGTCCTTATCGCAATTTCCATTACGCTACTCATCAACTCATCTCTACTGTCCTTATCGCCATTTCCACGCTACTCATCAACTCATCTCTACTGTCCTTATCGTCATTTCCACATGCCACTCATTAACTCATCTCGACTGTCCTTATCGTCATTTCCACGCTACTCATCAACTCATCTCTACTGTCCTTATCGTCATTTCCACGCTACTCATCAACTCATCTCTACTGTCCTTATCGTCATTTCCACGCTACTCATCAACTCATCTCTACTGTCCTTATCGTCATTTCCACGCTACTCATCAACTCATCTCTACTGTCCTTATCGTCATTTCCACGCTACTCATAACTCATCTCTACTGTCCTTATCGCCATTTCCACGTCCTTATCGTCATTTCCACGCTACTCATTAACTCATCTCTACTGTCCTTATCGTCATTTCCACGCTACTCATCAACTCATCTCTACTGTCCTTATCGTCATTTCCACGCTACTCATCAACTCATCTCTACTGTCCTTATCGTCATTTCCACGCTACTCATCAACTCATCTCTACTCTCCTTATCGTCATTTCCACGCTACTCATCAACTCATCTCTACTGTCCTTATCGTCATTTCCACGCTACTCATCAACTCATCTCTACTGTCCTTATCGTCATTTCCACGCTACTCATCAACTCATCTCTACTGTCCTTATCGTCATTTCCACGCTACTCATCAACTCATCTCTACTGTCCTTATCGTCATTTCCACGCTACTCATCAACTCATCTCTACTGTCCTTATCGTCATTTCCACGCTACTCATCAACTCATCTCTACTGTCCTTATCGTCATTTCCACGCTACTCATAACTCATCTCTACTGTCCTTATCGTCATTTCCACGCTACTCATCAACTCATCTCTACTGTCCTTATCGTCATTTCCACGCTACTCATCAACTCATCTCTACTGTCCTTATCGCCATTTCCACGCTACTCATCAACTCATCTCTACTGTCCTTATCGCCATTTCCACGCTACTCATTAATACATCTCTACTGTCCTTATCGTCATTTCCACGCTACTCATCAACTCATCTCTACTGTCCTTATCGCCATTTCAACGCTACTCATCAACTCATCTCTACTGTCCTTATCGTCATTTCCACGCTACTCATCAACTCATCTCTACTGTCCTTATCGCTACTTCATTTCCACGCTACTCATCAACTCATCTCTACTGTCCTTATCGTCATTTCCACGCTACTCATCAACTCATCTCTACTGTCCTTATCGCCATTTCCACGCTACTCATCAACTCATCTCTACTGTCCTTATCGTCATTTCCACGCTACTCATCAACTCATCTCTACTGTCCTTATCGTCATTTCCACGCTACTCATCAACTCATCTCTACTGTCCTTATCGTCATTTCCACGCTACTCATCAACTCATCTCTACTGTCCTTATCGCCATTTCCACGCTACTCATCAACTCATCTCTACTGTCCTTATCGTCATTTCCACGCTACTCATCAACTCATCTCTACTGTCCTTATCGTCATTTCCACGCTACTCATTAACTCATCTCTACTGTCCTTATCGCCATTTCCACGCTACTCATCAACTCATCTCTACTGTCCATCATCGCCATTTCCACGCTACTCATCAACTCATCTCTACTGTCCTTATCGCCATTTCCACGCTTCTCATCACTCTCTCAACTAATCTTAACTCATCTCTACTGTCCTTATCGTCATTTCCACGCTACTCATCAACTCATCTCTACTGTCCTTATCGCCATTTCCACGCTACTCATCAACTCATCTCTACTGTCCTTATCGTCATTTCCACGCTACTCATCAACTCATCTCTACTGTCCTTATCGCCATTTCCACGCTACTCATCAACTCATCTCTACTGTCCTTATCGTCATTTCCACGCTACTCATTAACTCATCATCTCTACTGTCCTTTATCGTCATTTCCACGCTACTCATCAACTCATCTCTACTGTCCTTATCGTCATTTCCACGCTACTCATCAACTCATCTCTACTGTCCTTATCGTCATTTCCA
Source organism: Bulinus truncatus (assembly GCA_021962125.1). Taxonomy (NCBI): domain Eukaryota; kingdom Metazoa; phylum Mollusca; class Gastropoda; family Planorbidae; genus Bulinus; species Bulinus truncatus. Next base: position 351,098 of record JAGDYQ010000323.1, read on the forward strand.
CGCTACTCATCAACTCATCTCTACTGTCCTTATCGCCATTTCCACGCTACTCATTAATACATCTCTACTGTCCTTATAGTCATTTCCACGCCTACTCATCAACTCATCTCTACTGTCCTTATCGCCATTTCCACGCTACTCATCAACTCATCTCTACTGTCCTTATCGTCATTTCCACGCTACTCATCAACTCTTCTCTACGTCCTTATCGTCATTTCCACGCTACTCATCTACTCATCTCTACTGTCCTTACCGTCAGTTCCACGCTACTCATCAACTCTATAATCTCTACTGTCCTTATCGTCATTTCCACGCTACTCATCAACTCATCTCTACTGTCCTTATCGTCATTTCCAAGTTACTCATCAACTCATCTCTACTGACCTTATCGTCATTTCCACGCTTTACTCATCAACTCATCTCTACTGTCCTTATCGCCATTTCCACGCTACTCATCAACTCATCTCTACTGTCCTTATCGTTATTTCCACGCTACTCATTAACTCATCTCTACTGACCTTTATCGCCATTTCCACGTTTATAATTACTCATCAACTCATCTCTACTGTCCTTATCGTCATTTCCACGCTACTCATCAACTCATCTCTACTGGGTCCTTATCGTCATTTCCACGCTACTCATCAACTCATCTCTACTGTCCTTATCGTCATTTCCACGCTACTCATCAACTCATCTCTACTGTCCTTATCGTCATTTTCCACGCTACTCATTAACTCATCTCTACTGTCCTTATCGTCATTTCCACGCTACTCATCAACTCATCTCTACTGTCCTTATCGCCATTTTATCATTAATCATCTCTACTGTCCTTATCGCCATTTCCACGCTACTCATCAACTCATCTCTACTGTCCTTATCGTCATTTCCACGCTACTCATCAACTCATCTCTACTGTCCTTATCGCCATTTTCCACGCTACTCATTAACTACATCTCTACTGTCCTTATCGTCATTTCCACGCTACTCATCAACTCATCTCTACTGTCCTCATCGCCATTTCCACGCTACTCATCAACTCATCTCTACTGTCCTTATCGCCATTTCCACGCTACTCATTAATACATCTCTACTGTCCTTATCGTCATTTCCACGCTACTCATCAACTCATCTCTACTGTCCTTATCGCCATTTCCACGCTACTCATCAACTCATCTCTACTGTCCTTATCGTCATTTCCACGCTACTCATCAACTCATCTCTACTGTCCTTATCGTCATTTCCACGCTACTCATCAACTCATCTCTACTGTCCTTATCGTCATTTCCACGCCACTCATCAACTCATCTCTACTGTCCTTATCGTCATTTCCACGCTACTCATCAACTCATCTCTACTGTCCTTATCGTCCACGCTACTCTTATCACTCATCAACTCATCTCTAATGTCCTTATTTCCACGCTACTCATCAACTCATCTCTTACTGTCCTTATCGCCATTTCACGCTACTCATCAACTCATCTCTACTGTCCTTATCGTCATTTCCACGCTACTCATCAACTCATCTCTACTGTCCTTATCGTCATTTCCACGCTACTCATCAACTCATCTCTACTGTCCTTATCGTCATTTCCACGCTACTCATCAACTCATCTCTACTGTCCTTATCGTCATTTCCACGCTACTCATCAACTCATCTCTACTGTCCTTATCGTCAATTTCCACGCTACTCATCAACTCATCTCTACTGTCCTTATCGTCATTTCCACGCTACTCATCAACTCATCTCTACTGTCCTTAACGCCATTTCCACGCTACTCATCAACTCATCTCTACTGTCCTTATCGTCATTTCCACGCTACTCATCAACTCATCTCTACTGTCCTTATCGTCATTTCCACGCTACTCATCAACTCATCTCTACTGTCCTTATCGCTCAACTCATTTCCACGCATACTCATCAACTCATCTCTACTGTCCTTATCGTCATTTTTTCACGCTACTCATCAATACATCTCTACTGTCCTTATCGTCATTTCCATACTCATCAACTCATCTCTACTTGTCCCTTATCGTCATTTCCGCTACTCATCAACTCATCTCTACTGTCCTTATCGTCATTTCCACGCTACTCATTAACTCATCTCTACTGTCCTTATCGTCATTTCCACGCTACTCATCAACTCATCTCTACTGTCCTTATCGTCATTTCCACGCTACTCATCAACTCATCTCTACTGTCATATCGTCATTTCCACGCTACTCATCAACTCATCTCTACTGTCCTTATCGTCATTTCCACGCTACTCATCAACTCATCTCTACTGTCCTTATCGTCATTTCCACGCTACTCATCAACTCATCTCTACTGTCCTTATCGTCATTTCCACGCTACTCATCAACTCATCTCTACTGTCCTTATCGCTGCCATTTCCACGCTACTCATCAACTCATCTCTACTGTCCTTATCGTCATTTCCACGCTACTCATCAACTCATCTCTACTATCCTTATCGTCTTCCACGCTTCATCAACTCATCCAAGCTACTCATTAACTCGTCTCTACTGTCCTTATCGTCATTCCACGCTTACTCATCAACTCATCATCTCTACTGTCCTTATCGCCATTTCCACGCTACTCATCAACTCATCTCTACTGTCCTTATCGTCATTTCCACGCTACTCATCAACTCATCTCTACTGTCATATCGTCATTTCCACGCTACTCATCAACTCATCTCTACTGTCCTTATCGTCATTTCCACGCTACTCATCAACTCATCTCTACTGTCCTTATCGTCATTTCCACGCTACTCATCAACTCATCTCTACTGTCCTTATCGCCATTTCCACGCTACTCATCAACTCATCTCTACTGTCCTTATCGTCATTTCCACGCTACTCATCAACTCATCTCTACTGTCCTTATCGCTATTTCCACGCTACTCATCAACTCATCTCTACTGTCCTTATCGTCATTTCCACGCTACTCATCAACTCATCTCTACTGTCCTTATCGTCATTTCCACGCTACTCATCAACTCATCTCTACTGTCCTTATCGTCATTTCCACGCTACTCATCAACTCATCTCTACTGTCCTTATCGTCATTTCCACGCTACTCATCAACTCATCTCTACTGTCCTTATCGTCATTTCCACGCTACTCATCAACTCATCTCTACTGTCCTTATCGTCATTTCCACGCTACTCATCAACTCATCTCTACTGTCCTTATCGTCATTTCCACTCCTGCTACTCATCAACTCATCTCTACTGTCCTTATCGCCATTTCCACGCTACTCATCAACTCATCTCTACTGTCCTTATCGTCATTTCCACGCTACTCATCAACTCATCTCTACTGTCCTTATCGTCATTTCCACGCTACTCATTAACTCATCTCTACTGTCCTTATCGTCATTTCCACGCTACTCATCAACTCATCTCTACTGTCCTTATCGTCATTTCCACGCTACTCATCAACTCATCTCTACTGTCCTTATCGTCATTTCCACGCTACTCATCAACTCTCATCGCCATTTCCACGCTCATTCTACTACTACCGTCCTTATCGTCATTTCCACGCTACTCATCAACTCATCTCTACTGTCCTTATCGTCATTTCCACGCTACTCATCAACTCATCTCTACTGTCCTTATCGTCATTTCCACGCTACTCATCAACTCATCTCTACTGTCCTTATCGTCATTTCCACGCTACTCATCAACTCATCTCTACTGTCCTTATCGTCATTTCCACGCTACTCATCAACTCATCTCTACTGTCCTTATCGTCATTTCCACGCTACTCATCAACTCATCTCTACTGTCCTTATCGTCATTTCCACGCTACTCATCAACTCATCTCTACTGACCTTATCGTCATTTCCACGCTACTCATCAACTCATCTCTACTGTCCTTATCGCCATTTCCAGCTACTCATCAACTCATCTCTCTCGCCATTTCCACGCTACTCATTAATACATCTCTACTGACCTTATCGCCATTTCCACGCTACTCATCAACTCATCTCTACTGTCCGTTATCGTCATTTCCAAGCTACTCATCAACTCATCTCTACTGTCCTTATCGCCATTTCCACGCTACTCATCAACTCATCTCTACTGTCCTTATCGTCATTTCCACGCTACTCATCAACTCATCTCTACTGTCCTTATCGCCATTTCCACGCTTACCATCAACTCATCTCTACTGTCCTTATCGTCATTTCACGCTACTCATCAACTCATCTCTACTGTCCTTATCGTCATTTCCACGCTACTCATCAACTCATCTCTACTGTCCTTATCGTCATTTCCACGCTACTCATCAACTCATCTCTACTGTCCTTATCGTCATTTCCACGCTACTCATCAACTCATCTCTACTGTCCTTATCGCCATTTCCACGCTACTCATCAACTCATCTCTACTGTCCTCATCGACCGTCTTTATCATTTCCACGCTACTCATCAACTCATCTCTACTGTCCTTATCGTCATTTCCACGCTACTCATCAACTCATCTCTACTGTCCTTATCGTCATTTCCACGCTACTCATCAACTCATCTCTACTGTCCTTATCGTCATTTCCACGCTACTCATCAACTCATCTCTACTGTCCTTATCGTCATTTCCACGCTACTCATCAACTCATCTCTACTGTCCTTATCGTCATTTCCACGCTACTCATCAACTCATCTCTACTGTCCTTATCGTCATTTCCACGCTACTCATCAACTCATCTCTACTGTCCTTATCGTCATTTCCACGCTACTCATCAACTCACTCTACTGTCCTTATCGTCATTTCCACGCTACTCATCAACTCATCTCTACTGTCCTTATCGTCATTCCACGCTTATCGTCATTTCCACGCTACTCATCAACTCATCTCTACTGTCCTTATCGTCATTTCCACGCTACTCATCAACTCATCTCTACTGTCCTTATCGTCATTTCCACGCTACTCATCAACTCATCTCTACTGTCCTTATCGTCATTTCCACGCTACTCATTAACTCATCTCTACTTTCCTTATCGTCATTTCCACGCTACTCATCAACTCATCTCTACTGTCCTTATCGTCATTTCCACGCTACTCATCAACTCATCTCTACTGTCCTTATCGTCATTTCCACTCTACTCATCAACTCATCTCTACTGTCCTTATCGTCATTTCCACGCTACTCATCAACTCATCTCTACTGTCCTTATCGTCATTTCCACGCTACTCATCAACTCATCTCTACTGTCCTTATCGTCATTTCCACGCTACTCATCAACTCATCTCTACTGTCCTTATCGTCATTTCCACGCTACTCATCAACTCATCTTTTCATCGTCGCTACTCATCAACTCATCTCTACTGTCCTTATCGTCATTTCCACGCTTCTCATTAACGTCTCTCTACTGTCCTTATCGTCATTTCCACGCTACTCATCAACTCATCTCTACTGTCCTTTTTCATTTCCAAGCTACTCATTAACTCATCTCTACTGTCCTTATCGTCATTTCCACGCTACTCATCAACTCATCTCCACAGTCCTTATCGTCATTTTCCACGCTACTCATCAACTCATCTCTACTGTCCTTATCGTCATTTCCACGCTACTCATTAACTCATCTCTACTGTCCTTATCGTCATTTCCACGCTACTCATCAACTCATCTCTACTGTCCTATCGTCGGCTACCGCTACTCATCAACTCCATCTCTACTGTCCTTATCGTCATTTCCACTTCTCATCAACTCATCTCTACTGTCCCTTATCTGCCATTTCACACGCTACTCATTAATACATCTCTACTGTCCTTATAGTCATTTCCACGCTACTCATCAACTCATCTCTACTGTTTCCTTATTTCTTTTACTATTTCACTATAACTCATCAACTCATCTCTACTGTCCTTATCGTCATTTCCACGCTACACATCAACTCATCTCTACTGTCCCCTTATCGTCATTTTCCACGCTACTCATCAACTCATCTCTACTGTCCTTATCGTCATTTCCACGCTACTCATCAACTCATCTCTACTGTCCTTATCGTCAGTTCCACGCTACTCATCAACTCATCTCTACTGTCCTTATCGTCATTTCCACGCTACTCATCAACTCATCTCTACTGTCCTTATCGCCATTTCCACGCTACTCATCAACTCATCTCTACTGTCCCTTATCGCCATTTCCACGCTACTCATCAACTCATCTCTACTGTCTTATCGCCATTTCCACGCTACTCATTAACTCATCTCTACTGACCTTATCGCCATTTCCACGCTACTCATCAACTCATCTCTACTGTCCTTATCGTCATTTCCACGCTACTCATCAACTCATCTCTACTGTCCTTATCGTCATTTCAAAGCTACTCATGTAACTCATCTCTCTGTCCTTATCATTTCCACGCTACTCATCAACTCATCTCTACTGTCCTTATCGTCATTTCCACGCTACTCATCAACTCATCTCTACTGTCCTTATCGTCATTTCTACGCTACTCATCAACTCATCTCTACTGTCCTTATCGTCATTTCCACGCTACTCATCAACTCATCTCTACTGTCCTTATCGTCATTTCCACGCTACTCATCAACTCATCTCTCTAACGTCCGGTCTCAATGTCATTTCCACGCTACTCATCAACTCATCTCTACTGTCCTTTTCGTCATTTCCAATACTCATCTAACTCATCTCTACTGTCCTTATCGCCATTTCCACGCTACTCATCAACTCATCTCTACTGTCCTTATCGTCAGTTCCACGCTACTCATCAACTCATCTCGACTGTCTTTATCGCCATTTCCTTTACTGTCCTTATCGTCTCACGCCACTCATCAACTCATCTCTACTGTCCTTATCGTCATTTACGCTTACTCATTAACTCATCTCTACTGTCCTTATCGTCATTTCCACGCTACTCATCAACTCATCTCTACTGTCCTTATCGCCATTTCCACGCTACTCATTAATACATCTCTACTGTCCTTATCGCCATTTCCACGCTACTCATCAACTCATCTCTACTGTCCTTAACGTCATTTCCACGCTACTCATCAACTCATCTCTACTGTCCTTATCGTCATTTCCACGCTACTCATCAACTCATCTCTACTGTCCTTATCGTCATTTCCACGCTACTCATCAACTCATCTCTACTGTCCTTATCGTCATTTCCACGCTACTCATCAACTCATCTCTACTGTTCTTATCGTCATTTCCACGCTACTCATCAACTCATCTCTACTTTCCTTATCGTCATTTCCACGCTACTCATCAACTCATCTCTACTGTCCTTATCGTCATTTCCACGCTACTCATCAACTCATCTCTACTGTCCTTATCGTCATTTCCACGCTACTCATCAACTCATCTCTACTGTCCTTATCGTCGCCATTTCCACGCTACTCATCAACTCATCTCTACTGTCCTTATCGTCATTTCCACGCTACTCATCAACTCATCTCTACTGTCCTTATCGTCATTTCCACGCTACTCATCAACTCATCTCTACTGTCCCCTTATCGTCATTCACGCCACCAGCTACTCATCAACTCATCTCTACTGTCCATATCGTCATTTCCACGCTACTCATCAACTCATCTCTACTGTCCTTATCGTCATTTCCACGCTACTCATTAACTCATCTCTACTGTCCCTACTCTACTGTCATATCGTCATTTCCACGCTACTCATCAACTCATCTACCACCCTTCGATCGTCATTTCCAAGCTACTCATTAACTCATCATCTCTACTGTCCTTATCGTCATTTCCACGCTACTCATCAACTCATCTCTACTGTCCTTATCGTCATTTCCACGCTACTCATCAACTCATCTCTACTGTCCTTATCGTCATTTCCACGCTACTCATTAACTCATCTCTACTGTCCATATCGTCATTTCCATACTCATCAACTCATCTCTCACTGTCCTTATCGTCATTTCCACGCTACTCATCAACTCATCTCTACTGTCCTTATCGTCATTTCCACGCTACTCATCAACTCATCTCTACTGTCCTTATCGCCATTTCCACGCTACTCATTAACTACATCTCTACTGTCCTGAGTGTCATTTCCACGCTACTCATCAACTCATCTCTACCTTATCGCTATTTCCACGCTACTCATCAACTCATCTCTACTGTCCTTATCGTCATTTCCACGCTACACATCAACTCATCTCTACTGTCCTTATCGTCATTTCCACGCTACTCATCAACTCATCTCTACTGTCCTTATCGTCATTTCCACGCTACTCATCAACTCATCTCTACTGTCCTTATCGTCATTTCCACGCTACTCATCAACTCATCTCTACTGTCCTTATCGTCATTTCCACGCTACTCATCAACTCATCTCTACTGTCCTTATCGTCATTTCCACGCTACTCATCAACTCATCTCTACTGTCCTTATCGTCATTTCCACGCTACTCATCAACTCATCTCTACTGTCCTTATCGTCATTTCCACGCTACTCATCAACTCATCTCTACTGTCCTTATCGTCATTTCCACGCTACTCATTAACTCATCTCTACTGTCCTTATCGTCATTTCCACGCTTACTCATCAACTCATCTCTACTGTCCTTTTCGTCACGCTACTCATTAACTCATCTCTACTGTCCTTATCGTCATTTCCACGCTACTCATCAACTCATCTCTACTGTCCTTATCGTCATTTCCACGCTACTCATCAACTCATCTCTACTGTCCTTATCGTCATTTCCACGCTACTCATCAACTCATCTCTACTGTCCTTATCGTCATTTCCACGCTACTCATCAACTCATCTCCCACTGTCATATCGTTATTTCCACGCTACTCATCATCATCTCTACTGTCCTTATCGTCATTTCCACGCTACTCATCAACTCATCTCTACTGTCCTTATCGTCATTTCCACGCTACTCATCAACTCATCTCTACTGTCCTTATCGCCATTTCCACGCTACTCATCAACTCATCTCTACTGTCCTTATCATCGTCATTTCCACGCTACTCATCAACTCATCTCTACTGTCCTTATAATATTTCACGCTACTCATCAACTCATCTCTACTGTCCTTATCGTCATTTCCACGCTACTCATTAACTCATCTCTCACTGTCCCTTATCGTCATTTCCACGCTACTCATCAACTCATCTCTACTGTCCTTATCGTCATTTCCACGCTACTCATCAACTCATCTCTACTGTCCTTATCGTCATTTCCTACCTACGCTACATCATCAACTCATCTCTACTGTCCTTATCGTCATTTCCACGCTACTCATCAACTCATCTCTACTGTCCTTATCGTCATTTCCACGCTACTCATCAACTCATCTCTACTGTCCTTATCGTCATTTCCACGCTACTCATCAACTCATCTCTACTGTCCTTTATCGTCATTTCCACGCTACTCATCAACTCATCTCTACTGTCCTTATCGTCATTTCCACGCTACTCATTTTTCCACGCTCCACGCTACTCATCAACTCATCTCTACTGTCCTTATCGTCATTTCACGCTACTCATCAACTCATCTCTGTCCTTATCTGTCCTTATCTATCATTTTCCACGCTACTCATCAACTCATCTGTACTCTACTGTCCTTATCGTCATTTCCACGCTACTCATCAACTCATCTCTACTGTCCTTATCGTCATTTCCACGCTACTCATCAACTCATCTCTACTGTCCTTATCGTCATTTCCACGCTACTCATCAACTCATCTCTACTGTCCTTATCGTCATTTCCACGCTACTCATCAACTCATCTCTACTGTCCTTATCGTCATTTCCACGCTACTCATCAACTCATCTCTACTGTCCTTATCGTCATTTCCACGCTACTCATCAACTCATCTCTACTGTCCTTATCGTCATTTCCACGCTACTCATCAACTCATCTCTACTGTCCTTATCGTCATTTCCACGCTACTCATCAACTCATCTCTACTGTCCTTATCGTCATTTCCACGCTACTCATCAACTCATCTCTACTGTCCTTATCGTCATTTCCACGCTACTCATCAACTCATCTCTACTGTCCTTATCGTCATTTCCACGCTACTCATCAACTCATCTCTACTGTCCTTATCGTCATTTTCCACGCTACTCATCAACTCATCTCTACTGTCCTTATCGTCATTTCCACGCTACTCATCAACTCATCTCTACTGTCCTTATCGTCATTTCCACGCCACTCATTAACTCTCATCAACTCATCTCTACTGTCCTTATCGTCATTTCCACGCTACTCATCCACGCTAATACTCATCTCTACTGTCCTTATCGTCATTTCCACGCTACTCATCAACTCATCTCTACTGTCCTTATCGTCATTTCCACGCTACTCATCAACTCATCTCTACTGTCCTTATCGTCATTTCCACGCTACTCATCAACTCATCTCTACTGTCCTTATCGTCATTTCCACGCTACTCATCAACTCATCTCCACTGTCCTTATCGTTATTTCCACGCTACTCATCAACTCATCTCTACTGTCCTTATCGTCATTTCCACGCTACTCATTAACTCATCTGTACTGTCCTTATCGTCATTTCCACGCTATCTCTACTGTCCATCATTTACGCTTTCATCAACTCATCTCTACTGTCCTTATCGTCATTTCCACGCTACTCATTAATACATCTCTACTGTCTCCATCGTCATTTCCACGCTCCATTAACTCATGGTCATTTCCACGCTACTCATCAACTCATCTCTACTGTCCTTATGGTCATTTCCACGCTACTCATCAACTCATCTCTACTATCCTTATCGTCATTTCCACGCTACTCATCAACTCATCTCTACTGTCCTTATCGCCATTTCCACGCTACTCTTTAACTACATCTCTACTGTCCTTATCGTCATTTCCATGCTTTACTCATCAACTCATCTCTACTGTCCTTACGTTTGTCCTTATCATTTGTACTCATTTCCACGCTACTCATAAACTCATCTCTACTGTCCTTATCGCCATTTCCACGCTACTCATCAACTCATCTCTACTCGTCCCTTATCGCCATTTCCACGCTACTCATCAACTCATCTCTTCTGTCCTTATCGCCATTTCCACGCTACTCATTAACTACATCTCTACTGTCCTTATCGTCATTTCCACGCTACTCATTAATACATCTCTACTGTCCATATCGTCATTTCCACGCTACTCATCAACTCATCTCTACTATCCTTATCGTCCATATCTCTTCGCTACTCATCAACAATCATCTCTACTGTCATTTCCACGCTCCTTATCTGTCCACTTCCACGCCACTCTTCATCAACTCATCGCTACTCATTATCGTCATTTCCGCGCTATACATCTCTCTACTGTCCTTATCGTCATTTCCACGCTAATCATCAACTCATCTCTACTGTCCTTATCGCCATTTCCACGCTACTCATCAACTCATCTCTACTGTCCTTATCGTCATTTCCACGCTACTCATCAACTCATCTCTACTGTCCTTATCGTCATTTCCACGCTACTCATCAACTCATCTCTACTGTCCTTATCGCCATTTCCACGCTACTCATTAATACATCTCTACTGTCCTTATCGCCATTTCCACGCTTCTCATCAACTCATCTCTACTGCCCTTATAGCCATTTCCACGCTACTCATCCTATCATCTCTACTGCCCTTATCGCCATTTCCACGCTACTCATCAACTCATCTCTACTGTCCTTATCGTCATTTCCACGCTACTCATCAACTCATCTCTACTGTCCTTATCGCCATTTCCACGCTACTCATCAACTCATCTCTACTGTCCTTACCGTCATTTCCACGCTACTCATCAACTCATCTCTACTGTCCTTATCGTCATTTCCACGCTACTCATTAACTCATCTCTACTGTCCTTATCGCCATTTCCACGCTACTCATCAACTCATCTCTACTGTCCTTATCGCCATTTCCACGATACTCATCAACTCATCTCTACTGTCTTTATCGCCATTTCCACGATACTCATCAACTCATCTCTACTGTTTTTATCGCCATTTCCACGATACTCATTAACTCATCTCTACTGTCCTTATTGTCATTTCCACGCTACTCATCAACTCATCTCTACTGTCCTTATCGCCATTTCCACGCTACTCATCAACTCATCTCTACTGTCCTTATCGTCATTTCCACGCTACTCATCAACTCATCTCTACTGTCCTTATCGTCATTTCCACGCTACTCATCAACTCATCTCTACTGTCCTTATCGCCATTTCCACGCTACTCATTAATACATCTCTACTGTCCTTATCGCCATTTCCACGCTACTCATCAACTCATCTCTACTGTCCTTATCGCCATTTCCACGCTACTCATTAATACATCTCTACTGTCCTTATCGTCATTTCCACGCTACTCATTAACTCATCTCTACTGTCCTTATCGTCATTTCCACGCTACTCATCAACTCATTTCTACTGTCCTTATCGTCATTTCCACGCTACTCATCAACTTATCTCTACTGTCCTTATCGTCATTTCCAAGCTACTCATCAACTCATCTCTACTGTCCTTATCGTCATTTCCACGCTACTCATCAACTCATCTCTACTGTCCTTATCGTCATTTCCACGCTACTCATTAACTCATCTCTACTGTCCTTATCGTCATTTCCACGCTACTCATTAACTCATCTCTACTGTCCTTATCGTCATTTCCACGCTACTCATCAACTCATCTCTACTGTCCTTATCGTCATTTCCACGCTACTGTCCTAACCTCAACTTACATTCCCGCTTTCGTTCTCCCGCCTCATCTGTCCAAGGCCAGCAGAACTTTTACAACTTATGTTCACTGCTTAATTACTCTAATTAATTACGTCATTGAATTATTCTTTTTTGTCCTTTCTTGTCTCACTAATGAGCGTCAACTAGTTGTCCTTGTTTAATTCTCCTAGTCTGTCCTATGTCGCCGCGATCTACTTCTAAAGTCGTCCACCCCTTTGCAGTTTTACTTATCCCTTCATTATCAATGGTCATCCCCCTGTCCAGTGTCTGTTAGCTGTTTACACTTTGACCACCAAAAATCTATCCAAATAGACCTTTTGGCTTGTCTTTAATGTTGGTTTTTTTTTTAATATCGACTTTTCACTTAATCTACCTCTCTTCCTGCCATTTCTATCCATTGATGTATTTTAGCTATCAACTTCACTCGGAATAGTCCCAGATCTGAATGTCCAACCCATTTTTTCTTAAAATTACTCTATTTTTTTTATTTAATAGTATGAATTCAAACAAATGATTTTTTCTGAACATTGAACACCATTTTTTTCATTAAGGTGTTTGGCTGGTATGATGTCAGAAGTCCGATGATTGTAGACAGGGACTTGGACATAATCAAAGACATCTTCGTTAAAAATTTCAACAGCTTTGTTGACCGATACAGCCCCTTTGAGTTTGACCCCCCGTTCTGTGACAACCTCATCAGCCGAAGAGGAGATCACTGGAAACGTGTGAGAACCATCGTCAGCCCAACGTTCAGCTCAGGGAGGATCAGGAGAATGTACCCCCACATCGAACGCAACGCCAAGATCCTTTTGGAGAACCTGCAGCTCGTTCAAGAGAGAGGAAAGGAGGTTGAGCTAAAAGATCTCAGTATTTGCTTCGCTCTCGATGTTATCGCCAGCACGGGCTTTGGTTTAGAGATTAAAAGCCTCAAAGATCCCAAAAACAAATTCGTCACGGAAGCTAAGAGAGTTGCGAGCCCTAACCCCGTGTTATTTGCATTCATCCACTTCCTCCCCAAGTTGGGTATGCTCTTTTCCAAACTGGGGGTGCCCGTACAACCGAAAAAGTCGATAGAATATTTCGTCACTGTTGTCGATCGTGTGATGGAAGACAGAAAGCAAGAAGGGATGAGTGGAAAAGTGAACGATTTTATTGATCTTCTGATGAATGCTGAAAATGGAGTTAACCAGTACAGTAGTAAGGATCTTAGCAGATCAGAAATATATGTAAGTTATATATTGTTTGCTTTTTTTCGTTGTTATGTATTCCGTTTTATTTTAATAGGCACCTGTCATAGCTAGTTTTTTGTGTGTAGATTAGTATATCAGTTGTATGTAATATATTTATTATTTTTCGTGGTACTTCTGTTTCTTGGTAGGTGTAAAATCTATTTCAGTCTCTTCGTGGTGTATATGATTCAACTAACTTGACTTGGTGTATATTAAATTATATTTATACACCATTTAGTTTTTTAGTCTGTCGTTTTTCTGTCTTTAACTTAATAAGATTTACTTTTGTTAAAATAAAAATAATATTTTTTTGTTGTATCACATCACATCAATAGAAATCTATACAAAAAATATCAATGTATATACAAAATGTCAAACAAAATGGTTATGATACCAAATATCCATTAATAAAAATATTCTTGTCGATACTATATCTCATTTTCAATTTTTAAATGCATTTATAGCATAATATCATAATATTGACATAAAAATTTATTCAATTTTCAAAAATATTATTATCAATCATGTTTTAAAACAAGAAAAAATTACAATAATTAATTGATTGTTTATCTTCTCAGCTGGTATCAATTACCATAACTTCATAAGTTTTAAGTGCATTTTAATTATCATTATTAGCTCCCCTTTTTTTATCAGTACTGCCCCCTTTTTTTTTTATAGTGATTATTTTCTATCACCTTATGACTTAATTGTCAATTCTTTGTACATATTCACTTAATGAATTTATTTTCAATATTCAACACTTTCATATTTTTCTTCACATCATTATCATTCTTTTCTTTTGTATGAGAGCATTTTATTTCAGTACAATATATTTTAACATGTTGTCTTTTAACAAACTTCTTCTGTTGCAACAATTTTTTGTTCAACTTATTATTTACCTTGCTTTATCTAGCAAGTCATTTTTCTTCTTATGAAGACCTTTTCTTTTGTCTTCTGTCAATAACACTTTCCTTAGTGATTTGACAATATTCACTTTGCACTCATCAATTATATAAGACATTTTTCTTATGTCTTTCTCATCATTTTATATAGTGTGAATATATTAACTTTGCACTTTTTCGTGTCAATTTATCTTGACATATTTAATATTATCACCATGTACAATTCATTATGTCTTCTGACATATAAAATATTTAAATATCATTTTAATAAAATTTATATATTATTACAATCTTCATACCTTTGACTTCTTTAGTCAATAATTGTTCAAGTTACATATTTGAGACTAATAAGTCTTCTTGACAATAATCAATGTCATAATCAATAATCCTTTGATTGGATTTTAAAAAAAATTAACTTTTTGAAAAGTTTTATACAAATTTGAACAATTAACTTCAAACAATGAACAAATTCAATAAAATATGCATTAATAATCAGTGCTTAATAAAATGTTTGCATAAAATTCATAATATTTTCATTAATGTGAATGAAATGAATGAGTAATTAATCATTCTTACAACATATTCTCCTGTACATTATACTTGTTTAGTGTATGTGTTTTATTTTAAACACAATCTCTCCTCATTCTCATCTTAATTAAGTATGCATATTTCTATTTTAAATACATTATGCATCAATCATCAATATGAATTCTTCAATATACATGATTTAAAAAATATTTGAGTCAATATACTCAATACAATAGTGTATTTTACAAGCTTAAATGTCATTATCATAATTCATGTATTATATTGTATTTTTAATACATACAAATTTTTTCTTTTCAAATACAACTCTTATTTGTATTAATCATTCCAATATCCATATAATGTGTATTTATAGTTCCAACATTCACCTTATTTATTCTTATATTCTTTTAATATTCATATTATATGATCTTGTATTATGTTTATTCTTCTTGTTCCAATATAATTTATACTTTCTAATTGTTCCAATAATCATTTATTTATACTTGTTATTCCAATTAATTATATCTATTCTTGTTGTCCCAATACAGCATTTTCTATGTTTAGATAATTCAATATCTTTACTAAAAAAAAATATACTTATTTCTGACTGAGTCTCGATAAAATATCTGGGATATGGTTACTTGACCCTTTAATGTATTTTATGTTAAATGAGTAGTCTTGTAATAACAAAGACCAGCGTGTTAGTTTAGCATTATTTATGCTTTTGGTATTCAGGTTAGCTAAAGGTTTGTGATCTATTAACACAGTGAACTCATTGCCTAGCAAGTATTTGCTTAATTTAGTTATTGTCCAAACTAAAGCTAAACATTCTAGTTCTATTACTGAATATCTACTTTCAGTGTCTGACAGTTTTCTACTCAAATAAAGTATTGGTTTATTGATATTATCCTGCTCTTGATATAGGCATCCACCGTTTGATGTCTTGCTAGCGTCTGTGCCTACAATAAATTTCTTTGTCATATCTATTGAACTTAAAATTGGTTTTTCTTCAAAACATTGTTTTATTCTCTTTAATGCATTGTTACATTCTGAATTCCATTCAACTTTTTGTTGCATCTTTTTCTTAGTTAATTTCACTAAAGGTTCAATTAAGTTTGCAAAGTTAGGAATAAATTTTCTATAAAAATTGCATAATCCTATAATAGATCTAACTTCTTTTTCTTTTTCTGGAATGCGAATATCAAAATTCTTTTAAGAATATTGTTTGTTGGTGTGACTAATCCTTGACCAATATGATATCCAAGAAAATCTATGTTTTTAAAACCTATTTTTATTTTCTCAGGTGAAACTGTTAAATTATTAATTTGAAGAATTTCTAGTAATTTATTCAAACTGTTTATATGGTCTGACCAGTTTTTAGTGTAAATACATATGTTATCCACATAGTATCTAATGTTTTCAATGTTTCTTAATAACTTATTCATCATCTTAGTGAACGTTGCAGTGCTGTTCACTAGACCAAAAGGCATAACATTCCACTCATAAAATCCTTCATGAGTTTTAAATGCTGTATATTGTTTAGAATCTTCCTGAACTTCTATCTGCCAAAAGCCTCTAGTCAAATCTAGGTGTGTGAAAATATTGGCATTTGACATTTCCTGAACTAAGTCTTCTATGTTTGGTAAAGGTTGTTTATCTATCACTGTAATTGAATTTAAGCTTCTGTAATCACAACATAAATGATTTTTTCCATTATTTTTCTTTACTACCACAATTGGAAAACAATAGCTGGAATCTGATTCTCTTATTAATCCACTATTTAGTAATTGTTCTATTTCTTTTTGAACTTCATTTCTGTATTTAAATGGAAGGTCATAGTATTTAGGTTTAATTGGTTCTTCAGTTTTTAATTTGATTGAATGTTTAATTATGTTTGTCTTTCTTGGTTTGTTAGAAATTACCTTTTGAAAGGAATTTAATGTTTCTATTAGTTGTTTCTTAATATCTGCCGGTATGTCTGGTGCAAAATTAATCTTATTCATGTCATCCTGTTGATCTAAACTTATCACTGGAATCTGATCAGTGTCATTAATTATATTTTCTAAACTATAAGTGTTGTCTTCTCCGATTAAACAATTTAAAGATTGAATTTGTTGTACAATGGTTTCTACTTCTGTAGGAGGATCTAAAATATCTCTCAATCTATCAACATGAAATGTTCTACCCTCTCTATTTATTTCTACTGAATAGTCCACATTTCCTATTTTGTTTATTATTTTATATGGACCTCTCCATCCAATTTCATTATCTTTGGGTATCAATACATAAACTAGATCTCCAACTTTAAATTCTCTTAAGTACCTGTTTTTGTTTTTAAGATCCCTATGGTATTTGTTTTTCTTTATGAGATTTTCTTCTGCATATTTGTTTGAATACAGTATGTTATTTCTGGTTTTGTCTACCAATTCAAATGGACTAATATGCTCCTTTTCTGTGTTAATTATATTTTCACTGAATAACTGTAATGGTCCTCTAGGATTTGAACCAAACATGAGTTCAAATGGTGTAAAACATTTTGTTTCATGAGGTATTTCTCTATACGCCAATTAAATTAAAGGTAAGAATGTGTCCCAATCCTGTCCATGATCACTAATTATTTTTCTTAACATGGTCTTTATGGTTTGATTTGCCCTCTCTATGGAACCATTTGATTGCGGTCTGTACCTAGCTGTAAATACCTGTGTAATGTTAAGCATATGAGTAAATGCCTGAGTAAGATGTGATTTAAATTGGGTACCATTGTCTGATAATATAGTGTTAGGAAAGCCAAAAGTTGTAAAAATAGACAATAATGCTTTGCAAATTGTTTCTACAGTTATATCTACTAATGGAATTGCCTCAACCCAGCGTGTTGCTAAGTCTATCATTGTTAAAATATATCTATGTCTGCTTTTGGACATTACTGAAATAGGTCCAATTATGTCTATGGCAATTTTATAAAAAGGAATGTTAGTTGTGTCACTTTCTTGTATGGGAGCTCTGTGTTTTGGTCCTATGTGATTATATTGTTGACATTTCTTACATGCCTTAACAAATCTTTTTACATCTCCTATGACACCTGGCCAGTAACAATATCTTCTTATTCTATCTAGTGTTTTCTTAACACCCAAATGACCCGCTAAGTAGCAATCATGAGCTGCTTTTAGTATATTATTTCTTAAAACTGTAGGAATCATTAGTTGTTTAAATGACCTATTATGCCTAGTGTATTTTCTTATTAAAATGTCATTTTCTACCTTGTATATTATGTTTTTATTTTCATTTTCCTCTCTATTGAAATAAATTTTTAAACTTTTATCCTGTTCTTGTAATGTTTTAAGTTTATCCCTATCAATATCCAAAATGTTGTTTTGTCTACTAGATTCAGGGTATTGTTTTGTACTATTTTCTTTATTAGCTTGTGCTCTAGTCATTGCATTTAATTTTTTAGTTAGGTTGTAACTATGTTTTTGTTTTATGTGTTTATTTAATCTTCTTAATGATCTGCATTTTCTACTGCAATTAATGCATTCATGATCAGATTTATTTACTGCATTTGTATTCTTTATAGTATTTTCTTTTCCAACTTCAACTGAATTACTGTCATTATTTAATTTATTTATTAGTTCATTTTTTAATACTGTATAATTGTCTTGGTTGTTTTCTGCTAGTGATTTTGCCAAATGGTGGTTGTGTAATTTATCTATTAGAACTGTTATTTTATCTTCTTCTTTAACATTGTTCTGTGTGGCTACTGTGTCTACTCTCTCTAAAAATTTTACAATGTTCTCAGTACCATTCCAATTTTGTATGCTTTTGAATAGTGTACATATGTTTTTATCTGTATCTGTCTCTAAGGGTTCCTCTATAATTGTTTCTAATTCTCTATTTTCTAACCATTTCATATAAATTTCTTTGGAATTGTCTTGTATATTTTCTTTATTTCCTATTATTAATGAGGTTATTGGTGAATCCATTAAAAGTGCTTTTATTTCCCCACTAATCCATGGTGTTTCAATAAAAATTTTTGCTGTTTTACATTTCAATATTTCTCCATTTCCCATTCTTATTTCCTCTATGCCCTCTAATATTTGTTCTTCCTTTACTAATTTTGAATCCAGAATAATACATGTACAACCACTGTCTCTCAAGCACATTACTTTCCTACCATCTACATAAAAAGGATAAAAAATTAGCTCTCCCTTGCCCTCCATCATGTTACAGTTATGTATGTTGTTAAAGGAGTGTCTTTGACTTGATCTACCCCTATTTTCTTGTTTTCTAATGGGACTAGTGTTTGGTGATTGTCTTTTATTGTTATATTTGTTTTGTCTTTTATTAAAATATTTGTTTCTACCCCCATAGTTGTAATACTGTCTGTTTCTGTTTTGATAACTGTCAGTATGCTGTTTCCTAAACCAACAAGTATGCTTGTCGTGTCCTATCTTGTGACAAATTTGACATGGATTGTTAAACCTGGGAGGTAAGCTACTAAATCTTTTCCTGGTAACACTATTTTTCATGAGATTAAATTTATTTTGTGTTGAATTGAACATTGGAGTGTTTACATGACTATCCCTAAAATCTGACATGGCAGAAATTAACTCTATTTTCTTATGAACCTTTCTTTGTTTTATGAATGTGAATAGTTCTGATGTACAAAGTGTTAGTACTTTATCCACGAGAAGTAGCTCTTTTATTTCAATCACACTATTTTCGTCTATACCAGACATCTTTATCCAATTGTTCAAATTGGCCTCTAAATTATTAATATTTGCCTGAGGATGTTCATTAGAACCTAATGTACTGTTATGAAATAAATTTCTATAGTAGTCTTCTGTTTTGTTGAAATGATCTAATAGTTGTTTCTTTATTTCACTGTAATCTGATGTGTCGCTATCTCTAATGTTGTTTAGGGCTTTTAGTGCATCCTCTGTAACTGATTGGTATAAATAGTTTTTCCATTCTGATTTGTCTATGTTATTTAATTTAAGTTGAATTTCCATATTATGGAAAAATTGGTCTATCTCACCAGATTTACCAGAAAAAGGTTGTATTTTTAATTTTATGTTTATATGATTTTTCATTTTTCTTGTTTTATTGGATTGCAGCCTCTTATTTCTAGTTCTAATTTTTTAAGTTCAAATCTTTTTCTAGTTTTTCTCTTTGTAAAGCTATTTCTTGTTTTATTTTATCTGCTTGTATTTCTGCATCTCTTTTATTTTTTTCTTCTTCTATTCTAATTTTTCTGTTTCTCTTCTATTATCATTAGCAAATTTCACTAATTTATCACCTGTTAGACTCCGCATATTTGCCTTGATTAATATAGAATTCAAATGATCCTGGTTGCTCAGCCATTCTAAAATTTATTTATTTTTCTTTATCAAATTATTTATATAATTGATTTCTTAATTTTAATTTATTTATGCTGTATTGGTTTTTTATTGTATATATGTATATATAGTATATTTCAGTATTCAATATTCTTGAGTCTATATGCAATTTTATGTCAAAATAAAATTATATTACTGATGTAAAAATATTTCTAATAATAAGTGACAAATGAAAACATACAATAAATAAAATATTTCTAAGATTAATATACTATGACTAAAAAATGTAAACAAAATTTTACAGACTAAGTTAATATTATTTAATTAAATTTATAGTTAGCGAGCTGAAAACAAATACAACTTTACAAGATTACTTGTAAAAAAAAATTTTAACGAGATACGATCATACGAATAAGACATATACTTCTAAACAAATATTTAAGTAAAATATCTAAATGAAAACAATATATATTTATTTTAATTTAACTAATTTTGCAATTAGAACTTTTCAAATAGATATCCAACTATATACTAAGGATGTAAAAAAATTTGTTTCTAAACATTGGCATACTAATATAATAAAATTGACACAGTTTGCAAATAAAACAATTATAATTAAATAACTATGAAATCACTGCAAAATACCTTGTTACTTCGGATCTCCAGGTGTAGAGTGCTGAAAAGGGAGTTTCTGAAAGGTGTAGACTCACTACTCTGGTTGATGTAAATAGGTAAAGTATAGCTCAGGGTGTAGTCACTTCATGGCTCTCCTTGGTACGGTTACGGTCTCGCTAGGCTTACAATTCCGTAAGGTCTGCTAATTTTTTCGGCTCACCTTCTTTTTCACCCACACGAGGATAGAGTAATATGAACAGATGTAAATGTTCTTATAACTAGCGATGTTTCACTGTAGCGATGTTTCAACAGTAGTAAAAATATGAAGTCCAACAAATGAAGAAAGTACAGTTGTATATATTATAGTAAAGTACTGTATATTGGTGGATGGAACACAGGTGTAAAAATCAGGAACTTGTAGATCTTGTAAATCTTTCAGTGCTACAATGCATATTGTCAAATGCATACCATTCATATATAATGTTCTTTCTGGAACTTCACCGCAGCCGCCATTCATGTCATAGCTAGTTTTTTGTGTGTAGATTAGTATATCAGTTGTATGTAATATATTTATTATTTTTCGTGGTACTTCTGTTTCTTGGTAGGTGTAAAATCTATTTCAATCTCTTCGTGGTGTATATGATTCAACTAACTTGACTTGGTGTATATTAAATTATATTTAAAAGACGAACTACATATAAAAAGCACTGAGTAGACCTCTATGTATACATGTACATATATTTATTTGCATATGAAGGAACTTCTTATTTGACATTGTACAATAAAAATGATGTGATAAAATATATTCTTACACTAACAAGGTGTCAGGTCGTCGTCTCAATTATCGTCTGCTCTAAACTATATATTTTCACTTCCGCTAAGCTAAGTGGCCAGATAATTAAAACCATCTCTGTGCCAACTGTAAATTCTCTAGCCTAAACTGATTATTACAGCACCTATAGGAAAAAAACAAACAAACAACCGTAAGCCTTTTTGAACCAACTCATTGACAAAACAAGTACTATAAGAAATAATGTGTGTTGACTTCTTCCCCCACCCCACACACTCACCAGCCAACCAAAGACGTATGACCGTCTTTTTTTGTCTTCATTTGGTATCTTTTTTTTTTGTTTCCGATTTATTTTTATTTTAACTAGAGAAGAAAACAGTGTAAAATGTGAAACTAGATGGACACAAATATAAAAGCTTGCGGATTTTTGCTGAAAATTTGATAGAAATTGTTAGACAACTGGAATATTTAGAAATATCTAGAAAAATCAAGAAAGTTGCACATTGGTTACTTTGTGCTGTACGAATTCCTACATTTGTTGTTTGTTTAGTTATTATACAAAAATATTCATCAAAGCTAGAAGCTGTGACCCAAATAGCAGTTAGTGCATTTGGATTTAATGGCAGTACACAAATACATTGAAGAATTGTTTACTTTATTGGCAGTTGATCGACAGAATTGTGATGAGAGGTATAAGTACATCTTTAGAGATGTAAAAGTGTTGCTGATGACATTGGTGTCAACCTTCAACCTTCACGAAGAGATGGAAGACAAATGAACAAGCAAAATCCAAAAGTTAATATGCCTGATGATTATTTTAGAATAACTGTTTTATACCCTACCTAGATTCTATTATATCTTTGTTGGAAAAACTTTTTTGTGTAGAAAATATACCAGGATTTTTCCTTTTAGCTTTGCATCCCTTTTTGATGACAAAACTAGAAAGACACTGCTGAATATTACGCATTTGACAATTTGATCGAGGAGATAAATGGAAATGTAAAACTAGTAGAGTGGAACAAAACAGAAATAATGATTTTATGTGAGGTTTTAGATGAAAACATTTTTTTTCCATGATTAAGATGGATTTTTGAAATCATTGACAACATGCACAATCGAGAGATCATTTAGCACTATAACGAGTTAAGATATCGCTACGCTCAACAACTGGTGATGATCGTTTATCTGGTCTTTGTATGATGAGCATCACAAATTTTAAATGAAATAATATCAATCGATTTGGGCAAATAGTATTTGCCAAATACCAAGGCGTGTACAATTTTTGTTCCAGAATAAACAGTTTAGAATTACCATATTTTTGCTGTATCGGTGTAATTTATCATTGTTTACTCTATTTGATTAATATAGTAACTGTTCGACACTGAAACAATTATTTTAAAAATTACAAAACTGTAATCAGTTATACTTGAAGATATAATTATTTTTTTTTATTTTCAATATATGTACCCTGTCTTTATTGTAATAAACTTTCAGGAAAATTGCCACCCCCCCCCCAATAAGCCCATGGACAGAGTCCTTTTTGGGCTCTAGGTCCAAGGTGAGAGAGATACCGAGAGACTGAGAGAAAAACAGAAACTGAGAGTAGAACAATATTGACTGATCTTGCATTCTATGTATGGTGCATGGTCCGTCACTACTAAGAGCTCCTTTAAGGTCGACTGTCTGTCCTGTCTATATGTAAACATACCTTTATGTAAAATGCACGCACTTGTATGGTTTTTCTTTTAGTTTTTTTTTTCGTCTACCACGTGAAAAGCACAAATATAGCTAGAGCGAGTTCTGCGTGCACCCACCATAACCCCTTTAGACAAACGGCCATCATAATATTCAAACTAGTTCTTGATTGAAAAAAAAATATGTGTATAGTTTCTACAGAAACATTATTCGTAAAATTTAAAACGTAAAATGTGTTTACTTTTTGTTTCCTTTAGGCTAATGCTATGACCTTCATTTTCGCTGGTTATGAAACAACGGCTACAGTGCTATCCTTCACTTTGTTCTTCCTAGCTATGAACCCAGAATGCCTTGAGAAAGCCCTGGAAGAAGTGGACAAAATATGTGGCAACTATTTCCCTAATTATGATACGGTGCAGACGTTAACTTACCTGGAAATGTGCCTCAATGAGTCCATCAGGATAGCGTCCCCTGTTCTCTTTATCAACAGAACTTGCACCGAGGCTATTGACATTCAGGGAGTCCATTTCCCTAAAGACATGATTGTCTTCATTCCCACTTATGCCATACACCAAGACCCAGACATTTATCCAGAGCCGGACAAATTTGACCCCGAGAGGTTCAACCCGGAAAATAAGACCGCTAGACATCCGTATGCCCACTTACCTTTTGGACAAGGCCCACGAAGTTGTATCGGAATGAGGCAGGCGTTGCTGGAGCTAAAAATAGTCTTGGCAGCCATCTTACAAGAGTTCACCCCGGTTCCATGCAACAAATCTGTCTATCCGATCAAAATGAGCAAAGTCCAGTCGCGTGCTCAAGGTGGTCTGTGGGTAAAGTTTAAAAGCAGAAAAAGGTAAACATGTAATCAATGCTAATTAATATACCAAATATGTTTATTATCTGTATGCATAGTGTGTATATATTTGAATTACACAATTAAATCAAAACACTTTTCTGATGTTTGTCAGCTAGCGCATGCTCACTTTTTTTTACACCCTGCTATTTTTGTTTATGACATTTTATATGAGAGAAAGTGATACTGTATTATAGCAGAGTGAAATTCTTTAACAAAATGAAGACGTTAATTAAAGTACTAGTCCATGCTTATTGTTGGTTTTTTTAAAGGGTTAAGTTTCATTTTCTATAATTGTAGTCTGTATGACGGATCTACTGTCAATGAAGAACATTTGTGTTCTTTTAAGTCATTAATAACAGACACACTTTTGTATTATTAATTCCTGTAAAAAATATTACATATTAGCAACAGATATAGGCTACACGTGTTTTTGCTCGTTTTTTGTTTGTTTATTTTTTTTTAATTATAAGAATATTTAAACGTTTTTAAATTAAAAATGAAATTTGTTAGTATTAAATCTGTATGTCGGACTATTAAAATTGATTGGGATTCCTGGCCGAGTAGTAATAATGGCAAAACTGGAAAGATATTGCGGTCCCTTTTAAAGTTGGGCCTAAGGCGATTTCCCAGTGTGACCGCCGTTAACACTGCCTTTGTAGTATGGTAAGTCTGGCATGCTTATCTTAGTAAGGAATTCATAGTAGTAGGCATCCGCCCATCTCGGAAGATGATGGTAGCGCTCTAGGTTTAAGAGCGCAGGTCTGGGCGAAGATTGTGGAGGCTTTGCGCTGCCCAGACAACAGGGCCTCTCTCTCGGCTTTGTCGACGGGGTCCAAAGTCCAAGCGTGTATGGAATTCATAGCGAACAGATTATCGACACTTCATTCATGGGTCTTGTCTGTGTGAAACAGTAAAAACAAGAGTTGGCTTTATTATTACATAGGTATGTGTGGATCACACACCAATCCTCTTGTAGTTTGCTCACAAAGTTTTAACTGACTTCATTCAATGCAATAATGTTCACAGGATCTAAACCTGACCTATTTACATCAGCCGGTTGTGGTTAGAGGCTGCAATGAGAAACCACCTTCACTCTGTGTCTAATTACCACAAGCATTGTTGCCCTTGGCAAATGTATGCTTATGCTTTTCATTATCAATTGTCTTAACCTTCTCTTTCTCTGCTAACCCATCCCACAGGTATAACGAGCGGCCCATGACTCTATTAAGTAGGTTCTGCCTCCACGAGTTATCAATGATAAACTTATATTTGAAATATTTGAATTAAATTAACTCTAACAAGTGTATTGTTGTGAAGCCGAACGTTCTACCACACTGCTATTGTTCTATTATATGGCCATTGCACTATCGGCTATGGTGGGGATGAAAGACGGGCGCCATAAAAACCGTCCCATTAGTAGTTTACAAGATCTAAGAGATTTCATCTCATCCTTACAGGGACTTCACACACACACACACACACCACACTGCCAGAAGAAAAATGTTTTTTTTTTTCTGAAATATTGCTAGCGATGAGGATTTGCGATTTAGAAATTATATCATTCTAAAAACTATAACTATTAATTTTTAGTGAATTATCATTAGACTACAGTAGTTTAGATAAGGTAGATTTCTTTAATAGATTCCGCTCATTCAACGTGTCATTTAGAAATTCATACTTAAGCACCCCAGATGTCGCCCCTGGAAGATGGCAAAGTAAGTGCCGCCCTGAGCGGACCCCACCCGCTAACCTCTAGTTAAGCCGCTGCCTGTCTAAAGAGAATTGCTTTATCTCATGACACATTTATGAAGGGGGGAAAATACATGAGTTTTTCCACTACCCAATAGTGAAATGTCCAATAATGATTATTGTCTATAACACTGTAGACTCATATAATACATACCGAAATGAAAAAAAAAATAACACCATGGTTTTAGTCATAATCTAATACAATATAACTATTTACAAGTATGTCATCTTGGTTGATGCTAATCAAAAGACTATTTCTGGGATGTGATTGTTTGCTTTGTTTGATGATGGCCCACACCAATGTCAAACATTTCATTTCAATAATTGAGTACTTTTTTTCTATGTTTCAGTTAATTTCCTGTACGGGTGTATTAATATAATGGTAACTCTTCGTAAGACATGCAGACATTCGTTGATGCATCTGTTGCTAAGAAGAATTTTCTCCTTGTATTTATAAGTACCAAAATTGTTGGTGACTGGACTATTTCCTTTTTTTGGTCTCGTGCTGTCTAGCAAGTTTCATTTCATTCCACATTGACTTTCATTCTCTTTTTTTTTGTCTAGCCGACCAAAAGGGTCAACAATTGCAGGAAAGTTCGGAAGGAGGTGTGCTACGTGCCTTGGTCTAATATTGTTTTGTTTCTGGCACAATGAACATGACCAGATACATAATTTGATATCTTTGAAAATATTAGGCCAAGAACATGACGTTCGGCTTATTTCTAATGTTTTCTTAGGACCCATACGTCCTACCAATGGGCTAGCATGTGCAGATTAAAACTTTTTCTCTCAATTTTGATAGGATTATTTTTTTTTATCTATATCGTTGTTTAAATCTAAGAACCTTCTCTTAAAATAGTATTTTTTGCAAATAAATTAAATCTGATAACTCTTACTGGTATTTTATTCACAGTGTTGAAAGTATTGTTTTAAAGTGGTGCCATCTCTTTGTCACTTAGTTAACTCATCACAGTAGATGTTTATAAGTGGAGATAACTCAGTCTCTACAATAAGTGTGTCTTGTCTTTATTTTGTTCTTTGACAGTTACCGCCCCTGTCATAATGTTTACTTGTCTCCCCCCCCCTCACCCCCCCCCCATACGTGTTTGTTCAGTGGTCACTTTAGTACTCAGTATTTTAATGAGTTTGTTTTTCTTTAACTCGTACTTATCTCTGTTCTATATGGCCATATTTTTGGCCAGTCTGTGTCATTCAATTGTATCTATCACTGCTTAAGTTATTTGTTCTTCTGTAATATTGTCTCATCCATCATTTATGTAGTAATAGATGTCCTCCGTCTCATTCATTCAAGACTTCACAGGTGACGGCATTTGGATGACTCGCACATGTCCAGTTATCCTTGCCGTGTCAATGTAAATGTTAGGAGTTGTACCGGTACATGTTATGACCTGTCCATTACCTAGTTTTATTTTTTTTTTCATTTGTTAGGTGCTCTTCCTCAACTATTTTTCCATCAAACGTCATAGATGTACTTTCTGTGTCTCTGAAACATAATACTGCTTTATTGTTTACGAAACAAGGATATAATACAATAGTGCCCTTGTTCTCTTAACACTGTTGCCACTGTGTTTTCGGTATAGTCTCTTCTTAGTGGAGTTCTGCCCCCTTTCAGTTTGATTTCTTTGATGACTTAATATTGGGCGATATCATTTTTCTCTGATTGTCGTTTCTTATGTGTACATTTATTTCATTTCTTCTACGATCTTGTGATTTGCCTATTTGATGTCTACTCTAATTGTTATTGTGCTCATGTAACTTACCACTTTGGTATTTACCCTTGTGGTAGGTGTTTTGTTCAGTACTAAGGAAGTTCCTCGGAGGACTGTATCTCTGTCTATATGATTCTGCTCTACCGTTACATGTGTGCGGATTATTTCTAATCCGATAAAGGCAATCATACTGCAGTTGACCAACTCCCTGGTATTGGAAGCATTGGCCGGTAGATCTATTTACGCTGATATGTAGAAATGTGAAAACAAACATTATAGCAAAGTTGACCACTATTGTGTTATATTTGGACCACACTTATAGCCTACTGATAAGACCCCTTGGATTGAACTCTTGTCTCTATTTGAAATAGTTGTCTGATTATGTGATGAATGTGGAGTGAAATTACAAATATAGGCTTTTATTTTCTTTTAAAAATATTATAATTATTTACGTAACTATTTTTTGAGCTTTTATAATGTACCATCCTGCTCTAATGTTTTTCAACTCCCAACAATTTCGAAATCGATATTATCTCTTTTATTCGATACTGTTCAATAGGTCACCGAGCTTTGCCCGGCCTCAGCCAGCCAATGTTCACAACGGCCGGTCAATCTAACCATGGCCAATTAGGCTGACTAAGGTAGACGTTGGCCGGTAAGCAAACGCTACCATCATCTTTTGACCGTACAGCGTATTGACTTGCCGGTAGTAAATTATTCTCTAGAGTTGTAGCCCCTTAATCGTTTGAAAAGAAAAGGTATTTTTAAACGGTGCCAAAAATGTGTTCAATTTTTGTATGGAGATTAACAAAATATCTTTAATAACTGAATGCTTAAATCGTTTTTATATTGTAAATTATATTTCAATATATTTTTTGCTTCGTATTTCTGCGGTGACTATTATTTTTCACATAAATAAATATCGATTCAAATTTACTTTTCATGAACATTGAAATTGATAAAAAAATGATTAATAAATCACTTTAACCTACGACTATTCACTTTTAAAATATTCTAAATCAAGAGCAAAAAAAGCAATCGGTGATGTGAATGACCCTTCGCCTTTAGTCTACGACACCTGTCACGTTGGTAAGAAAATGCAATGCCAGAGTACTGTTTATTTTTGTAAAGACTAACATTTTTCTATTAACTAAAACTTAAAAAATCGCCTATGATCAACCTCAGATCAATTGTTTATCGTTTCGCCTTGAACACGTCATTCACCGAGTGTGTGAAGTCCCTGTAAGGATGAGACTTTATGAACCAATTGTGCGACGGGTTTTATGGTGCCCTTTTTTTCATCCCCCACCATAGCCGATAGTGCAATGGTCATGGGGGCACCACGGGAGACATAGCAAGGACAAGTCATGACCTGAAATATTCATAACTTTTCACCGGGGATAGAACGAGCAATCCTCAGGTTAGCAGTCGAGCTCTTTACCACACAACCATCCGTCCCTAGTCCATGCCCATTCACCGAGTAGAATTCTTTATTTATAAATAAAAATAAAATTCGTAGAGCATCATCAGAAATAACGGGTTTATATCTTCAGATTTATAATTATGAAATGTGTATAATTAATTAATAGGTTTGACAAGTAGTTCCCTCTAAAATCTGGAAATAAATAAATATTCCATTACGTAAGGCTGACCCCAATGCGGATTTAAGGGGAGGGGGAGCTTGGACTCTTAAGGGAACCCTACATTTTGATATTAGACATCAGGACATGAGATAATGTACTAAGTATTAAATGTAAAAAAAATGCCCCCCTTCAAGCTGGGGCCCAGAGGTACTTTGTAATTTGGATACCCCTCCCCCACCAAAGTTATGCCTCTATGTGTGGATTTTTGTCTTTGTATTTCAGCAGTTGAATATGTATTTTAGCTAGATCACTAAGCTAAGTGTGCCCAGTAAACATATATATTTATAATGAATGTAATCGTAATTTTTCATCCTTCTTTATACTATTTAAGTCCCTACATGTATGAAATGTGTATCTCTTGTAATGCACCTTTTCATCTTCATCATAGAAAAGATTATGTGTTTGGTATGCAGATAAAATATTCAGATTTGGATCAAAAAATTAACTAACACAAAATGCATGTATATAGTTTTGTTTATTTTATGTTTTAAACTGTTAAAAATGTGTAACTGTAGTTATTGTTAAATCCAACCTTTTAGCACATCTTGCCAATTGTTTTTGGTTATTAGAATGATTCTCTTCAAATCATAACTATAAAAGACACTTGAAAATTTAATTTTAATTATACTATTTTGGTTAGGATAAGCTAACTATTATTTCCAAATCTTACAAGACAAGAAAAAAAAATACAGAATTCATTTTAAATTGACATATTGTTAGAAACTATATGTTTTATTCCATATAAATTTTGTTTTTTGATTTTACATTATCTTTACAATAAAATGTTTCTGTAAAAGGTCCTGTCCCAGGTATCAGTCCTGGCTTTCCTTTTTCTATCGCATCCATATTGCACTCACATACAGTTCAGTGGTTTTTGAAATCTGTCAATAATGCAGAAATTGTATTGAATAATAAAAGTATATACAACCAATTATTGAAAATATTTGAAAAAAGAAGGGGTGGGGGCTATTTACCTCTTTCCCTTGCTTTTAGAAAAGTGTATCCCTTGTATTTATAATACATGGCCAGTAGGGAGCTAGCATCTCACACCATAAGGGTATTGTCATCAGACCATCATATGTGCTCACCTGGTAGAGAACAGGCTTAAAATTAATAGGAGGCTGGCAACCAGGCTCACTTAAATATATAAAATACAATTGTTTTTTTTTAAATTTCAAATGAAAATACTTCACCGTAAACAATTCTTTTAATGTAGGATGGTCACTGCATGCTCAGGTACTTGTTGAATGTTGTGGTCATTAGCATCATTGCTGGCATTGGTTGAGGGTTAAATATTCTTCTGGCTGGCTCATATCCATTATGATATATTGGCTCACTAAAGACATGCTCCAGTTTAAGTCCAAGATTTTTTTACTCCCATTTAATTTTTAATAGGCTTGAATACCTGTCAAGGAAAATTTTATTTTTTTACAGAGCTCTAAAACTTAACATGATTGCAAGGGTTAGTAGTTTTAGTAGTGTTAGTGAAATACTCAAACTAAATGGATGAGGGGTTGGGAATAAATTAATTTTAAAAAAAAATATTTGTGAAACAAAAATGGATTACTTACCATGTTTAAATGGAATAAAAAAAAAAAAAACTTCCCCTTTCTTACAATGTGGTAGCTAACGTTTCATTATTCGATTTGCAGTGTGCGGTCAGACCATTCTTTTTTTTTTTTTTAATACTTGTCTCCTGATATGCTCATTGGCAACAATGTTGACACTAGTTTGTTTTGCCTTCTTGCCAGCTGAAATCTTTACAATAAATGGTTTCTTCAAAAGGTTTTGTCCCAGGTACCAGTCCGAGCTTTTCTTTTTCTATCGCATCCATATTGCTCTCACATGCAGTTGAATGGTTTTTGAAATCTGTCAAAATGCAAAAATAATTTTTTTGGTTAGCACAAATTGTATTGAGTAATAAAAGTATATACAATCAATTATTGAAATTATTTGAAAAAAGAAGGGGGGGGGCTATTTACCTCTTTCCCTTGCTTTTAGAAAAGTGTATCCCTTGTATTTATTATAAATAGCCAGTAGGGAGCTAGCATCTCACACCATAAGGGTATAGTCATCAGACCATCATATATCCTCACCTGGTAGAGAACAGGCTTAAAATTAATAGGAGGCTGGCAACCAGGCTCACTTAATAAATTAAATATATTTTTTTTTTAAATTTCAAATGAAAATACTTCACCGTAAATAATTCTTTAATTTTAGGATGGTCACTGCATGCTCAGGTACTTGTTGAATGTTGTGGTCATTAGCATCATTGCTGCCATTGGTGGAGGGTTAAATATTCTTCTGGCTGGCTCATATCCATTATGATATATTGGCTCATTAAAGACATGCTCCAGTTTCAGTCCAAGTTTTTTTTTACTCCCATTTAATTATTAATAGGCTTGAATACCTGTCAAGGAAAAATGTTATTTTTTTACAGAGCTCTAAAACTTTAACATGAATGCATGGGTTAGTAGTTTTAGTAGTGTTAGTGAAATACTCAAACTAAATGGATGAGGGGTTGGGAATAAATTAATTTAAAAAAAAAATATTTGTGAAACAAAAATGGATTACTTACCATGTTTAAGTGGAATAAAAAAAAAAAAAACTTCCCCTTCCTTACAACGGGGTAGCTAACGTTTCATTATTCGATTTGCAGTGTGCGGTCAGACAATTCTTTTTTTTTTTTTTTTAATACTTGTCTCCTGATATGCTCATTGGCAACAATGTTGACACTAGTTTGTTTTGCCTTCTTGCCAGCTGAAATCTTTACAATAAATGGTTTCTTCAAAGGGTTCTGTCCCAGGTACCAGTCCCTGCTTTTCTATTTCTAGAGCTTTTCTATTTCTATCGCATTCATATTGCTCTCACATGCAGTTGAATGGTTTTTGAAATCTGTCAAAATGCAAAAATATTATTTTTGGTTAGCACAAATTGTATTGAATAATAAAAGTATATACAACCAATTATTGAAATGCTGGCAAACAGGCTCACTTAATAAATTATTTTTTTTTTTTTTTTTTTTTAATTTCAAATGAAAATACTTCACAGTAAATAATTCTTTAATTTTATGATGGTCACTGCATGCTCAGGTACTTGAAGAATGTTGTGGCCTTTATTTTGACTATTTTACTTTATTAATTTGTAAATAATTGTAAATTTATTGGGAAATGGAAAGCTAATTTAGATATTTATTATAGGTTGAGCTATTTTTGCCCCTCAAAATATTTTTGTTTAGATATGCCACATGATAATTTTATTTTTTATTGATTGGCGTTTGATTTTAGAAAGTTTTTGTCTTCAATGCACAAAAGAATGAAGTAAGATTTGTTGCAACGAAACACAATAATTAATGTCCTATCCCTTGTAAGTGCTTGCAGGGTCAGGCATGCATGATGCAATCATCAGTGATGCAAAATGGGAAATCCAAAAATAGATTTGATGCAATCACCCAAGTGACGCAATCCATGATGCAATCAGTGATGCAATATATATCCTATAAATAGGGAAGTTACCACGGTTGTTGAGGGACGGAGACACACACACAAGAGAGAGAGACTAGAGACCCATGAAGGGGATACTAGATATAACACGTGGACTTAGTGGACAGTGCAGTCGAGAGTTATAATAGTTATAGACTCGTGTACTGGTTTATAGTGATAGCAGTTACTTGTGATTTATTGCCATATCTCATATCTAATATGGATCTTAGTATTTATCGTGTGTGTTGAATTATAGAATTATACATGTGATTTATCGATTCATCTTCTCAAGTGTTTGTATTGTATTATCATATTCTCATCTGTAAATATCACGCATTAAAAGTTCAGTTAATTCTTTTACAATACAAGGAGTTGTGTCGTCTGATTTAATTAGAGCACAAGTGGGATACGACAATTAACATATTTTATTGAGTTTAACACTTGAGTCAGATTTTTTTTCCTTTTTTGTTCATTTTTAAATATTAAATTTGAGTTTAAATTTTTTCACAACAGAATTCTCCCATTGATGAAAAATGCCATGTCTCAGTGAATTACCTTTTGGCCCATTATGCTAACATGCATTTATGTGTGAAGTTTCTTTAAAATGTACAGAAATGCCATGAAATAATATTTTAATATATTTCATCTTTCAGTTTTATCAAAAATAAATATAAAAATTTCTCTCTGGGGAATGCTTGCTCATAAACGCCCCCTGCTTTGTAATTTCTAAAATGGCACCAATAGTGCAGCCTGACTGGTAGTTGTTTTTGTTTTTTTATTAGACTGTGTCGGGGATTCTAGCTGCAATTAAATTGTGAGAAATCAGTTGAAAGGTTAAACATTACATTATACATTATTTCAGGTTGAGTATTGTTTTTATGACACATTACGTCAAACTTGTTCTTTGATTAAATTGTATTGATTCATTTTTTTTAACTCCCGTAACAATTGTGGTCTGTGGGTTTTATAGACTTGGCGGCGCCCATCTCCGCTCAAAGTCAGCAGCGAATATTTTAGGTTTTACCAAGCATTCCATTAAGCTTTAGTTTTATTTGAATTAAATTTTTCTACCTACCTCCTTTGTTATGTTTATATATTATATATATATATATATATATATATATATATATATAGCTACTCCGATACTTTAGTTATTCTTTCAAAAATCATGGAAAACAACGCTTTTTATGGTGCTTCACGATTTTATGGGATGTATCCTTTATTTAATCGTCTGCTGCGTTTAATATTAAACATAATCACTTGCACTGATTTAAATTAATGTTAAGTTTGCTTTTCCCTTTCTGTTGGGTATGTCATATTTTAATGTACTTGTTACGGGCTCCTATTTACTCTATAAATGTTGATGGATTTCCACACACACAGTCATATAAACGGATAACTCGACACTTTTTAATGTGAAGCATAAAATAAATTAACTTTATTAAAACTACTAGTGACTGCACGACTCTCTCTCAAAGTCTAATCCAACACTAACTTAACCGTTTCGCTGGACTACTGGGCCCGGAAAGTGGTGGGAAGGGGCTATGGGGAGGGGCGTTTCCGACATCAAAGCATGACTCCGGGGTTTTCTCCGAGTCCGATAGTTCTTTGAACTTGGTCAGTGGCCGAAGGTGCGAAGTCGCACCTTCGTCCAGCTTCCTAGCGGCTGATAGCTTTTATCGCGCTCCGCTGACCACAACACTTGAAGAGGTGGGGAAGAGAGAAACATAATATGGGAGTAGCTGTGATATGGAGAGGGATGCGGCTACTATCTTCTCTCTCTCTCTTTGAACTCTCTCAGTTTTATCTGCGGGCTGAGACTTAGTCTCTTAGAGCCCGTGAGATCAGACCTGCTGTGTCTCTCAACATCTGGAGACTGCCATAGAGCCCGATGGCCAGCAGGCTTCCGGACTGGTCCACCACCCTGTGGTCCGCCAGTCCAGGGCACTCGAATAGCAAATGATCTACGGTTTCCTCCACTTCCCTGCAGTGTCTGCAAAGGGTGTCGACATTGGGCCTCAACCTCCCAAAATACGCGCCAATAGGACAGTGCCCAGTTCGGAACTGGGCAATTAGCGCCTGCTTGACACGCCTGAGCTTCCACCACGGGTCAGTTTTGGACGGCCGCTCCAGAAACTTTCGGATGTTAACTCCGTTCACCCCATGAGCCCAGCCCGAGAACCACTTCGATTGTCCAAAGAGGCAGATCATGGAATGTGCTGCCTCAAATGAGCTCTCTCTTGCACTCACGGGCAGCACTTGGGAATCTGTCGACTGGACTATTGCCTTGGCTATGCCGTCTGCCCTTTCATTTCCGGGCACGTCCGCATGCCCGGGAACCCATTGAAGGGTCACATGCACGTGATGTTGGGACACAAGACCCTGTATTGCCATCAGCATGGCTTCCAGCAGAAGCGGCCATTCTCCTGTCCCTTTTACAGCTTGGAGAACAGAGAGCGCGTCAGTGAGAATGACAATGTCCAGAGCAGGCAAAGTACCCTCACCGATTAGCTCCCCTATGTGGTCCACTGCCTCAGTAATGGCTGTCATCTCTGCCTCGTAAGCACAGAGTGACCCACATAGGCCAGCATGGTCTTTCACAAAGCCAGTTTGTGGGAGAATGATGTGGACCCCAAACGAGGCGCTTGTCCGGCCGTCTCTACTGGATAAAGAGGCATCAGTATAGGCCAGTATAGCGTTCCCCGAATAGTTTCCAATCATCTCCATAGCCACATCCGTGATGGTTCGGCGATCCTTTGCGTTCCCAGCATTGGTTTCGACCAGGGTCGTGCGTACCTCAGGCATGTAGAGAGCCTCGCCAGGAGGGAGCCTTGAGACAGTCTCTAGCATTAGGCGGTCAGTCGGCAGCTTGATCTCGGAGGCAAGTCTCACTGCGTGGTGCATAAAAGACTGCATCGAGAGCCGCTTCCTTTCCACCCAGCCATCGACCATCTCCCTTAGGACAGAGGTCTCCTCCTGCCGCTTAAACCGCTCATACGCGGTTATAACGGCCTTCTCTCTACGGATACCTAGAGGTGGCACATTTGCCATGATTTCCACCGCTGCTGTGGGTGCCGTTCGAAAAGTGCCTGTGATCAGCCGGAGAGCCTGGTTTTGTACAACATCTAGGGCCTCTAAAGAGGACTTAGACCCGTAGACCTGCACAACTTGGCTATAATCAATCTGAGACCTTACTGCACCCATGTACAGTAACCTCAGGACATCTGCTCGAGCCCCCCAGGACGTGCTCGCCAACTTCTTGACAATATTCAGTCTGTCAGAGGCGCAGCGGGCAACCTCCGACAGATGTGTGCAGAGAGTAAGCTTTCTGTCAAGTGTTACTCCCAGGTACTTGGGCTTAGGTTCCAGAGCAAGAACCTCACCCTCTACCTCCAGTCTAAATGGCTCCTTGAGGATACTCGTGCCCATGGTAAACAGCGAGTAGACGGTCTTCGAGACGTTAATCTCTAGCCCCCACATCCTAGTATAACAGCCGACCGTAGTCAGGTCCTTCTGGAGTGCTCTCTCAAGGACTGAGGCACTCTTTCCGGTCTTCCAGACCGCTTAATCGTCGACATACAGTAGGCTTTTACATCCCAGAAACTCAGGCAGGTCATTTATGAAAGCTAGGAACAATGTACAACTGAGGGCAGAGCCCTGTGGGAGACTCTGTTCGAGGGTCCGTTTCCTCGACACGCTGCTCCCAACACGTGTCATGATAGTACGATTACTGAGGAAACTGCGTAACCCAATGTACATCTCAGCGGTGACATCCAACCGCTGTAGCTTCAACAATAGTCCTGGTCGCCAGACCCGATCGTAAGCCTGCTTGAGATCTAGGAAAACTACCGCCGTTGACTCAGCTCTCTGAAAGCCGGCGGCTATTTCTTGGACGAGGAGCGTGACCATGTCCATCACACTCTTACCCCTCCGAAAGCCTCCTTGCTTTGGGGTAATGAGCCCTTTTTCCTCTAAGAACCACATCAACCTTCGGTTGACCATGCGTTCAGCTACTTTCCCAACACATGAAGTGAGGGAAATAGGACGGTAGCTTTCTGCTTGGTCAGTCTTTTTCCCTTTTTTAAGTACCGGCACTATGACAGCCTCCCTCCACCTCTGAGGGAGTTCTCCTGTCAACCACGTGCGATTGACAAACTGGAGAAGCTTTGCTTGTCCCGCTGCCCCGAGGTGTGTGATCATCTCATTACTGATCAAGTCACTACCTGGGGCCTATCTAATGCGACACTTCCTGACTGCGTATGCCAGTTCATTGACAGAATGGGGCTCTGAACGTGTATCGATTTTCCGTGCCAAACTTAGCCTTCTCTTTGACTCGTCGGACTTTATCCAGTGCCTTGGACAATGTACTCTTCTTACTCGACTTACTGACCTCTGCAAAGTGTTTGTTAAGCACTTCGGCCTTCTTGCTATCGCTAGCCGTCAGGCCTGAGTCCGTTTGCATCGGGGCGCCAGTTCTGATCGTCCCAGCCTGGGTCAAGTCTTTCAGTAATTTCCATGTCTTTTGGCTTTCCCTTAGATCCAACTTCTCGCAAGTATCAGTCCATTTCTGCTTTTTGGCCTCTCTCTCTCTCTCTGAACTCTCTCAGTTTTATCTGCGGGCTGAGACTTAGTCTCTTAGAGCCCGTGAGATCAGACCTGCTGTGTCTCTCAACATCTGGAGACTGCCATAGAGCCCGATGGCCAGCAGGCTTCCGGACTGGTCCACCCTGTGGTCCGCCAGTCCGGGGCACTCGAAAAGCAAATGATCTACGGTTTCCTCCACTTCCCTGCAGTGTCTGCAAAGGTTGTCGACATTGGGCCTCAACCTCCCAAAGTACGCGCCAATAGGACAGTGCCCAGTTCGGAACTGGGCAATTAGCGCCTGCTCGACACGCCTGAGCTTCCACCACGGGTCAGTTTTGGACGGCCGCTCTAGGACTTGCCGGATCTTAAGTCCGTTCACCCCATGAGCCCAGCCCGAGAACCACTTCGATTGTCCAAAAAGGCAGATCATGGATCGTGCTGCCTCAAATGAGCTCTTTCTTGCACTCACGGGCAGCACTTGGGAAACTGTCGCCTGGGCTATTGCCTTGGCAATGCCGTCTGCCCTTTCATTTCCGGGCACGTCCGCATGCCCGGGAACCCATTGAAGGGTCACATGCACGTGATGTTGGGACACAAGACCCTGTATTGCCATCAGCATGGCTTCCAGCAGAAGCGGCCATTCTCCTGTCCCTTTTACAGCTTGGAGAACAGAGAGCGCGTCAGTGAGAATGACAATGTCCAGAGCAGGCAAAGTACCCTCACCGATTAGCTCCCCTATGTGGTCCACTGCCTCAGTAATGGCTGTCATCTCTGCCTCGTAAGCACAGAGTGACCCACATAGGCCAGCATGGTCTTTCACAAAGCCAGTTTGTGGGAGAGTGATATGAACCCCAAACGAGGCGCTTGTCCGACCGTCTCTACTGGATACAGAAGCATCAGTATAGGCCAGTATAGCGTTCCCCGAGTAGTTTTCAATCATCTCCAAAGCCACATCCGTGATGGTTCGGCGATCCTTTGCGTTCCCAGCATTGGTTTCAACCAGGGTCGTGCGTACCTCAGGCATGTAGAGAGCCTCGCCAGGCGGGAGCCTTGAGACAGTTTCTAGCATTAGGCGGTCTGTCGGCAGCTTGATCTCGGAGGCAAGTCTCACTGCGTGGTGCATAAAAGACTGCATCGAGAGCCGCTTTCTTTCCACCCAGCCATCGACCATCTCCCTTAGGACAGAGGTCTCCTCCTGCCGCTTGAAACACTCATACGCGGTCAAGACGGCCTGCTCTCTACGAATACCCAGGGGTGGCACATTTGCCATGATTTCCACCGCTGCTGTGGGTGCCGTTCGAAAAGTGCCTGTGATCAGCCGGAGAGCCTGGTTCTGTACAACATCCAGGGCCTCTAAAGAGGACTTAGACCCATAGACCTGCACAACCTGGCTATAATCTATCTGAGACCTTACTGCACCCATGTACAGTGACCTCAGGACATCTGCTCGAGCCCCCCAGGACGTGCTCGCCAGTTTCTTGACAATATTCAGTCTGTTAGAGGCGCAGCGGGCAACCTCCGACAGATGTGTGCAGAGAGTAAGCTTTCTGTCAAGTGTTACTCCCAGGTACTTGGGCTTAGGTTCCAGAGCAAGAACCTCACCCTCTACCTCCAGTCTAAATGTCTCCTTGAGGATACTCGTGCCCATGGTAAACAGCGAGTAGACAGTCTTCGAGACGTTAATCTCTAGCCCCCACATCCTAGTATAACAGCCGACCGTAGTCAGGTCCTTCTGGAGTGCTCTCTCAAGGACTGAGGCACTCTTTCCGGTCTTCCAGACCGCTAAGTCGTCGGCATACAGTAGGCTTTACATCCCAGAAACTCAGGCAGGTCATTGATGAAAGCTAGGAACAATGTACAACTGAGGGCGGAACCCTGTGGGAGACCCTGTTCGAGGGTCCGTTTCCTCGACACGCTGCTCCCAACGCGTGTCATGATAGTACGATTACTGAGGAAACTGCGTAACCAAATGTACATCTCAGCGGTGACACCCAACCGCTGTAGCTTCAACAATAGTCCTGGACGCCAGACTCGATCGTAAGCCTGCTTGAGATCTAGGAAAACTACCGCCGTTGACTCAGCTCTCTGAAAGCCGTCGGCTATTTCTTGGACGAGGAGCGTGACCATGTCCATCGCACTCTTACCCCGCCGAAAGCCTCCTTGCTTTGGGGTAATGAGCCCTTTTTCCTCTAAGAACCACATCAACCTTCGGTTGACCATGCGTTCGGCTACTTTCCCGACACATGAAGTGAGGGAAATAGGACGGTAGCTTTCGGCTTGGTCAGTCTTTTTCCCTTTTTTAAGTACCGGCACTATGACAGCCTCCCTCCACCTCTGAGGGAGTTCTCCTGTCAACCACGTGCGGTTGACGAACTGGAGAAGCTTTGCTTGTCCCGCTGCCCCGAGGTGTGTGATCATCTCATTACTGATCAAGTCACTACCTGGGGCCTTTCTCATGCGACACTTCCTGACTGCGTATGCCAATTCATTGACAGAGAATGGGGCTCTGAACGTGTCTCGATTTTTGGCCTCAGCAGACGCCCTTTTTACTTGCTCAGTTAGTTTATTGTACTCACGGCGCGCCTCAGCCGTTTTCAATCGACAAGCTTTCTTTCGAGCGGCTTGTCTTTGCCGAACTAACCTTGCAAGGGCTGTAGTCCAAAATGGTCTGAACTTACGTTTCGGGAGGCTCTTTGGGATCGTCCTACGTGCGGCACCTAAGATCGCTTCAGTGATCTCCTTGTAAGCAACGTCGACTGTTCCACGCTCGGTATCTACCCTCTCCAAGGCAGCGTCAGCTGCTGCCCTGAAGGCGTCCCAATTTGCTTTTGAATAAACCCAGCACCTGTGCTTAGCTCCTGGGTTTCTCTCGGGTGGAGGAATATCCACTGAGACGAGAACGGGTTTATGATCACTACCGACGCAATCTAGCACGCGGAAAGAGGTGTTACAGGCCAGGTCAGCCGAGACGAGTGTTAAGTCGGGTCTTGTTTCGCTCCCACTCGCACCGTGCAGCAAGGTGGGCTCAGATTCATGGTCCTGCAACCTAACTAAATTTGTAATATTACAAATTTCCTCAATCCTCTGGCCAGCCGCGTCAGTGCGTTCATAGCCCCATGCCGGAGACATGGCGTTGAAATCACCACATACAAAGGTGCCAAGCAGAGTATCCTCAGCTGTTATTAGACTGAGCTCCGTCTTGGGGGGATTGTACACGTTGACACAATGGTACTTCCTCCCATCCTTATAAACATCCACCGCAAGCGTATCCGTTTTTCCGCGTGAACCGTGGGCGCTGCTCGGCTGAGCATTTAGCGTATTTCTGACCAGGGTCACCAATCCCCTGCAGTTCTTGCACCCACAACGGAAGCACGAATAGCCAGTGATGTGGACTGTCCTAAGTCCAAGGATGCACTCTTGTAACACTGCAACATCCACGTCATTCTCGTTCAAAAGCTTTGCGACTTCTAGGCTCTTGGGGATGAGACCCCGGACATTCAGGTGGACAATCCTGAATTGAGCCTTACCAGAGCGTTTCCCAAGTTTTCGCTTGTCAGTTGTGGTGCCGGCCACCTCAGGCGGGGAGCTTTCGGCTACACCCGGAAACAGTGACCTGCTCTCCTCAACTTTCTGCTTCCCGCTGACAGAGCAATCAGCGTTTATCACCGAGGGCTGGGCTTGACAGTTCCCAGTCTCTTTTGTCTCGCCGGGCACCATAGGCGGGGAGCTTTCGGCTACACCCGTTGGCAGTGCCCTGCCTATGTCAGTCTTGGTGCCGGCCACCTCAGGCGGGGAGCTTTCGGCTACACCCGCTAACAGTGACCTGCGGTCCATGACTTTCGGCTTCCCGCTGACAGAGCAATCAGCGTTTATCGCCGAGGGCTGGGCTTGACAGTTCCCAGTCTCTTTCGTCGCGCAGGTACCATTGAAGAGGTACGGCTGTCTCCCCTCTGTTACCCTGCCAGGGTCGATTTCCGTGCTGTCGGGGTTACCTCGGGGGTACGCACAGTGACTGGGTTGCCCTTGGTAGGGTTCCCCAGGGCTAGAGGCCGACAACCTTCCGCCCTGCATGTCATTCCCAAGCCGGGTACCAGCGGCGGAGCAAGCCATCTTTCCAGCCCCGTTCTCGGTACCCTGCTGGTCGTCACGATCGGTTTTCCGCTGGAAGAGCAGCCAGCGTTACCCGAGGACTGGGCTCGACCTGCCACAGCCACTTTTGGGGGTCTGCTTCCCCCTCGTCTCTGCGTGGTCGGACGTTCTGATTTCGTGCCGACAGAGCAATCAACACTAGTTAGGGACTGGGCTCGACCTGCCTCAGCCTCTTGTGAGGGTGTGCAAATTCCCTCGTAGCGCCGTTCAGCGGTCACTCGTGCCTGGGTCAGGTTGACAGAGCAATCAACCGTTCTCAGGGGCCTTGCCTGACCTAGCTTAGCCTTCACCTGTGATGGGACGCGACTCCCATCTGTTCGCTTTTCCGGTAAACCTGGCGGTGGACACTCAGTGCCTTCGATCCGCCTTAGTGGTTCTCGAGCTGGCTACTATCTTAACAGTACTGCTTTTTATTTCCACAAGAAAAATGTCCCAATATAAGAGTATATGTCATTTCTTGATATGTTGATGAATCAATACAAGTACGTATTGGTGAGCATTCTTGCGGAGCCGCCCAATTTTTTTTCCGGCTCCGGCTCCCTATTAAGATAGTATCACACGAGACAATTTTTTTTTTAATTGCGCCACGCAAACATGCCGCTAATAAAAAGTTATGCAAATTTTGCCGCGTTCACCCCTATAGTCAGGAACTTGAAAAATATACGCATTGTCGGTTTTACTAAAAACAAACCATTTCAGTGCATCCAGAATCATATTTTCGACCGAGGTTTCACTAGTCGCCATTTTCATAAGTAATAAAAAGTTATTTCAATGATCAAATTAGAAAATAGTAAAATGATAAATTATTTAAAATATTTAAAGACTTCAGTATTTATATTTATTATTTATAATTCGTAATGACTATTCGGACCCGGGTACCAATAAACTCCGATTTTTATTCGTACTCCGTCCCAATAAAGTCTGATTGTTATTAGGACCCGTGGCAAATATGCACCTAGCTTAGCTATGCATAAACTATATTATTTTTTTTTGTTTATTTTTTTATATTTTTTTTTGTTTGAATTGTATTATTTAATCTTAACTTAGTGTCTAGGGTTGTCTGTGTATGTATGAATGTGTATGTGTGTATTAATGTGTCTGTATGTGTATGAATGTGTCTGTGTGTGTATGAATGAGTCTGTGTGTGTATAAATGTTCTGTGTGTCCAGGAATGTGTCTGTGAGTGTGTGTATGAATATGTTGTATGTGTAGTGTCATTGTGTTTTAATTCGCGCGTGGGAGATTAATTTCTATTATGTTGATTTCTGTAAATTAAAATCAATGCGAATTACATTGGATTTACTTTTCGACAAAACCCTGATAAGTTTTTTTCTTTTCGGTTGGACAAAGATGAAATAAGTTCGATTCAAACCGAAACGCACAAACACAAACACAGATAAACAGCTGCCCCTTACAGGAGGTAACAATGACTCCGTTCCCTGTTCACGTACCATGGTGAGCACGTCCTGTATGGTGCATCTGATTCTTCTTGATAGCTGTACCTCCTTACAACTCACACGAATACGTTAAACACAGCACTTTACAACTACCTCTAGATATTAATTACAATGATTTAAACACAGCACTTACAGCTACCTCTGATATCAATAACAATGACAAACACAACACTTTGCAGGCACTTCTGGACATCAATTACAATGATTTAATCACAACACTTTACAGCAACATCTCGATATCAATTACAATGACTTAAACACATCACTTTACAGTACCTCTTGATATCAATTACAATGATTTAAACACACACTTTACAGCAACATCTCGATATCAATTACAATGAATTGAAACAAACAGAATTAGAGCTGTAAGTGTCAACAGATAAAACTTTAGTTACATTTATTATAAATGTATAAATCGAACCAGCAAGCGCTAGTTTGAAAACATTAATAATATATTAATTAATTTTTCTTTTAAATAGAACCATAAGACCGCGCTT
The DNA here is from genome assembly GCA_021962125.1 of Bulinus truncatus. NCBI lineage: Eukaryota > Metazoa > Mollusca > Gastropoda > Planorbidae > Bulinus > Bulinus truncatus. The sequence goes on from JAGDYQ010000323.1 coordinate 395,042, forward strand.
TACTTGTTCGCCTCCCTCTCTACTTGTTGGTACATTTCATTTGTTGGCCTTTCGACTTGTTGGCCTTTCTACTCTGTTGGCCTCTCTACTTGTTGGCCTCTCTACTTAAGTTGGCCTATCCACTTGTTGGCCTACCCACTTGTTGGCCTATCCACTTGTTGGCCTCTAATGTTGGCCTCTCTCTACATGTTATTCATCCACTTGTTGGCCTCTCTTACTTGTTGGCCTACCCACTTGTTGGCCTCTCTACATGTTGGTCTATCCACTTGTTGTCCTTTCTACTTGTTGGCCATTCTACATGTTGGCCTCTCTACTTGTTGGCCTATTCACGTGTTGGGCTCTCTACTTGTTGGCCTATCCACTTGTTGCCCTCTCTACTTGTTGACCTCTCTACTTGTTGGCCTCTCTACTTGTTGGCCTATCCACTTGTTTGCTTTCCACTTGTTGGTCTATCTACTTGTTGGCCTCATCACTTGGTCTCTCTAATGTTGGCCTTCAACATGTTGGTCTATCCACTTGTCCTTTCTACTTGTTGGCCTATTCACGTGTTTGGCTCTCTACTTGTTGGCCTATCCACTTGTTGCCCTCTCTACTTGTTGGCCTCTCTACTTGTTGGCCTATCCACTTGTTGGCCTCTACTTGTTAAGCATCTCCACATGTCGGCCTCTCTACTTGTTGGCCTATCCACTTGTTGGCCTCTCTACTTGTTGGCATCTCCACATGTCGGCCTCTCTACTTGTTGGCCTTTCTACTTGTTGGCTCCTCTACTTGTTGGCTTATCCACTTGTTGGTCTCTCTAATTGTAGATCTGTCCACTTGTTGACCTCTCTACTTGTTGGCCTATCCACTTTTCGGCCTCTCTACTTGTTGGCCTCTCCACTTGTTAGCCTCTACTTGTTGGCTATTAAACTTGTTGGCCTCTCTACTTGTTGGCCTTTCTGTAATTTGTTGGCCTCTCTACTTGTTGGCCTTTCTTCTTGTTGGTTTCTCTATTTGTTGGCCTACCCACTTGTTGGCCTCTCTACATGTTGGTCTATCCACTTGTTGTCTTTTCTACTTGTTGGCCATTCTACATGTTGGCCTCTCTACTTGTTGTCCTATTCACGTGTTGGGCTCTCTACCTGTTGGCCTATCCACTTGTTGCCCTCTCCACTTGTTAGCCTCTCTACTTGTTGGCCTATCCACTTGTTGGCCTCTCTACTTGTTGGCATCTCCACATGTCGGCCTCTCTACTTGTTTGCCTTTTCTACTTGTTGGCCTTCTACTTGTTGGCCATTCTACATGTTGGCCTCTCTACTTGTTGGCCTATTCACGTGTTGGGCTCTCTACCTGTTGGCCTATCCACTTGTTGCCCTCTCTACTTGTTAGCCTCTACTTGTTGGCCTATCTACTTGCTGGCCTCTCTACTTGTTGGCATCTCCACATGTCGGCCTTCTACTTGTTGGCCTTTCTACTTGTTGGCCTTTCTACTTGTTGGCCTCTCTACTTGTTGGCTTATCCACTTGTTGGATCTCTACTTGTAGACCTGTCCACTTGTTAACCTCTCTACTTGTTGGCCTCTCTACTTGTTGGCCTACCCACTTGTTGGCCTCCTACTTGTTGGCCTTCTACTTGTTGGCCTCCTCTACTTGTTGGCCTACCCACTTGTTGGCCTCTACTTGTTGGCCTATCCACTTGTTTGCTTTCCACTTGTTGGTCTATCTACTTGTTGGCCTCTTCACTTGTTGGTCTCTCTAATGTTGGCCTCTCTACATGTTGGTCTATCCACTTGTCCTTTCTACTTGTTGGCTTCACTGTTGGCCTATTCACGTGTTTGGCTCTCTACTTGTTGGCCTATCCACTTGTTGCCCTCTCTACTTGCTGGCATCTCCACATGTCGGCCTCACTACTTGTTGGCCTATCCACTTGTCGGCCTCTCTACTTGTTGGCATCTCCACATGTCGGCCTCTCTACTTGTTGGCCTTTCTACTTGTTGGCCTGTCTACTTGTTGGCTTATCCACTTGTTGGTCTCTCTAATTGTAGACCTGTCCACTTGTTGACCTCTACTTGTTGGCCTATCCACTTTTCGGCCTCTCTACTTGTTGGCCTCTCCACGTTGGCCTCTCTACTTGTTGGCTATTAAACTTGTTGGCCTCTCTACTTGTTGGCCTTTCTACTTGTTGGCCTCTCTACTTGTTGGCCTTTCTTCTTGTTGGCTTTTATTTGTTGGCCTACCCACTTGTTGGCCTCTACATTTTGGTCTATCCACTTGTTGCTCTTTCTACTTGTTGGCCATTCTACATGTTGGCCTCTCTACTTGTTGGCCTATTCACGTGTTGGGCTCTCTACCTGTTGGCCTATCCACTTGTTGCCCTCTCTACTTGTTAGCCTCTCTACTTGTTGGCCTTTCTACTTGTTGGCCTTTCTTACTTGTTGGCCTCTCTACTTGTTGGCTTATCCACTTGTTGGCCTCTCTACTTGTAGACCTGTCCACTTGTTAACCTCTACTTGTTGGCCTCTCTACTTGCTGGCCTCTCTACTTGTTGGCTATTCTACTTGTTGGCCTCTCTACTTGTTGGCCTTTCTACTTGTTGGCCTCTCTACTTGTTGGCCTACCCGCTTGCTGGCCTCTACTTGTTGGCCTATCCACGTGTTTGCCTCTCCACTTGTTGGCCTATCTACTTGTTGGCCTCTTCACTTTTGGCCTCTCTAATGTTGGCCTCTCTACATGTTGGTCTATCCACTTGTTGTCCTTTCTACCTGTTGGCCTACCCACTTGTTGGCCTGTTCTACTGTTGGCCTATGCATTTATTGGCCTCTCTACTTGTTGGTCTATCCACTTGTTGGCCTCTCTACTTGTTGGCCTATCTACTTGTTGGCTTCGTTCTTGTTTGCCTCTCCACTTGTTGGCCTCTCTACTTGTTGGCCTCTCTCCCTCTCTCTCAATGTCTCTCTGTTCGTCTGCCTTTCTCTCTCTCTCTCTCTCTCTCTCTCTCTCTCTCTCTCTCTCTCTCTCTCTCTCTCTCTCTCTCTATCCATACACAAATCAAACCTTCTCTCTTAAGAAAAAAAACTACAGCTTGATAGTAACCATAGCAACATATTTAATCTAGCTACTACAGGACATGATTCCTACTCTATTAGGCATTTAAAAATATAATTCATTGGCCGGTGATTATCTTGTTTCTGGTTGATGTTATTTTCTCACTAAGACTGGTGCTAATAATTTTGTATTGCAATACGTATATGCTATAACTTACATCACCACATATATCTTATAACAAGCCTAAAGGAACAATACCTAACGCATCCTAGAATAGAGAGTCACCACACAATGTAGAAATGTAGCAAACTTGCAGAGTAATACAATTGACAGAACAAAATAAATGAATTTTCTATTATGGCATTGTCTGTATCATTACATTAAACACGACACATCTGGAGTTGCATGCAGAGGGAAAACATTAATCCAACAACTTTCTCTACATTAAGATCAAGTCGATATTATTCAGGAGTATGCAGGGCATTAAAAAGGTACAATTGAGAAACAGTATGTGATAGTGCAGGGTGGGCAAACTACAGCCCGCGGCTGCAAGCGGCCCGCCAGAGTAAAATGTGCGGCCCTTATGCATGCGGTTATGATTCTCTGTCAATGGTAATTTTCTTTATTTAGTTTTTCATTGTGTTATTTAAAATTTATTTGTAACTATTTCATTCGAGATTAAATCGGTTTTATAGCTCGAGAACATTAGAGCTGCTTACCTACGGGCAGATATGACATGAAGAGAAGTTCAAGTCAGTTCTTTTGCTGGATTTTTAGATGTTTACCAGCAGTGACATTTACACACCTAAAAAATCTTTGCTGCCAGCGTGTGTCACTTTTTGGGTTCACATACATTTGTGATCAAAGGTTTTATTGTATGAAAATAAACAAGTCGAAGAACAGATCTTTCTTGACTGACTGCAATTTAAATGTAGCCATGCGAATCACAACCAGCCAACTGGTTCCACAGTTCACAAACATTATACGAAATTGTGAAGAGTTACATTCTTCTCAATAATTATAATTGTACTCTGTAGTCAGCTTGTATGTAAATTAAGTTCCTTTGTCTTCATAATTATTATGACCAGTAACAATAAACTTTAGTTGAGAATTAATATGAATAGTAAAGTTTTATTACCAAATTAGCACTGAACTGATTTAGTTCGTATTTTTAAATGTAATGTGCTTGTATAATAAAGTGTGAATGTGACAAAATGACAAATAGTGAAAATGCATAGCTATTATCATTAGTTCATATTTTCATACGTTGTAAATTATAATTGAAGTAGACAAAATATATATGCGGCCGCGGATAACAATCAAGTTTTCAATGTGGCCTCCGTAGAAAAAGTTTGCCCACCCCTGTGTTAGTGAATCACGTGACTGTAGTTTTGGTATAGCAGTATGTGTTAGTGTATCACGTGACTGTAGTGTTATGATGTCTTCACCTCTCAGAAACAGGTCTCCAAGTACTGTTGATGAACCTCTGTAGCCTCATTTCCAAGACTACATGGGACACGACACGGAGACTTTGTACATGGGACACGACATGGGGACCTTATACTTAGACACGACACGGGGACTCTGTAATGGCACACGACACGGGGACTTTGACTACGGGACACGACACGGGGACTCTGTAATGGCACACGACACGGGGACTTTGTAATGACACACGGCACGGGGACTCTATACATGGGACACGACACGGGGACTCTGTAATGGCACACGACACGAGGACTCATACATGGGACACGACACGGGGACTCTGTAATGGCACTCGACACGGGGACTCTATACATGGGACACGACTCGGGGACTCTTGTTATGGCACATGACACGGGACTCTATAAGCATGGGACACGACACGGGACTTTGTAATGGCACACGACACGGGGACTCTGTAATGGCACACGACGTGGGGACTTTTGTAATGGCAACACGACGCGGGACACGACGCGGGGACTTTGTAATGGCACACACGGGGACTTTGTAATGGCACACGACACGGGGACTTTGTAATGGCACACGACGCGGGATTCCTTGTAATGGCACACGACGCGGGGACTTTGTACATGGGACATGACACGTGGACTCTGTACATGGGATATCTCTACGCGCGCATCCAAATTGCCGAGCACGCCCATAATTATTAAAAACACAGCGCAAGTTTTCCTACTAGACCAACATATTGTAATGTAACTAACACATTGTTTTGTTTATCTCCTTCCAATGTTGCATAAAGCGAATATCTCTTACCCACACACAGCCTATATTTCTTACTCACACACAGCCTATATCTCTTACCTACACACAAATGTATCACTTACCTACACAATAGCATATATTTCTCACTTCCACACACAGCCTATTTCTCTTACACATACAGCATATATTTCTAAAACCTACACACAGCCTATATCTCTTACCTACACACAGCCTATATCACTTACCTACACACAGCCTATATTTCTTACCTACACACAGCCTATTTCTCTTACACACACAGCCTATATTTCTTACCTACACACAGCCTATATCTCTTACCTACACACAGCCTATATCACATACCTACACACAGCCTATATCTCTTACCCACACACAGCCTATATTTCTTACCCACACACAGCCTAAATCTCTTACCTACACACAGCCTATTTTTCTTACCCACACACTGCCTATATCTCTTACCTACACACAGCCTATATTTCTTCCACACACAGCCTATGTCTCTTACCTACACACAGCCTATGTCTCTACCCACACACAGCCTATGTCTCTTACCCACACACAGCCTATGTCTCTTACCCACACACAGCCTATGTCTCTTACCTACACACAGCCTATCTCTACCTACACACAGCCTATATTTCTTACCTACACACAGCCTATGTCTCTACCTACACACAGCCTATGTCTCTTACCCACACACAGCCTATGTCTCTTACCCAAACACAGCCTATATCTCTTACCCACACACGATCCTGGCAAATTGTCTCATGCACGCTATTTGACAAAGGCGAACATAATACTCCGTTTGTATATTGTAACGATGTCTCAGTCATTTGCTCTACAAGAACTTTATGAGGGTTTATGACTTCTGTTTAGTTTGACATTAAAACAAAATCATCTGTACAAAGATGGTGACAGGCACTTGCGGAAACCAACTTTCTGTCACGTTATTTGTCTCCTGCCTTATGAAAAATCGACGATCCTGATTTATTGTAAATTGTTAAATTGTTAATTCATAAACATAATTTAGTTCAGTAGTTCATATTTGCACATTAACATTACAAATATCACTATTGAGATGTTGATTTCATTCAAAATTGTTATAATGCTTTAAAGTTTGTATCCTTTAAAATTTGAAGCCCTTGGGGTACCGGTAAACGTTACACTACATAAAAGATATTTTAGGCCATAACTACTTAGACCATTTGGCAACCATTTTGAGCTATCAGAATAAAAAATGTTCACTCCACCCTAGTGTGTATGCAATGAATTAATAGACCACTAGTGATGATCTACAGAAATCCCGAAATAAAACCAACAGTTTATCAGCAGTCTGGAAGTTGCACTCAGCGAAAGAAAGTTAGCAGTTGACACCATCGACTCTAGGTGGTCGCGTCTGCGCGATGTCGTATATAAATCCTCCATCACCACCTATGGAAAGATAGAGCGGAAACGCCGATTGGTACGAGGTCCACTGGGAAGGAATGGAACCCGTTACCGAGGTAAAGAGGAAAGCCCTACTGGCCTACAAGGCCATGCCCAGTCCCAACACACTAAAAGCCCTACGGACAGCCAGAGCAAAGCCCAGCAGACCTCCCGCAAATGCGCCAACTCCTACTGGTTGAACCTCTGTAGCAGCATCCAGGCAGCTGCCGATACAGGAAACGCAAGAGAGGTGTACGAGGGCATCAAAAAGGCAATAGGCCCAACTCCTCCAAAACCACTCCCCCTTATATCCAAAACAGGAGAGGTCATGAGGGACCATGAAAAACAGATGCAGAGGTGGACCGAACACTACCTGGAGCTATACGCAACCCAGAACACCGTGACTGATGCCGCTCTTTGCGCTATTCCAGATCTTCCTGTCATGGAGGAGCTAGACACCCCACCCACCGTGGATGAACTAAGCAAAGCTATCGACTGCCTTGCAAACGGAAAGGCACCCGGTAGCGACGGAATCCCACCAGAAGTTCTGAAGAGCGAAAACCAACACTGCTAAAGCCATTGCACGACCTCCTGCTGGGAACAGGGCTATATCCCCCAAGACATGAGGGATGCCAAAATTATCACGCTATACAAGAACAAAGGGAACCTGAGTGAATGTAATAACTACCGGGGCATATCCTCCTCAGCATCGTCGGCAAAGCTTTCACCCGCGTCGCTCTAAACCGCCTGCAGGCCCTCGCCTCCCGAGACTATCCAGAGTCACAGTGTGGCTTCAGGGCTGGCCGATCAACAGTGGACATGATCTTCTCACTACGTCAACTTCAAGAGAAGTGTCAGGAACAGCAGGTGCCACTCTACATCGCCTTCGTCGACCTCACAAAGGCATTTGATCTAGTAAGTCGAAGCGGACTCTTCAGCTTGCTGCAAAAGATTGGCTGCCCCCGCACCTGCTTGCAAGGTCATGTCCTTCCACGACAACATGCATAGCACGGTTTGCTACAACGGCGCAATCTCCGAGGCATCCCCAGTCAGCAGCGGAGTAAAACAGGGCTGCGTCCTTGCACCTACACTCTTCGGCATTTTCTTTTCCATGCTCCTCCAATACGCCTTCAAGGATTGCAGCGAGGGTGTTTACATCCATACAAGGTCCGATGGCAAGCTCTATAACATAGCCCGCCTCCATGCAAAGACCAAAGTCACAAAGGTCCTAATTCGTGAGCTGCTCTTTGCTGATGACGCAGCCTTGACATCACACACTGAAGACGGACTGCAGAAGCTTGTCACCCGCCTCTCCCATGCATGTAAGGAGTTTGGACTAACTATCAGCCTGGAAAAGACGAATGTCATGGCACAGGGTACAGATACACCCCCAAACATTGACATCGATGGGCACACCCTAGAGGTCGTCGGGAACTTCACTTACCTCGGGTCCACCATCTCCAGCTCGCTATCCATAGACCCGGAGATCAACTGCAGAATCGCTAGGGCAGCCACAGTCATGGCGAGACTCTAATATATATATATATAACGATGAATTTACAATTAACTTAATTAAAATTAAACACAAAATTATGTTTATGTTAGCCGATTATGTATATAGATGACGAATCTAGGATATTCTAGGAGCATAGCTCAGAATTAAAATATGTATTCAGGTGTAGAGATGGACATTTGAGAACCAGTTGGTATTGGAGGTTATCTTTTTCACAGATACTATTGACATCCTATCTAAGAGTTTTGTGTAGGAGGTAATCTCTTTCATAGATCAGTTGACCTCCTCACTAAGAGTTTTGTATTGGAGGTTATCTATTTCACAGATACTATTGACATCCTCACTAGGAGTTTTGTATTGGAGGTTATCTCTTTCACAGATACTATTGACATCCTCACTAAGAGTTTTGTGTAGGAGGTTATCTTTTTCACAGATACTATTGGCATCCTCACTAAGAGTTTTGTGTAGGAGGTTATCTCTTTCACAGATACTATTGACATCCTCACTAAGAGTTTTGTATTGGAGGTTATCTCTTTCACATATACTATTGACATCCTCACTAAGAGTTTTGTATTGGAGATTATCTTTTTCACAGATACTGTTGACATCCTCACTAAGAGTTTTGTGTAGGAGGTTATCTCTTTCACATATACTATTGACATTCTCACTAAGAGTTTTGTATTGGAGGTTATCTCTTTCACATATACTATTGACATCCTCACTAAGAGTTTTGTATTGGAGATTATCTCTTTCACAGATACTGTTGACATCCTCACTGTTACGGATCCTTTCTATATACTTCATACATGTTACGGGCTCTTTGGTTATGCTATGAGTTGTGCGTTTTAATTCAGACGTAGAGATGTTTATTTAGCTTAATGTCTGTCTGTTTCACTCTTATTTGCTCACTCCTTTGTCACCACTCAAAACCAATCCAACTCGATGCGTTGTTAGTACAACGATATATTTACATGAATTTACATCAGAATACAACAAGTCCATAAAAGAATACACATTTAAATCCACAGTAATTTGCTCTGCCTTAACGCTGACTAACTACAATTCCTGTCCCTAAAACTCTTGTCACTAGATCTCTCGTAACTATCTCTCTTCTCTAACTCTCGTTCTAACTCCTCATATCTTCTCCTAACTCCTCTCATGACTACGAACTGCCCCCTCACTCCAAACTTCCCCCTAACTAACTAATGTCCGAATCCAGCCCCTATTTATACCCCTAACGTCCGTGCCCTAATTACCCTAAGTACGTCACAGTCTCTTCAGTTTTGTCCTTACTATCTAATCTTTCTAGGAGCGTCACCTGGTCGTCATTGTTAACCCTACTAGCCTGTCCGACGTCGCCTCCCAGTCTTCACACCTTTGATGTCTACTATTCTATTGTTTCCCACCTTTCCCTAAGTTGTCTGTCACCTTGTCACTATTATTCGTACTAATCCTAATTCTTAGATATCTACTATGTTAAAAGGTCGAAGGGGATTGTCTCTGTCTCTCAATCTACTTTAGCTCGTCACACTCACTAAGAGTTTTGTATTGGAGGTTAACACTTTCACAGATACTATTGACATCCTTACTAAGAGTTTTGTGTAGGAGGTTATCTCTTTCACATATACTATTGACATCCTCACTAAGAGTTTTGTGTAGGAGGTTATCTCTTTCACAGATACTATTGACATCCTCACTAAGAGATTTGTGTAGGAGGTTATCTCTTTCACAGATACTGTTGACATCCTCACTAAGAGTTTTGTGTAGGAGGTTATCTCTTTCACATATACTATTTACATCCTCACTAAGAGTTTTGTGTAGGGGGTTATCTCTTTCACAGATACTATTTACATCCTCACTAAGAGTTTTGTGTAGGGGGTTATCTCTTTCACAGATACTATTGACATCCTCACTAAGAGTTTTGTGTAGGACGTTGTCTCTTTCACAGATACTATTTACATCCTCACTAACAGTTTTGGCTAGTCGTGCCAAACCGATGTGAACATTGATGTCGCTGACCAATGTGTGTCAGTGCTGAAAACGCTGGCTAATGTGCACACTGGCTCATATCGCTGGCTACTGCCATACATCGGCTAGTTTGTATGTACAATACATGTAAATAATATCACTGTAAACCAAATACTTACATTATTTCCCCCTTTAACCGAAAATACAAACTCATATATCTTCTCCCACCAATCTTCTTTGTACTGTCATGTAGAATTAAAAAAATGTAAGTAAATAGTAAGTCAATATGACATATGTATCTTTACATTATTGTAATTAGTATGTCTTTATATCTGTACCATTATATTCCTGTAATTATTAGGACACCATGATATCTGAATCTTTTGATAAGCTAACTATATGCTGAACATGTTTGTGCAATAAATCTGTGCTCAACTCCACTAATCTATTAAGGTTTGACACATCTATCAATTGCTATATTTATTCCGCGCGTTCATTCATATTTACACGTGTCAATCGCTAGGGCAAATAGTGCGCCGGAAGAAATAGACTACTAGATGCACTTGACGCGTAAGCCGGTTAAATGAAATAGACTTATATACGTACTTCACACGTGGGCAGGTTGAAATAGACTTCTAGACGTACTTGACAAGCAGACAGGTTGAAATAGACTTCTAGACGTACTTGACAAGCAGACAGGTTGAAATAGACTTCTAGACGTACTTGACAAGCAGACAGGTTGAAATAGACTTCTAGACGTACTTGACAAGCAGACAGGTTGAAATAGAATTCTAGACGTACTTGATAAGCAGACAGATTGAAATAGACTTCTAGACGTACTTGAGACGCGGGCAGGTTGAAATAGACTTCTAGACGTACTTGAGACGCGGGCAGGTTGAAATAGACTTCTAGACGTACTTGAGACGCGGGCAGGTTGAAATAGACTTCTAGACGTACTTGACAAGCAGACAGGTTGAAATAGACTTCTAGACGTACTTGACAAGCAGACAGGTTGAAATAGACTTCTAGACGTACTTGACAAGCAGACAGATTGAAGTAGACTTCTAGACGTACTTGAGACGCGGACAGGTTGAAATAGACTTCTAGACGTACTTGAGACGCGGGCAGGTTGAAATAGACTTCTAGACGTACTTGACAAGCAGACAGGTTGAAATAGACTTCTAGACGTACTTGACAAGCAGACAGATTGAAATAGACTTCTAGACGTACTTGAGACGCGGGCAGGTTGAAATAGACTTCTAGACGTACTTGAGACGCGGGCAGGTTGAAATAGACTTCTAGACGTACTTGACAAGCAGACAGGTTGAAATAGACTTCTAGACGTACTTGACTCGTGGGAATGCTGAGTGAAATAGACGAATAAGCCGTAGTTGTCCCGCGGGCTGTATTTTTATACATTTGCTCTCGGGTAAACTTAGTTTCTGGGGATATACTGAATGGACACCGTGTTTATAAACTTTTAATTACTTAGTGTACTCACTGTTTATGTACTTTTAATTCTGTGTGCATTGACTGTTTATACATTTGTATCAAAGAGTACACTCACAGTATTAGAACTGATAATACTGAGAGCTTTCACCAATTGTTAAATTGTAATAATGAGTGCACTGACTGGTTGTGAACTTCTAATACTGAATGCTCTGACAATGTATTGATTTTTGTTAATAAGTTCAGTGACCGTCTGCGGTCGAATAATGTCTATTTAATTCCTGTCAGTCACGTGAGCGATACAAAAAAAAAGCAAAAACCGGATGTTAAAAAATCTATACACTTATCATGCAGCCCCTTAGCGTGAAAATTTTACAGCAGGGGCAAGGCATTCTACAGATGTGGCCAGGACAATAGCAGGGGTGGGGTGGCAGAAAATAAATGTTACTAAGTAGAGCAAACAAGCAGAGGGGGGGCAGACAAAATGCAGGAGGGGGCCCATGCCCCCGCCCCCCACGCATGCTACGGGCCTGCTATCACGTATTATAAATATCTAGAATATTAGACTCACATAGGTGGATATCAGTTTAGCTAATTTTATCCATTCTAAGCAATGTATTCCTATGTAAGCCACATTATTACAAACATGTAAAACAATAGCCGATTAGTCTGCATTATGAAAAAATAAACAATGAAATAGAAATCAATAATAGGGCAAATAAGAACTACTAAGTTTAGAACAATAAATTTAGTAGATCTTAAAATTCAAATTAACTATAAAAACTATATTTATGGGGAAAACTCTATCACTCAGCACAATTCCATACACAATCGTCTAAGTCACTATAGTATAATTGAAATGTATCATGTATTTAAATTATTTCAACTAACTGAAATTATTTGCCAATTATGTGTTTAAAAAAACAAAACAAAAAAAACTTATTATGTCATACTGTTGACAATATCAATATTATGAGGTATAATAATTATATTATCAGCATAATAATGTGTCCTTACTGACTGAACGCTAGCTATTGTTACAACATTTTGCTGCATCATATCACTGCAAACCAATGACCGCAATCGATTGCAGCCACTTACTTCTGCAACCAGCTGCTGACATGCAGGCATTTTTCTGTTGCTTATTGCTGACACCTGTTGCTTTAACTAATTGATGATGACACCTATTGCTGACACCTGTTGCTTTAACTAATTGATGATGACACCTATTGCTGACACCTGTTGCTTTAACTAATTGATGACACCTATTGCTGACACCTGTTGCATTAACTAATTGATGATGACACCTATTGCTGACACCTGTTGCATTAACTAATTGATGATGGCACCTATTGCTGACACCTGTTGCATTAACTAATTGATGATGGCACCTATTGCTGACACCTGTTGCATTAGCTAACTGATGATGACACCTATTGCTGACACCTGTTGCATTAACTAATTGATGATGACACCTATTGCGAGACTCAAGCTATGCTCAAACTTTCTAAGACACTTGTATGTTTTTTTTTGTTCTTTTTGTGATTGAATTTCTTTCTTTCTGAAACTGCAGCACCATCACTAACACGTTTATATATAGTGAATATAATATGATAACTGTAAAGCGATTTACGTTCGTTGGATATACGCTTAATTTCATATTAGCATGTCACAGTAAGTAAACAAAAATCAATACATATTTTCAACTGCTATGACAAGCCTTTTAAATTTAACAAGGCTATGAATATTAAAAATAAAAATAATACGAGTTGTTCATAAATAGTCAGTTTGAATTGAAAACTACAATTAAACTGATAAGTTTTAAACAATAAAATGTTTTCCAGTCACCTTTAAATCAAGCAGCATATAAAGAGATCTTTTTCTCGTGTCGTTATTTTTAAGGTAATTTTCATTGATGCACTGCATTCCTTTAACAAGGCTTTCCTCAAATACTTCCACATGGCCCGTATTGTGGGGTGCAATGGTAAAAAATAAAAGGAAGACGATCTGGAAAAGTAAAAGTTGGTTTCAAATATCAAGTTTATGAAAAGAAAGATTTCAATTTAAGATACAAGGATGGTAGCACATTCTTAGACTAATCAAATGATTATGTTGTATGTGGGCCTAACTATCGAAGTGAAGTTTCTAAAATCGATTTTTCATCAAATGATTATGTTGTATGTTGGCCTAACTATCGAAGTGAAGTTTCTAGGATCGATTATCATCAAATGATTATGTTATATGTGGGCTTAACTATCGAAGTTAAGTTTCTAGGATCGATTATCATTGATTCGGTTTGTTTCGGTTGGTTAGTTTGACTGGTTGTTCTGGTTGGTTGATTTTGCTAGCTGGTTTCGTTGGTTTGATTGGTTGGTTCGGTTTGTTTGGTTAGCTGGATCAGTTGGTTGATTGGTTGTTTGGTTTGGTTTTGTTGGTTTGATTGGTTAACATTGACGGGTGAAACGTAATTTTTGACGCATACAATGTTAGCTCATTTCTGCACATTAGTTAGGTGGCATAAATTGGCAACCATATCTTTACCTAATGGTGTGTTAGAAATGTTTCAAGTGTCACGTTTTAACTCCCGATTTCCTGGGCAAAGTCGGCTACACTGCTAGTTTATATACATTTATATATATATATATATATATATATATATATATATATATATATATATATATATATATATATATATATTGTAGTGCCTCGATGTACAATGCTCTCTAGTCTTTAGTTATGGTTAAAGTAGGACATCATAAGAACCGTCTCGTTAGCTGTTTATATAATTCACTTTACACAGTTAAAAATGGTCTATGAACAGAAAAGTGGTTAGATGTGACAAACGTGTTGATATTACAATAGTATTGAAACGTATTTAAACAGCAAAAGTAAATGCAAAATACGTATAGATACAGCAATTGTTAGTGTCATGGTATAGTTATGAGTACTACGCACACAGGTGTGTGTGTATCTTTGGAGCTTGGCCAACTAGGTCAACATGTGGTCAAGGGGTCAACATTCGAGATGTTGATAGAAAATAAACATGTTGTTTATCATTCTAGATATCAATGGAAAATAAATATGTTGTTTATTTGTAAATTGTATTGACTAAATGAGTGAGAGACAGAGTGATGTGGAATGTTCGAGATGGATGGAAGGAAATTATATAAAGACGATGTACAGTTGAGAAAGAGGAGATTGAGATAGAGAAAAGAGTTGAGTCGATTAAGTCAGTGAAGTTATTTAAGTTCAGTAGAGTATTGAGAGTATTCGAATACATATCAGAAGTTTTAGTACATCAGTTAAGTTCATTGTTTACAAGTATAATTCATTGGATTTATTCTGTTTATTTATATTATTGTGTCGTTAATAAATCATATGAACCATGGATATGAATTGAGTTCTTATATTAACCAGCACATAATATAACGTCATTTACATGGTGGCCAGCAACTTAGTGAACCCGTCTCCGATGACACATTGATTGGAATAATAATATCATTCGTTGATTCGTCGCTGGACAGTAAATTGACCTGAATAGAATATACGCACTTAACGTGTGCAGTCAAGTGGAACATTGTTGTAAACTATTCTTACGAAGCAGGTCAGAAATTTCATGAATTTTCAAGTTATTTATAACTGTGCTGGACTGGACTATTTATAGTACAGGAACTGTAGTAAACGATTGTATTGGAATTTATTCGAGAACAAAGGAGAAGGTCAAGTAAACAAGGGACATAATTATTATTAACTTGAGATAATTTAATTTAATTGAAAATTGTTGTGTTTAATTCCAATGTACTAATTTTTTTTTTATTCATGTTACATGTATTTTTCAAATGAATATTAGACTAGCTAATTTCATTTGCTTTTAGGAATTAATTTATTGTCTTTTTGGAGTTATATATACATTTTTGTATTTTTGAGTGAATTTAAGGCTCCACTTAGACACTAGATTTAAATATTTGTTTAGTAGTATATGTCTAGTTTGTTTATACATTTGTTTATTAATATCTGTATTCCTCTTGTAACATTCTTTTATCTTGTCCTAGATAATTTCATGGTTCATTGTATATGTTGTTATTTTGATGTCATTATTATTATATTTTTGATAAAGATTTGATAGTATTAATATTTTAGTTCGTGCATTGGATTGATTGCTACACACTTGAAATCATTGTAAAAACTATATGTAAATGAAATGTTATTGGTATGAGTATAAGAACTCAATTCATATCCATGGTTCATATGATTTATTGACGACACAATAATATAAATGACAGAATAAATCCAATGAATTATACTTGTAAACAATGAACTTAACTGATCAACTAAAACTTCTGATATGTACTCGAATACTCTCTTAATGTTCACTGAACTCAAATAACTTCACTGACTTAATCGACTCAACTCTTTTCTCTATCTCAATCTCCTCTTTCTCAACTGTACATCGTCTTTATATAATTTCCTTCCATCCATCTCGAACATTCCACATCACTCTGTCTCTCACTCATTTAGTCAATACAATTTACAAATAAACAACATATTTATTTTCCATTGATATCTAGAATGATAAACAACATGTTTATTTTCTATCAACATCTCGAATGTTGACCCCTTGACCACATGTTGACCTAGTTGGCCAAGCTCCAAAGATACACACACACCTGTGTGCGTAGCACTCATAACTATACCATGACACTATATAACATGGATGCAGACGCAAATAAATTCCTTGAGCTAGGAAAAGCAATAGGACTGGAAGGAACACAGCTAGCGAAATATGTTCGCGAGTGCTTGAACGATGAAAAGGACCGAATTATGCAAAAAGAAAAAGAAGAAAAAGATCGTTTACGCCAGGAGGAAAAAGAAGAAAAAGATCGTTAACGCCAGGCGGAAAAAGAAGAATTAGACCGCAAACATGAATTTGCATTAAAAATGGCAGAAATTGATGCCATGAAAAGACCTACGATTGATGAGAGCTTGACAAAAATGACAACTTAGTCACAATCTTTAAAACATAAAATAAGAATACAACCATTTAGCGGCAAACATGGTGACATAGACAATTTTTTTTCTGTCATGGAGACACAGTTTGCTATAAGCAAAGTAGATAAAAAGGATTGGATAATTTATCACTTATGAAGCCATGACCCAAGAAGCACAAGCTGCTTTGAACAATATCAAAGGTGAAGCTGCTAAAGACTATGATGTTGTAAAAAAATATTTACTGCAACATTATAACAAAACAGAGGAACATTACAGGAACAAGTTCCACAATACTTTAATGAATGCTGATGAACATCCACAAGCATATGTCAACAATTTGGAAAGTTATCTCCTTAATTGGTTCAAAATGGCAGAAATTGACCATAATAATGCAAGGCAGATAATTGAATTAATCTTAGTAGACAAAATTTTGACACACAGCAGCATGCAGCTTTACACTTACATAAAACAGAACAAAGTGCACTGTAAAGAAAAACTTATATCTGCCATGTCTGATTTCAAAGATAGTCATATAGACACGCCTTTGTTTAATACAGTGCAAGAAAAATCATGTAATGTCATGTATGCCAACAATAAACAACGATACTCAAGTCTACCCGCTAGGATGCCTAAAACATGTTACATATGCCAGAGAGTCGGGCATCTACAATATGACTGTATTTATCGGAAAAGAGGAAATCCATATTCATATAAAAACAGAACAGGAGCATATGGAATCAATTACAGTCCTCCAAGAAACTACTGGCGTGCTGAACGTAACAACTACTACAAGGGGACATATCAAAGAGGTCCAGAAAATGAACAGAAAAACTACCACAATAGATATCAAAGAGGCAAATCACAGGATGGTAGAAGAAATAGCATGGAAGCACCGGTACGCAGCACCTATCAAAGAAGGATATCACCCAATATAAGTCCTCAAAGATGTCAAACTGAAAGGGGTAGAACTCCACTAAGAAAAGAAAACAAGGAAAACACAGTTGCAACAATATTAGAGAGCAAGGGCACTCTGGTATTCTATCCTTGTTTTGTTAACAATCAGGCTGTATTATGTCTCAGAGACACAGGCTGTACATCTGTAGTGGTTGATGAGAAAATAGTTAAGGAAGAACACTTAACTAATGAAAAAGAAGACATAAAACTGGGAAATGGACAGGTCATAACATGTAGGACCGCCAACATTCATATCGACACGCCATGGATAACTGGACATGTGAAAGCTATAGTAATGCCGTCTCCAGTTACTTCCTTGATAGTGGGAAATATTCCCAATATAAATGACAATAATTCACAAGAAATGTTTCATGAATGGTTGGAAAAGAAGGATATATATACCCAGTTAGAATTAAAAAACATACAGGAACAGAAAACAAATCAGAGCAAAGATTTCACGTGCTCACTACTAAACAATATGTCCAACTGGAATGGAACACAGGATATTGGTGATTACATACAAGGATTAGATACAATTGCTGATCAAGAGAATGTTAAAGAACAGCAAAGAGCCCAAATTATGATAAACAAAATGAAAGGACACAGATTAGCAAAAAATATTGCTCTAAAAAACAAAGATAATTATGAATTCATGAGAAATGAACTCATTAATAAACTAACTACAAAAGCTAATGCTGAACAAACACAACTTGAACATATAAACGTTGTGACAAGATCGACATCTGTCAAAGAACAAAATAAAGACAAAGAATTCAGTTCCGACCATCAAAATGTTTTATCTCCATATTTAAATATCAACTCTGATGAGTTAGGTAAATTACAGAGAGACGACACTTCTTTGAAACGATATTTTCAACACTGTGAACAAGGCACTAGTAACAGTCAACAAATCAAATATTATTGCAGAGATGGTATTCTGATGAGAAGATTCTCAAATCTAAACAGCGATACAGATCAGATAATAATCCCAACTACTTTGAGAGAAGAAGTACTAAAAACAGCACATTCTGTTCCATTAGCAGGACATATGGGTCCCAAGAAAACATTAAAAAGAATTAGAAATGTATGTTATTGGCCTAATATGTTCAGAGACATCAAATCATTTATCAAGTCATGTTCGTTGTGTCAGAAACACAATAGTATTGGTCCAAGGCATACAGCACCACTCCAACAAATGGATACAACATCAGAGCCATTTAAAAAAATAGCCATTGATATAGTCGGACCATTGTCTGTTATGTCAAACAGAAAACACAGATTTTTACTAACCATCATTGACTTTGCGACCAGATGGATAGAGGCCATACCATTGGTTGATATTACAGCTGAATCAGTATGCACTTCCTTATTAAAAGTCTTCACCATATTTGGATTTCCAGAAATCATATTGTCAGACAACGGTACACAATTTCAATCCCATATGACAAGATCATTTATGCAAATGCTAAAAGTCACACAAACATTTGCAGCCAGATATCGACCACAGGCGAATGGAATGATAGAAAGAGCAAATCAGACAATAAAGACAATGTTAAGAAAGATAATTGAAGAATATGGACAAGAATGGGATAAATATTTACCTCTTGTACTGTTCGCATACAGAGAGATTCCACACGAATCAACTGGTTTCTCACCGTATGAATTAATGTTTGGAAAAAATCCAAGAGGACCACTTAGACTATTTATAGAGAACGTATGTCCACAAAATAGAGATGACATGTCGCCACATGAAATAGTCAACAATACCAAAGAAATGATAATCAACGCTAACAAAATAGCAGAGAAATGCACAATTCAAAACAGTACTAAATATAGAAACATAAAAAACAAAAATAGATACCTCAGAGAACTCGAAGTTGATGATATGGTCTATGTACTACTACCAGAAAAAGGTCATTTTGATAACACTTGGCAAGGACCACATAAAATTGTTGAAAAAATTTCAGAAGTTAATTATGTAGTAGAAATAAAAGGGAGAAAACTCACATTCCATATAGATAATTTGAGAAGAATAGCCATGAATCCAGAACAAAAAGAAAAAAAAAAATTAACAGTGTGAATGATGTAAACATCATTGTAACCGATAATACAAATGTTGATGTACACAACCAGATATATTATCTAGATTGACCTAAGTTAAAATAACTATTGTAAAATATCACAATGTTTGTTTTATAGCAATCTGATCTATGATTACATGTACTTCTTATTTTTGTGTTTAATCGCAAGATTGTATGCATTGTATATGTACATATTTTTGACACTATATATTCACTTAAATTATGTTTAAGAAAAAAAATGTATAACATTTTTTTAAGGAAAAGGGGGGAGGTGTCATGGTATAGTTATGAGTACTACGCACACAGGTGTGTGTGTATCTTTGGAGCTTGGCCAACTAGGTCAACATGTGGTCAAGGGGTCAACATTCGAGATGTTGATAGAAAATAAACATGTTGTTTATCATTCTAGATATCAATGGAAAATAAATATGTTGTTTATTTGTAAATTGTATTGACTAAATGAGTGAGAGACAGAGTGATGTGGAATGTTCGAGATGGATGGAAGGAAATTATATAAAGACGATGTACAGTTGAGAAAGAGGAGATTGAGATAGAGAAAAGAGTTGAGTCGATTAAGTCAGTGAAGTTATTTAAGTTCAGTAGAGTATTGAGAGTATTCGAATACATATCAGAAGTTTTAGTACATCAGTTAAGTTCATTGTTTACAAGTATAATTCATTGGATTTATTCTGTTTATTTATATTATTGTGTCGTTAATAAATCATATGAACCATGGATATGAATTGAGTTCTTATATTAACCAGCACATAATATAACGTCATTTACAGTTAGATGCGACGAACATGTTCATACAAAAACGATGATGCACTAGACAACAAGAGGCTGATATTGCATTTTATTTTTAGATTATTTTTAACATGAAAACACAGATAAACACATACAAAGAAGACACAAAAAAAAACAAAAAAAAACAACAGAAGTTACAATTATACTTTTGTAATTACTGATACAACCTAAACACACACACACATACACAGATACAATTTTTATAATAAACTTAATTTGATGGTGTTTTATATTTTGAAACTGTTCATCTTAAATTGAAATTGTAAATTTTATGTTAGCTTTTTTCGACAATCCTATAATTAGTTCAGGTGTTGTATTTTCTTTATTTAGCTGCTATATATATATATATATATATATATATATATATAAGTAAAGATTTTTTTTCACCTAATGTGAATAGAAAAATTATACAATTCAGTTTAAGAAGATTTTCTGCGATTTGCATTATTTATTTATATATTTATGGAGAGAAAGACATATATGAAACAATATGAAGATAGAATTTAAAAGTTTTCCAATAAAATACTACTCTCTTTACCTTATGCATTC
Organism: Bulinus truncatus; assembly: GCA_021962125.1. Classification (NCBI taxonomy): domain Eukaryota; kingdom Metazoa; phylum Mollusca; class Gastropoda; family Planorbidae; genus Bulinus; species Bulinus truncatus. Next base: position 416,032 of record JAGDYQ010000323.1, read on the forward strand.
TATTCTTAAATTAATAGTTGCTGTGGTCAACTGTTTTTCCCCTGTCCTATAGAGGATTCACTGTGTAGCTAGCATTATATAGGCAGGTGTATAATTGTCAATATAAGACACATATACACGCGCACACACAAACATATAAATATTGATTTAATTAAATGCTCTTTGACAAATCTTAAGTAGCAGCTGGCCAGTCTATTTAAATTATCTCACTGAAAAAAAAAGTTTACCTAATAAGCAGTTTTAGGTGTTCTATGTAAATTACTACTCAAGTAATGTCGGCCTTTTTTCTATACTTGTTTAGTTTACAAATCTTAACACACGAACAAACTTGAAAATAAAGAAAAATATTTAAACAAATAATTTTACGCCATTTGGCCATGCTTAAGAAATCCACCACCATTTTTTTTTCTTTCTAATTTGAATATTTATTCTGTTATTCATTTTTTACCCAATTTATTAAGCCATCTGAATGAAATATTTATTTTTGCGAAATAATACATACTGGAATTGTAAAATCACGTGACATCCGAGGAACAACAAAGTGGTTATTTATTTTTCTTTTGGTATACATTTATAATGAAAAAAAACAGCTTTGCAACGATTTGGAATGGAAGTATTTTTAAGTTCGGGATGATATTTCCAGGGCCGGTCTTACGAACTGGTGGGGGCCCAATTAAACGGAGGCTTGCGAGAGGCCCATCTTCTAATCTTTAAAAGCCTACGACAAGCGCCATGACTGAAAGTAATATGCTAAATGTTAAATTGCGGGGCCCCTACCAGGCTTCGGGGTCCAATTTGGAGCAATCAGCCTAAGGCCTGCCTTGCTAGATTACGTCATCTTTTATTTACTGAGTTGGCAGTTTCCCGGAAGAAGGAAAGTGGGACGCCTTTCTCAGTAATTTAAGATTCTCTGGCCCTGGCGTTGAATGTTATTTCTTTGTTGTAAAACATTTGTTTAGTGCTTATATAGTTATGTGTTATAAAACATTGTTTAGTGCTTATATAGTTTATGTGTTATAAAACATTTGTTTTGTGCTTATATAGTTAGTTATGTGATATAAAACATTTTTAGCTCTAATATAGTTAGTTATGTGTTATAAAACATTTGTTTAGTACATCTATATTTTTGGGTTGTAAAGCATGCAATTGGTAGAATTGTAGTTCAGTATTGTGAAATACGTTTTTAGTAATAATGTTGCTCTGTACCATAAAATATGTGTTAAGTACAACTGTAGTTCTACCTTGCAAACCATTAATTAGTCATGGCTTAAAACATGTTGGGACCAACAATGGAACTATAATGAACACATTTCATGTACTATTGATTTTGTTTTGTTCCGACAACAATGCTACTTTATGTGTTTTATTTTATAACACAAGGTGTGTATGTATTTTACCGATTGAATGTTTAGGTTACAAAAAATGACTACAAACACTTTTTAAATAACTGTGTATTGTCGTTTAGCGGAATCTCGACCCGTTATAGATGGGCATTGTTGTTGTTTAAATGCATGTTCTGGCTTTCGTGTTTAGGCACTGTGGAAATGCAGCACCCCTTATTTCTACTTAATATTATCGATAATACTGTTTTTTTTTATTCTTTTATTTTTACTTGTAAATCATATTGTGTAATCTTATTAACTAATTCCAGGTTTCTAAAAAAAATAATACCTATGAAACTGTCTTCAACACAGTTTTAGAAGTGATGTGTTTGTAGCACACATCTGACATACACAGATTGTCACTGGCAGTAAGTGATTGCGATGCTGCAAGTAAAGAGAACACTGTCTCTGTAGTAGTGCCGAATGTTTGTTACAGTAAGTAAAAATGTGTTTGATTTTGATCTTTTAGGATATTAATAAACATTCTGGACACATTTTCTTTTATTTTGATTGCACCCCTCCCGCCACTAATTCTAACTACAGTCCGCCACTGAATGTATAATCAACGATTTAAAAGTTAATCAATACTTTTTTATCTGTAAGTAGTTATACAATAAAAAATATTATAATTATACCGACTAATATGGCATTATTGTTTAATATATTTTGGGTCATATGAGTGTAATGTACATTTTAATTAGCTGTTTCATGGTTGGGGGGGGGGGCTCTAGTAAATTGATTTAAAAAAAAAAACATATTGAGAAAGGGTAGTGTGGCAGCACATTGTGCCAAGAAAGAAAGGACGCAGAAAAATGGATGTCATGACAACAAGTAAGACCCGTTAAGCATCTTGATCCAATCTGTAGTATAGTCACCTCCATTCATTTACATTGATTACATTTAAATTGATTATATTTACATTGATTACATTTACATTTAATTCATGTAGTTCGTACAAAGTACATGCATTTTAAACACCCGATTTGTCTGCATTTGTTCCATGCCTTCAATCACATTGTGAACTCATTCAGTGGTTATAAATCTACATTTGTGATTTTTCGTCATAATATATTTCACGCTGCTCTTTTGCGTTAACCTCAATTGTACATGAAAGGTCAAGGTTGATGAAATAAAAAGATACATTGGTAAGTGGTGATCTGTAAATGTCAAACTGCAGAGAAGAAGGCTGGGACAATGACTGGCCTATAAATTATGTACATGAGCACATAGCAATCAAGCAATTAGTAGCTGGAGATAAATCACTAATCATTAAGGTAACTTAGGCTTTGGTCTACGTCAAGAGATATGTCAGAGTACACGGGTTGTAATGTTATATACGAAATATGGAGCAACCAATTCAGTATATGTGGGGCGGATGACCGATTGGTGTAAACACTCGACTGTCGACCTGAGAGTCCTGGGTTCGATCCTCGGTGAGGCCCATGGAATTTTTCCAGGTGAAATTTGTTGCACAGTCGTCCTACAAGTCCATCCAGCTTTAAATGGGTACCTGACTTAAGTTGGGGAAGTAAAGGCTTCTGGACGTTGTGCTAACCACACAATCCCTTCCGATGCCCAGGTTATAGAAACAGATGAATTCTACACTTCATCTGCACCGATGGCCCGTTAGGGATAATGGATGTTTACTTTTTTTAGGCTAGGCACACCATTTATAGAATTTCAGTAGATTGCATCCGCAAATTTTAGACATATTATGGCCCTACTTGAGGTACGAAAAGTTGAGGCCAGGGCGCCTTCAGCTATTGGGGTCCGCCACCCGAACATGGAATGTATGATGGGTCCGCCACCCGAACATGGAATGTATGATGGGTCCGCCACCCGAACATGGAATGTATGATGGGTCCGCCACCCGAACATAGAATGTATGATGGGTCCGCCACCCGAACATGGAATGTATGATGGGTCCACCACCCGAACATGGAATGTATGATGGGTCCGCCACCCGAACATGGAATGTATGAGGGGTCCGCCACCCGAACATGGAATGTATGAGGGGGTCGTCCGCCACCCGAACATGGAATGTATGATGGGTCCGCCACCCGAACATGGAATGTATGATGGGTCCGCCACCCAAACATGGAATGTATGAGGCGTCTGCCACCCGAACATGGAATGTATGAGGGGGTCTGCCACCCGAACATGGAATGTATGATGGGTCCGCCACCCGAACATGGAATGTATGATGGGTCCGCCACCCGAACATGGAATGTATGAGGGGTCCGCAGCATAAAAAGGGTTGAAAAACTCTGGGCTAGGTTATTTTTTGGCTTCGGGAATATCCGACTTTTTCGTGATCGTATTTTAAACTGGAATACTGTTGCACATGTATTAATTCATCACTTTCGATTTAACACACAGCCTAAAATCACTTGTATATATATATATATATATATATATATATATATATATATATATATTATTGTTTAATTTTACAATATTCCATTCATTTTTACAATACCAGTAGTGTTACATTTTTTAAAATTATCTTTATTATATAGTTTCAGTTTAATTGTGTAAGAGCCTGCGATATACACAGTTGTTCGCAAGTATTTTCCCAGTCTCATTTTTTAAGTGGGCCCAATGTTTTCTTCTGCGTCTCTATTTGACCTTAATCCACCACTGATAATTAAGTTTAAAAAAAAAAAAAAAGCACTGCTGTTAACAAAACTTGTTTGTTTGTTTGTCTGTTTGTTCTTTTGTTTGTTGTTGTTGTTTTTCCCCCAGTTCGTAACGTCGCCAATCTGTCCACTGCCTGCACTCGACAACGAAATTTAAAAACTTACATCTCTTCAGTAATCACGAGGATGTTGACGTTACAAATTGCGTCACATTGGATCAACACTCCAATAACGGCCTGTTTCTTGATTTTATGATTTTTAGCAAACTTTATTACATTTTACACATGTGAGTGTACCGAGGTAGAGTGATATGAAGGATATACGATTTGTTCTGCCGTGTCATAAATCTCAGTACCACAGTTTAATACAACAAATGTTTGGCAGTAAAAAAACACATAAATGTAATAAGGTATCATTTATCAAATATTGATGTTGTATATGTGTGGTGGAGCTAGTTGGAGGTGACTCATTCTTTATAATGTACTTTCTGAACAGGCCCGGTACCCGAACCGGCTATTAGGCACGCAGTTCGAGTTGAAAATGGTGATAAATATCCGAGCGCTTTAACAATCAGTCTATATACAAAAATAGCATGTCTATCTACTCGAAGTGGCCCTAAAGGACATGAACAGATTATTTTAGCCAAAACACATTTAAGGGACACTAATATTTTGTTATGCTGTTATCGTTGTACTTATTGTATTGACAAACTATTAATGATGTATGACTGATTATGAATTTATGATTATAAACAAATGTATTTTCAAAGACAGTAAAATTGGGTCTACAGACTTATACTTTTATTGGTTAAAATGTACTACAAAATGTTTTTCAAGTCCTTACAAATTAATATTTCAGACATGTTAATTATCAAGACCTATATATATATATATATATATATATATATATATATATATATATATATATATATATATATCATCGTATATGCCTAATGAAATAAACGTATTACAAAAAAAAAACAAAATAGTCATGCAAATGTATACAATAATTTTTTGTGTTTTTTTTTTTTAAAGAAATATTATTGTGGTATAATTTCATCAAAGTATTTAGTCTTTCGATGACCTCTGTCAATTATCACATATTTGCTATTTTCGGCCTCAGGTATGTGGAACTTGTAACGGTCACTTGTAAATAGTTTACTCGTAATCATAGAAAGCACTTGTAAATAGTTTACTCGTAATCATAGAAAGCACGGACTGGTCAAATCTGTTAATTACACCAGATGAAAAAAGATATTTAGTTTGGTCAACCATTGGTCATTTTAAAAAAAAAAATACTTTACTACTGCGATTTCATGTTTGTCCATTTATTCTAACAGCTGAATACCACAAAGAGTTTGATCTTTCAATATTTTTATTACGGATAATTTAGGAGCCGTGAGTCACATCTTTACAGCAATGGCAAAAATTCAAAGGCCCTTGAGTCCTAAACTACTGTAGCCCCTTTAATGGTCCGGGTGATAATATAATCTTTATGACGTCACACTGAGTCAGGGCATTTTCTTTAGGCACTTGTTTTTTTTTCCTATTGAACCTTATTAAAATATATGGTTATAATTTGGGGCCATATATCAGAGATCTACGTCAATCGCAAAAAAATTACAAGGCCGTAAAAACTTTAAATATTTTTATCTTACTAGCTTTCCATGGTATTACATTATACTAATGAAGCCCCTACAGAAGCATGGGGTTTATTAATATATTAATAATAGTAGGCTAATGTTTTCCATTTAAGCAATTTTAAGAACCCTAAACAATCTCTTTAATTTGAAAACGAAAGTTCCACAGTTATCTAAAGATCAGTTATCTAAAGGTCAGTTATCTAAATGTCAGCTATATAAAGGTCAGTTATCTAAAGGTCAGTTATCTAAAGTTCAGCTATGTAAAGGTCAGTTATCTAAAGGTCAGTTATCTAAAGTTCAGCTATGTAAAGGTCAGTTATCTAAAGGTCAGTTATCTAAAGTTCAGCTATGTAAAGGTCAGTTATCTAAAGGTCAGTTATCTAAAGTTCAGCTATGTAAAGGTCAGTTATCTAAAGGTCAGTTATCTAAAGTTCAGCTATGTAAAGGTCAGTTATCTAAAGGTCAGTTATCTAAAGGTCAGTTATCTAAAGTTCAGCTATGTAAAGGTCAGTTATCTAAACTGATGCCCTTTTTTTTCAAGCCCCCCCCCTATTTTGCTTTTTTTTTAAATCAACAAACAAAAAATAAATGGTAAATATTCTATGTGTGTATTGTAGTCAGTTATGATTAGATAATGAGTAAATCGATTTTTGTCAATAATATGCTCGTAATAATTAATTATGCTAGAATTCGAGATTACGCACCGACCTAACGCCAATGACAAAAAGCCCCACTTGTAATATAAAATGAAGACGTTTTTCTTATCGCAGTGGCTACGGTTCCAAGTAACGGGACTTCGTGTTATTTTTTTTTCGGGGTCCAGCTATAGATGCGCATGCGCGGCAGACGGACTGCTTATTATTGCATATTTTTTTTTTGTTTTCGGGGCTAGGGTTAGTGTTAGGAATAGGGTTAGGAATAGGATTAGTGATAGGGTTAGGAGCAATATCTATAGCTGGACCCCGAAAAAAAAGTTCGGAATCCAGCTATCTCGGATGCGCATATTTACAGCCGTAAAAAGATTAAGTCCGTCTAGAACGCTAGAGCACATGCGCATTTATAGTTGGACCCCGAAAAAAAATAATACGGAGTCCCGTTGCTCAAAACCGTAGCAACTGCGTTTTCTTATATAGCTCTTTCATAAGTAAATCCCCTGTTGCCGATGTAAAGCGAGAAAAGTTTCAGTCACTAGATAACATTCTATACTGTAGTGCTTTGGTGAAGGTACTGTTGTGTATTGGTGGAGGTATATTAGTGTATTTGTCTAGTAACTGTAGTGTATGGGTGAAGTTACTGTAGTGCATTGGTGGAGGTATTGCAGTGTATCGGTAGAGGTAATGTTGTGTATTGGTGGAGGTACTGTAGTGCATTGGTGAAGGTTTTGTAGTGTATTTGTGGAGTTACTGTAGTGTATTTGTGATCCCGGTTATAATTAGGTCACAACAACAGGATGCTAGACATTTTTTTATCATCTTTTTTTTCGCATAATTTTTATCGCAATTAAAAAAATACAGCATCTTACTTGTTAAGTCTTCAACAGCAGTGATTTCATATACATGACACCTGTCAATTAATGTCTAGCAACAAAAAGCGAGAATTCTGGAACTATTATCGGATCCTGAAGATGAGCTAGCCCCGTAGAATGAAAGTCTACAGCAGGGGCCAAGCATTTTACAGCAGGGGCAAGGAAATAGAACGGAGGCAAGTAAATAAATTTTACTAAGTAAAGCAAACAAGCAGAGGGCCCCCCCCCCCGCACGCTAAGGGCCTGGGATATGCCATTGATGAATCGCTCCACCCACGACAATTGTTGACAAATACAGACTGAAGCAGCAATTTGAAAATGACTTTGATCCATTAATGTCAATGAAGTTACATGGCTTAGTTAGCGAAAATAAATATTTAGCATCCCTATCATCCATTAATGTCAATGAAGTTACATGGCTTAGTTAGCGAAAAAAAATATTTAGCATCCCTATCACTACTGTCCCTTGTGAACACATCTCATTACTATTTCTGGCTGTGTTGTTAACAAGAAGAGAGCATCATTAGAACTGGTGAATCTGAATGAACTGGTCTGTGAAAGCAATTGGATAAACACATAAAACAACTTCAGTTATCAATGAAATTTAATATTTTATATTGTTATTCGGATTTGAATAAAGAAGTGTTTTAATTAACTAATGAAGTATTTTATCGAATAAAAATGCTTTGAATGAATGATACAAATATTTAATTTGCGTTGATTTTGACTAAATGTTTTAATCAAACAGCAGTTCTAGAGATAGATAGATAGATTGATTGATAGATAGATAGATAGATAGATAGATAGATAGATAGATAGTTAATGTTGCAGAACATGTGCAACAGAGCCTTATGGCACATAATGACACGTAGTGATCATGGAGAGATCCATACAACTGTTTTTAATTCTAAAGAGGTGACCATTAGCTTTTAATGCTGTCGAAAAGATGGAGGTCTTAAGAAATTGTGCAAATCCACAGAAATCGCTTCTTTGAGAAAAAAGTCCTGCAATAATGACTAAAAAAATGATGTATTTTGTAGCATTTTTATTTTTGATAGTGTAGCACCTAGTTATAGTTGTGGACAGGCACGCCGACAGACTAAGACAGCACATGTTCCGAAGGCTAGGCATTGGAAACAGTGAGGACTGCCCATGTGGGATGTCTCCAGAGAATGCAGAACATGTTCTCCAAACATGCCCTTTTCATGACACAGCTCGCAACAGGTTCTGGCCACAGATGACCTACCTCAATCAAAAACTGTATGGGAGCGAGACGGACCTGGATGCCACCGTGCAGTTCATCATAACTATAGGCCTGGTCGTTTGAAATCCTCCATAATCATATATCGAGAACAAAGAAGAAGAAGAAGAAGGCACGCCGAGAGGGGGGGACAGGGGGGTCATTGCCAGGGGCCCGCCTCTGTAAAGGGGGCCGGCCGCCGCGACCATGTCATTTTTTCATGACTCATTGTTTATTAAGGGGCCCGCAATGATGTCCTGCCCTGGGGCCATTGTTTGCTCTCGGCGCCACTGATTATGGAAGTTCATTACATAAACACACTAATTCAGGAGCTATCGGAAAAAAAAATTCCATTGACATGCGCATTTTGTGTAAATTATACTCTGTGGTGTGCACAATAGAGGGAAAAAAAAAAACTTCAAATTCCAAACCTGTGGCACATGTGAATTTTCATGTTTGAGCCAAAGCAGTTTATGCTTTGGTTTGTTACGCCGGGAATAAGACAATCTCTTTCCAGCGCACATTTGGCCCATGGTTCCAGTATTGTCCTGACTACGAATGGGGTCTGTTTGTATACGCCAAACCCCGCTTGTAAGCTTGTGTAGTTCAGATATGCGCATGGCTGGTCTCCGAAATAATCAAACGTCTGTAATAGATCATTTGTTTATTAAACAATATATGTGCACCTTTGTAAAGTATACATGTATTCCCCAAAACCACAGGGGAACTATACGCATTTGTATTATTAGATGATAGTTTTCTCAACACAACATCCTCCCAGTGACACCAAAGCGAAGTTAAAATAAGTCGAATCGAGTCTTCGGCTGACAGGTAATAAAGTTTTATTTATTTTTCTCTGGAAAAGATTCTTCCTGTTCTAAATTTGAATTCTCCAAAAGCCTTCAATGTCATTCGTCTGAGTTTAAATGTGAAAAACTAATAAATTATTATCTCTAACTATAAAGTAACTAGGTTTTCAATTAAACACTGTTTATCATAAGCATATATCACTATTAAGGCATAAATATTTTTCTTTAAATCATTAACTTGCTCAGTCTCGATAAAACATTGATAAACGAAAAGGTTTTAGCCAATCAGAAGATGATATTTCCACCGATTACATGTAAATAGATGAAGCCTTAGTTTTCTATTTAAAGATACGCCTTTGGTAATTTTTTTCCATGAATATATATTAATTATACATTGAGCAATTTTTTTTTATATTTTGTATTAATGTTTTATTTTTTAATCATTTTTTTCTTCCTTTCTTTTTTTTTATTTCTTACCCCTTTGAGTGTAGTTACTGGAATGTTATGCATAATGTCAGCTCCCCATAGCTGTAGTCCAAGCCTCTCTCCTCTGTCTAGTAACTCTTGTACAGTATTATTCCATGAAACGGAAGAGTCTTGATACACAACCAATCTCCTGGCCTTCAGCATGGATGCCTTGTATATTATGAAGCATAACGAAAAAAATCATATTTGTCTATGGCAGCTGATTAACTTATTGCGTTAAAATTAATCTGGGATTATTTTGTTTCATTAGCGCAACAGTTAAATGAGCCCAATTGACCTAATTCTGGTTCCTCCTAGATCAGTGGTCGGCAAAGTGCGGCTCCGGAGCCGCATGTGGCTCTTTGGCTCCTTAAGTGCGGCTCTGGCATTTAGTTTTATTTAGTATACAATTTTAGTGTACCACTTATTTAGTGTAATACAAGTTTACTAAACAAGCAGATTTTGCTCCCAATTTTTTTTAAATTGTTGTAATGTTCATATTTGGCTCTTTGGCTGATAAGTTTTCCGACCACTGTCCTAGATGAAATAAAAGCAACCAAGAGAGAATACCCGAATGAGGGAACTGTCTTTAAATAATTGTCGATGTAGTGTAAAATACATTTTTAGCAACCCCCGTCATTCGAAAACCATATGTTATATATAAAATATACCATTTGGCGCCATTTTGTGAGTAGCGCCCGGGGCATGAGTACCCCATTGCCCACCCCTCGCTACGCCTCTGAGTATAACACAGGTGGCCACTGCTAAGGTCAACGAGAATTGCAATCGGGAATTCCCAAAAGTAAAAAGAGTCAGTTTAAAACGTGAAAAAAAATATCTACTCATTAGAAGTTCCGGAGAGTCACACATCATCATTGTATAGGAATATCATAAAACCATGTTTATAAACAAATACTAAATGAAATGATTTGTCTTTAATAAAATGACGTTAAAATAGAATAAAATGTCTAATTATGTTTTAATTTACATTAACGTTTTTCAATCAAACAGCAGATCTAGGTTTCTCTTGAATATACTTATTTAAATATCTTGGCGATTAGAGAGGCAAGGTTGATTTTAAGATGTTGTCGTTTTGATTTTTTACCTGTCGTTTTGATTTTTACCTTTATAATAACCGGCTTCCAGGTGTAGGTGCTAAGGTCTTTAAAGAAACTTGGAAACTTTTCAAAGGGGAATTTAATCAGAAGACAACGACAAGCTTTTGCAGTCTGAAAATTATGGGATATATAAATGAATGCGATGCAACACACTAGATTCACTGATTTTTTTTTTTTTTTAAACAGAATATTAATATGAAATAATATCATAAGCCATTTGCTGTCACGTTATTAAAAGCAGCGAAATGGTGAGAGAGAACATTTGTGTTTAAACTTGCGATTTAGGTCACAAAATGTATTATAATATGTAAGACAATTTTTTCCTAGCTTCTAAGTGCTATATTTCATCTTCTTATGTTTAATTTTTTTTTTTCAAAAAACGACAACATTCAGCATAAACTTTGTTTATATGACCTCAGCCCTGAAAAATGTACTTTGTTTATATGACCTCAGCCCTGAACAATGTACTTTGTTTATATGACCTCAGCCCTGAACAATGTCATTTATTGTGATAAAACAAAGTAATATATAGATTTTCGTTCATGCGTCTATTAAAAAAATACATTAACATGATAAAGATACAAAGCGGTCAAAAATAACTTTTAAAGTTTTATAATTGATTATGTGCTTAGCAATATCTTTACACTGGTGTGGTCCAGTTTGAGATGCACAGAGTCAGGCTTATGAAGAGACGGTTAGATTTTTCCGTTGTGAAGCAGCACAGCTTTGAGACTCCGGGATGAGTTGTCTATGAATATGCGACATTCACTCCGTGACATGCGATACCTGTAGCCTCGAATAGACAAGTCTTTTCTAAACACAAGCACAGCCCATCTTGCCTACTGAAGAAGTTGCTAAATGTTTGGTAACGCTTTCTCAAATCAGTGATTTGCATGCATTCATCCAACAAGTTTCACAGCTTGATCTTGGAAATCAGAAGCCCAGCATAGGACTTGGTAAGACCAAGGTCTCTGATTAGATCTTTAATATCTTTCAGGTTAGGGAAGTAATCGTAATCCGTATCTTCAATGTCTTTCTCGATGTCTGACTTGGTGCTGTCTCATGAAGATTGCTTATCCATCTTCGGGGGAGTAGAAACCGACCAAATTGAGACAGTGCGGTACTGGGGCAATATATATATATATATATATATATATATATATATATATATATATATATATATACATAGATTTACATAAATAGATAGATATATTACCTTGTCATGTTGTTCAGCTGTGAGCCCAATATCAAATAAAACAAAGGTCATATTTTGAACTCTAGGGTAGACAACTGTGTGTAAACTGTGGACCATGGCCTGAGTCTCGTCAAAGTGGTTATCGGACGTGGCTGAGACAAATATGACGTCACTGACCGGTATAGTTGAGGACAGGTCCACGATCTTATGATGGTCTTCATCTGTCAGTGTCAGTCTGGGTGACATAATGTCCCAGACTCTTTCCTTTGGATTCAAACTTAAATGTCTGGAGCAGTTATCGGGGAGGCATGCTATAACAATTAATAAATTATAAAGTTATTTTAAAATAATCAGAACATTCGTCAGGGTATGCACGGCAGACAACTTTTGGAGTTTTATAAAATGAACTAGATATATTTCTTATAGAACAGATCAGTGTAAGATAATAAAATGCAGATAATAGACCTAATTTTTTTTTCTTTTTTTTTTTCGATAAATCAGATATAAAGTTCAAATATATAAAGTTAAGTAAAGTAAAGTTCCCTTAACCCTAACGAGCCATCGGGGCAGATGACGTGTAGAATTCATCTGTTTCTATAACCTCGTCATATGAAGGGATTGTGTGGTTAGCACAACGCCCAACCGCCTTTACTTCCCCAACTTAAAGTCAGGTAGCCATTTAAAGTTCGGTGGACTTGGGGACTTTCACCAGGACCTGAAAAAATCCCAAGGTTCTCACTGAGATTCGAACCCGGGACCCTCCGGTCGACAGTCAAGCGCTCTACACCGCACGACCACCCGTACCCTAAATCAGATATAAAATGTTGTATAATTTTGAGTTAAATTTAAAAAAAAATATCAAGTTATTTGAAATTAACAAGAAGATGCGTCATGGTATGCAAGGTAGATAACTTTGGGAGATTTATAAATAAATTAGATTTTTTCTTATGAAATGCATCAACGTAAGAGAATTAAATGTTGATAATAGATGTGATATTTTTTAGTATCTTTTATCGGTAAATCACATATAAAATGTTGATTATTAGTATAGTTTTGGTTTATTCTATTCTCAAACAGTCTTTTTTTGGTACTTCGCTATTCGACTTTCGAGGCTTTGCAGTATTTATGGGTCATATATAGGCTGAAACAGGTGAACTGTATAATGATAATAGTGTAATTCATTTAAGGTATACTATTTTACTTTTCCTTATTTAGTTATAAATACTGAAAAAAATTGTGTTAAGGTGTTTAGATGATGTTACTCCAAGTCTAGTTAGGTTCTCATAGCCTACTAGGGTAGAAATCATATATCTCTGTAACCACGGCATATAAATGTGTTGTGTAGTTAGCATAACGCCCAGTCAAATTTTCTTCCTTGATTAATGTCAGATACCCATTTAAAGCTGGCTGGACTTGGATACTTTACACCAAACTTCATCTGGAAATATGTCCTTGATTCATCTACCCCAAAAAGACCAAAAGATTCACCGGGATTCGATCTCGGAACTCTCAGGTTGACAGTCAAGTGCTCAATAAGGCTCGGCAATCAGCTATGTCTCAAACGCCAAAATAATATTAAAAAACCCAGTCTGCAAGGGGCCTCAAATGTATTTTTCGCAACCTTATTGTACTTAAAAGCACATTGTGTCTTCTCCCTTTGTAGACAAGTGGACAGTGGTGGCTTCTCTATTCTAACCCCTAATAGCCACTAATCTTCTGCTACCTATTTCATGTGATAAGACTTAGCTACCAATACCAGTATCCTTTAAGGAAGAGCTAATCAATGATAGAATACTCGATGTCATATAAATATATATATTTAATAGTTAAGCGATACATTAATACCAGATTTGACAATAGACTTGATTTGGCTATTTTAATTAGATAAAAAACGTTTGTGATGTAATATTAAAAAAAATATATATAAATACACATTTAATTTGCAATATTGAGGTTAATCTCTCTCTCTGTGATGATTCCGGGCTGCGACTTAGTCTCTTAGTGTCCCGCAACATCTGGGAGGAACAGCCATAAAGGACAATGGCCAGCAAGCTACCCGTCTGGTCCACCCTATGTGGTCCGCCAGCCCGGGACACTAAAAAAAGCACAAGAACCACGGTCTCCTCCACTTCTCTGCAGTGTCGGCAAATGGAATCGATATCGAGCCTTAGCATCCAAAGTACTGATATAAAGGAAACTATATCATCATACAGGAAGGTATCATCTTACAATGTCATACAAAGTATAATCTTATAACAATACCACCGGCGGCAACTCAATGCAGACGCTTCATAAAGAGTAACGTTCAAACATTATCCAATCAAAAAGTTCTATTCCACCCACGTGCTAAAGTGATCCACATTGTGACGCAGGGAACAAACCATCGACTTGAACATAAACTACAAGCTTGTCGGACTTACCTCCCCTTAAACCGCCAACAATTTTTCTACAGCCCCGTTTGTCAAAACTAAAACATGAGTCAGACAGGCGCATAATAAATTAGAAACAAAATCTCCTGATGCATTATTAAAAATTATTATTCAGTCCGCTGTTTTTTTTTTCTTAATGGGAACGCTTGAAAATGGATTTTTTCCACAAGTTTTTTTCCACATTTTTCTAGCTTTTTCTTATTTATTCGGAAAGTTTAACTGCAAGCTTGTTCTTTATTACAATGCATAGTTTTTTTATTATTTTAATCTTAAAGTATCCACAAGGATAGCTTTAATTTTTGGTTTAAGGTATCCGCGGTTTGAGCATCTCCATATAATTACATTTTCGCGAAAGAGGGGCGAATTTTGCGAGCTACCTAGATACGCGAAATTCGCTTTGGTTTGTGGGTACCTTAAAAAAAAACAAAAAAAAAAAAAAAAAAAACTATCAACTGATACTCTTCATAATCTTCTAAATTTATTTGAAATGTAACTGTTTTTTTTTTATCTCAGTTGATGATTTAAGAAGACTTAGTTATCACATGATTTCGGAAGTATAATATTGATCGGTAACAGAACGCGTTATTATTAGTTATATCTTCGAGCACTTTGTGGTAATTGAATTGTTTATATTTGTTTCAGAAACGATGCAAAGTTAATTTTACTTAAACTAAAAGAGAAATTAAATTAAACCACCCTTACTCTGTTCTTACAATCATGTAAGAACTAAAAATGTGTCCGATTATTTCACAAATATTATATAAACCAAATTAGTAACAACAATCGCGGTTGCCAGTTGGTATTTATGGCATGATTAAAACTACAATATCAAAATATTATCTGGCCATTCAACTCGATTCATTCCTTATTTTGACAAAGTATCCAAGACGGTTTGCCGATCACGGTGTATGTGAAGTCCCTGAAAGGATGAGATGAAATCTCTTAGAGCGTATAAACCACTAATGGGACGGTTTTTATAATTCCATTCTTTCCCGTAAGTGCGATGGCCAAGGATGCACCACGGTAGACACAGCGGGGACTTAAGCCGTGACCTGAAATAGCCATTGGTCCTCACCAAAGATCAAACCCGGTACCTTAAGGTCGGCATTTAAGCGCTTGACCGGCTATGTCTATGATATACTTCTATACTCAATAATAATAATAAAAGAACGATTCTTACAAGATTCACAATAAAATATTAAGTCTCTTCATGTACCCCCAATCGACCAAATATTACCTTGTACCTGAATCTGGTTTAATTATCTACTGTCTTACTTCACCACTAGCATCAACTGCATTGCACATCCAAACTGAGATTTATTTTTTTTTTAATTCTAAATATTGACCGTTTTACAGCAACTTTGACCACACGCCCACTTGTATGCACACGACATGACGTATGGCCATCTAGACTCCGCTATTCTTAGAAATTCTCTAACTGAACCTCTCTTGCATCTATACCAGTAAGTTTACCCTGTGATGCTCGGTAAAGAAGTGTGCTATTAAAATCAACGAAGATGGTTCGACGAACTTATAAAATTCAAAATGACGGACACGAATCTTACAGTAGTATATGCAAACATTTATGAAAGTCGCACAAGTAGTTTGATGTAAAGAGGCCGAAAAAATAATTATTCTCTTATTCTAAGAGTGCCGAGGAAAACAATAAGATAAAGAAACGTTCGCGTTGTTCATTGGGGATACGTAGAATCAGAGGCGTTGCTAGGGGTTTGGGGGCCCGGGGGGCTTGGCCTTTTTGGGGGCCCCTGCAATTTGACATGCGATATCATAACATTATGATAACATGAAATAATGTACTTAATAAATGTATGTCTAAATTCAAATTATTACAGTATATCAATAAAAATAACAAAAAATAATCATTAAACCTCTTTTAATGAATAATTCCATTGTTTAGCGACGAGATAATGCACAAGTGACAAATCTCAATTCACATTGCCTCACGTCGTGCTTTCTGTGCAGTAAAGGCATTCATAACATCATCTAAATCAATGGTGTCTAGTATTTTTGACTTCGCTGACATTAAAGCCATGCTTTTAAGTCTTTCTTGCGTCATTGTGCTCCTGATATACTTTTTGACTTGAGTTTTGAGAATGATCTCTCACATGATGCAATGGAAGTGGCCTGAGTTAGCAGCATTCGGATGGAGGTTGCAAGATTTGAGCACACGTCATTACCATATGAAGCCAGCTTCCTCAATAAGTCAATTGGTGATTGTGGTACTGGTTTGTTGATTAAAGTGCTCGTGCATCAATGACACCATTGAAAAAGTGATTTGCCTGTATGTCATCATACAAACAGGAAAAAGTAACAGTTTTTCATCAACGTGTCATCATCCATAGAGTTCAACAGGTGTCTTGGTTTAAAAAGAACTCCAAAGGGCCCACATGGTCTTACAACCTTTGGAATCTATCCTTCATCTCCATATGAAGTCTGTCCAGCACTTCTGTCGCAACACGTTTGAATTGCAGTTCTATTGACAGTCCTACATCAGAACTCAACTCCTTATCAAGTCTTTTCTTTCTTCTGGTTGTTTTGCTTACAAGAAATCCATATCATTCAATGCCATCTTTTGCTCTTTCGATGGATTGGGTGATCAGTTTCGTCCGTTTCTCATCATTTTGCAGAAAGCATGAAAGGGTCTTTATCTCTTCAGCATCTTTGTCAAGATGCAAGTAAACTGATGACTTACCTTCTTCTCTTGAGTTCCACCATGTACTACTCTCCTTTTTTAGTTTCCCAGCTCCAGTTTCTTTCAGTTTGGTCTCTGGGGTGAATTGGAAAAAAAAGTTGAGCAATTCATGAAAAAAGGTGACAATTGCTAGATCTATCTCAGCAGAATGAAGAGCTGCCAAGTTGAGCGAGTGATTATCACAGTTCAGAAATGTTACGTTTGGATTTATGTCTAAGAGACGTTTCTGCCGGCCAGACCGACGGCCACTCATTATGGCTGCGTTATCATAGGTTTGATCTGTGCACAGATTAAAGTCTAGTCCATTGTCTTAAAGAGTTTTCAGAACAAGGTCTTCATTATATTGTGCATCTGGCTTCACAATTTCAAAATAACCAAGGAATGACTCTTTTATTTCAAAATTCTCGACATCCAAGTAACGAACTTAAGGGATACTTGTTCTTTGTGAGAAACATCTGGAGTGGAATCAAACATCAGAGAAAAGTAACAAACTTGCTTGACTTTCCCAACAATTGGTTCCCTATCTTTATTGCCCATCACGCTTATGAACTAATGTTGAATTATTCAAGTGATGTTACGTAACTTCATCAAATTATGCAAGAAATTTCAAAGATTCTAGAAAGTTCCCAGGACTGGGAGAATCCAGTTCTTCTTTGTGGCCAAGTCAGCTTGAGTCTGTTTTTGCTAAGTACTTGACAGAAGTTGCTACACTGCTGTATCTTTGTATGAATTTTCTGAATGGTGATACTTTTCTTCGCCATGTTCATGGTCTTCTTGTTTTCAATGCCATTATCAGGTTTCTTCTTTAAAAAAACCTTCAAATTTTCCTTGATTTTGCAGCCTCTCTCGTCTTTCTGTAGCACGCTTTTTCCGTTTTGTAGCCCCACTCTGGTAAACTCATTCTTTCGGCAAGGGTGAAGTTTCTCTATAAAGAATAACATTCTTTACATTTCACAAATAAAAAAATCTACAAAAAATTATGTATACTTGTTTCATCCGCCATGATTGTGAGATTTCGTCAGTCGAATAGACATAAGTATACGAAATATGATCCTTCTATTTATGTCTATAGATAGATGGATTGTAGCATGGACAAAAATAGGAAGATAAAATGCCGTCAAGATGACGTGTTTTACAACAACCGAAACTATGTTTTGATACTTTTAGTAAACTTTTTACCAGGTTTTATTTGCGGGATGATTTACGTAATTCTGAAATCCTTAATCTGTATGGAATACATGCAACAGTGCCACTAATTCAGTGGCATCACTATGGTTGGTGTCACCCGATACGGACAATTCAGGGTGTCACCCCCCTCCCACATTTCGAATGTTCCTGCTCTATACCAGTGCTTCTCAAAGTGGTGGGCTGCGGCCCCCTAGGGGGCCGTGAACTTTTCGTAGGGGGGCCGTGGAATTTCGAAAAATAAAAAAAAATTAAGCAATCTAAACCAAAAAAAAATAGGGGGGCCGCGACATATTGATTGGCGTTCCAAGGGGGGCCGTTACTTCAAAAAAGTTTGAGAAGCACTACTCTATATGGTCTTTGCCTTAGAGAATTTACTTTAAAATATTTAAGCGATGAAAACGATAGTATTACTGACTGTATTTTAGAAATATATATATATTACTTAAATTCAACTGAGTTTATAAACTACGTCTCCTATTTCATAAAACCACGTGACTACCTCTGTCCTTTTTTTCTAGCGCGTTTATAAAAACTCCAGATTGATCCGAGCAGCTTTAAATTAGATTCATTTACCTAAGCTCCAGACGCTCTGCATGATGGCACCCTGTGCAACTGCTCGTTTGGTGGCACCCTGTGCTACTGATCATGTTTTTGACTATGACCGGTTATAAAACTGACTATGCCAAGTTCTTTCTGCTATGAAATTTAGAACATGTTCATTTTGTTGTCACCCCCATGTTGGTGTCACCCGGTGCGGCCCGCACCTTCTGAGTGACGCCTCTGCACTAACTTATATAACAACGTACATAGCAAGATTACATGGCTTTGGCTTTATCTAAAATAAAAATGTTAATAGGATTCACGCCTTGCTAATAACTTCTAAAGTTCTTCACCAATTGCCTTGAAATTTACACACAAAATTGCAGTAAATTAATAAACTGAATTAGAAAAGAAATTTTTCTCAGTGCTTATTTTTTACATTAAAGTAGGTGTCATAGCTACTTGTATTATTAGTTATGTATTGTGAGCTCTTGTGACGATCTGTCTATGTCTTCTCTTCTCTGGTAGGGATTGACACTTTATCTAAGCGTGTACTCAATCACATACATCACGAATAAATGATATAAACTGCCAAGTCCGATTCATATACTTTATTTGACGATTACGCAAAGTTTAATTTCAAAATATAAGTAGAATGAAACTATACACTGCAAGATCCATATTCACTGAAACATCACTACTCTATCCTGTGTGCTGCCTATTTTTGTCAAACTGCATGTCTGTTCTGTATCTCCCTGTTCTCCTCCTTTCTCCCCTTAATTAATTAACCCTTCCCTGACCCAATTATCCATATTCTTGAAAATACAATGTTTGATCTATATCCTTGTAAATGCAATGCTCAACAATGCTCTTTGTATCACTAATCAAGCACATGGAGAAGTTTGGCGCCATGTATACGAAACCAGACAGTAGATAATTAGCTTATCAATGAGTTATCACAACATTTTTCTCTCGAAAATACAAGGACGCTTAGCCTTGCTTTTAATTCCAGCCTAACTAGGACATCTAACTTAACAGGTATGTGTCCCCCTAAAAATACAAACTCTCTCTAAATGTGACCGTCATTGTACCTATGGCGCATTTCCAGCCATTCCAAAGTGTGTTATAAAAACATTACCGACTTGTGGTCGTTACAGAAGGTATGGTCACGGCAGCGTGTGGCGGTTACAGCTAGTATTTAATATTTAGTCTTAAAATAATTAATTGGAAACTCGTTTGGGGGCCCCCCTCAAGCGGGGGCCCGGGGGGACGTTCAAATTTGGACCCCCCTCCCCCCACCCTAGTTAAGCCACTGCGTAGAATAAACTTTCTCCTAATTGTGTTCATTGGGGATACGTAGAATAAACTTTCTCCTAATTGTGTTCATTGGGGATACGTAGAATAAACTTTCTCCTAATTGTGTGAGTTTTCGAACTTTCAGGTTTAAAGGTAAAGCAATGTTTATTTGTTATCACAAGAAATGGTTTTACAGAATCTGTTTAAAATTATATTTATAAAACTAACTTTACCTTTCAAAACCTTTTACGTAGAAATAGACCATGGCGCTACAATTGAGGTTAACATTATTGTTACCATTTTAGAAAGTTACGTCTCTTATATAAAACCACATAAACTATTTAAAACTACGTTTATCGAGTAGACAAACGGGCAATAGTATTTAGACAGGAAACAGCATTCTTACAGCAGACAGACTAAATACGTTAAACATTAATATAGACTAGCTGTACCCTGCAAAACCTTTGCATACAGTTATATTCCGTTATGCTTGATCGGTAGGCTAGGTTATTTTTTGGTTTCGGGCAGATCCGATTTTTTTCGTGATTGCATTTTAATCTGGAATACTGTTGTATTAATTCTTTACTTTCGATTTAACGCACACTGGAAAAGAGTATTATTATATACTAGCTGTACCCTGCAAAACCTTTGCATAGAGTTATATTCCCTTATGCTTGATCGGTAGGGCTAGGTTATTTTTTGGTTTCGGGCAGATCCGATTTTTTTTTCAAGGTTGTATTTTAAACTGGAATACTGTTGTATTAATTCTTTACTTTCGATTTAACGCACGCTGGAAATGAGTATTATTATATATGATGGTTCTTACCTATCCAGATGTTGTCACAGCCCTGAGCTGCTGTGATGGGCTTCAGGTTGGTTGTCTCTTTCAATTTCTGTATCAATATGTCCGTCATCTCGTCCACAGTATTCGGCCGTTGTGATGGGGGAACCGTATTGATCTCTGTTAAAAAAAATATTGCATTAATTCAACGAGTCTTCCAGTGCCTTGAATGTGTACTACGTGTTTCATTGTATTTTTCTATAGGAAATAAAATAACGCTGTTTAATAATTAAGTCTTAATATATTAAAATGAGATTTTGTTTGTGTGCATGTATGTATGTATGTATGTATATATGTATGTATGTATATTTGTATGTATGTTGTATGTATGTATGTATATATGTATGTATGTATGTATGTATGTTGCATGCTTGTATGTGGATATATGTATGTATGTTTGTATGTATGTTTTAGGTATGTATGTATGTATGTATGTATCAATATATTTATATATATATATATATATATATATATATATATGTGTGTGTGTGTGTGTGTTTGTATATGTAACGTTACGGAATTGTCTGCCTCCAATGTAACGTTATCGAATGTGTAACGTTAGGGGTTGTTGTTATTGATGTAACGTTAGTGTTTTATTTTTATTATCCTGTCGTGATAATCTTCTCTCTTTGGTTCACTTGAAGTAGCGTTCAATCTAGTAGCTCTTACAGACAACACACCATGAATGAGGCAAAATTCAACGATTCAATGACGTTTATTATACGATAAAAAAAACCATACATGAAATGTAATCATATGCAGCAGTATTCATGATTGTTTCGTACACAATATAACTTTAACCTCTTTCTGAGTATATTGCCGTCCCAAAAGATTGAAGCAGATATACTTTAATAACTTAGTGACTGTATTACTTCTCATCTACTTAATTGTTGTAGCTAACTTTCACTAAAGTTAATTGCCGTCCCGAAAGATTGAAGCAGATATACTTTAATAACTTAATGACTGTATTACTTCTCATCTACTTAATTGTTGTAGCTAACTCTCACTAAAGTTAATTGCCGTCCCGAAAGATTGATGCAGATATACTTTAATAACTTAGTGACTGTATTACTTCTCATCTACGTAATTGTTGTAGCTAACTCTCACTAAAGTATATTGCCGTCCCGAAAGATTGAAGTAGATATACTTTAATAGCTTAGTGACTGTATTACTTATCATCTACTTAATTGTTGTAGCTAACTCTCACTAAAGTATATTGCCGTTCCGAAAGATTGAAGCAGATATACTTGAACGTCTTTTGGTCATTCCAGCCTCTGGTCGGTCTGTACTCTGTATGTCTTTTGTCCGTCTATCAGTCTAAAAAACTGACTTACATCTCATTATATTTTGTGGTTCAGCCATTCGATGATTTTTAGGCCCCAACTCTTTTTCCCCTTTCTAATTCATTTATTTCATTAGGACACTTTTTTTTCCAGCCTAGTGATTTGTGTACGGCCAAATACCCACTCTAAGGTTAGTATCTCTTTGTTCCACGCAACTAAGTCCATCGTCACCCACGGCTGCACAGACAACTTTACTCTACCCAAAAGAAAGATCTAACGCTGGATTTCTAATTATCAAAATATATAAATGTGGTCCTGGCCCCATGAACTTTGAATATTGACTAACCAACTGAACAGTGGTTCTAAAGTTGTATGGATACACCTAAAGCTATTGTTGCAGTATGTATGTATATATGTATGTTTGGACCTGTGTATATATGTATTTTTAGATGTAGGTGTATGTATGTATGCATGTATGTACGTATGTAAGTTTGGATGTATGTGTGTATGTATGTATGTATGTTGTATGTATGTATGTTACTATAATATAATTATCCTTAAATGATCCGGATCGTTTAAATATGAGTCACCTAATTACCAAACGACTCCTTCTAAGAGTTTAAAATGTACTCAGAAATTAGTTTTCCTTTTTATATAAAGAAACATAAATTAATACATGTATGTATCTATTTCTGTTTAATACTTACTCCATTTTACTTCTTTGTTTAACCAATGGCTGGTACTTTCTGTATGTAACATTAAACCTATAAAGGTCACCGTACTTAAAACAATAGTCACTTTGTGAAGAATAAAATGCCTATATCATAAAAGAAAATATTGAGAAAAAAAAAAAAATCAATTATATCGTCATTTAAATATTTCGGTATAAATCTGTTTTTTTCCCTAATATACAATACTATTGTTAAATATTTGAAGATTTATTATGGTAGTTATTATTATTATATTTGTTCGCTTTACTTGATGAATTCATTATTTTATCTACGCGCCATTTAAATACCAAACATTAGTTGAGATTTTTCTGACAACTTGAAAAAAAAATTAAATTAGATCATGCAGTTTTTAAATAAAAATTAGCGGTGGCTTATATGGCTTATTAGATGATTTGATTCCATTCTCAAGCAACATCTAAATTAGTAAATAGTAGTAGTTCCATTAGTCATAATGTGCCATCGGGGCAGATGAAGTGTATAATTCATCTATTTCTATAACATCGGCATATGAAGGGATTGTGTGGTTTGCACAACGCCCAGCCGTCTTTACTTCCCCGAATTTAGTCAGGTACCCATTTAAAGATGGGTGGACTTGTGGGACGACTTCGCTCCAAATTTCACTTGGGCCTCACCGAGGATCGAACCCAAGACTCTCAGGTCGACAGTCGAGTATCTAAACCACTCAGCCAACCGTCTCACATCTAAATTAGGCTTCATTTTAAAACAGTATAATCTACTTCAGTAAATTCAAAATCAATAGTTGCAGTTTTAAAGCGTTTCAGGAACTAAAACATTCGATTTTTTTTTTAATTTCAAAATGTATTCGCTCAGTTAAAGTTTTCTGAAGACAGTGCACACTTTCCAAAGATAGTACACACTTTCTGATGACTGTATACACTTTCTAATACTTACTGATGACACTACACACTTTATGATGACCGTACACATTTTATTAATGTTAAGTTAATAACTAAAATCATAGAAACTAACGCTATATTACTATAACGATTTTTTTCTATATTTATTAAGCTTCGACATTATATTAAAAGACTTTGTCGTCCCTAATACGATCGTTATGTTAATACATGTATATTTGAAGTCAATTTTTTAAAATAAATCGATCAAAATAATGCTTTGAATTATTACTTTTGGTTCTATATGTATTTACAACCAATTGAGTGGCACAATTTGTTTAGATTTGTTCATCGGTCTAAAATTAGATTACTGAAATTAGTCTATATCTTTATGGAAACAAACAGGCACGTTCTTATTTATATCATGTATCTAATATAATAATAGTGATGTGGATTCTGCGTTAAATCGAAAGTAAAGGATTAATACAACAGTATTTCAGTTTAAAATACAATCATGAAAAAATCGCATCTGCCCGAAACCAAAAATAACCTAGATTACCGATCAAGACTAAGTAGATATAAATCTATGGAAATGTTTTGCAGGGTAAAGCTAGTTAGCGATGAACGTTAGTTCGATGAAGATAGTTTACAGCCAATTTCTGAATACCATTTTTAATGCACTAGTCCGTTTAGTTGGAACCTTAGCCACTGCGTAACGATAAGATCAAAAAATTCGAACAACTATCATAAATTAAACAAAAAAAACAATATTAAAGGTTATATATAGCTAAGCTAAGTGTATATTTTCCACGGGTCCGAATAACAATCGGACTTTATTAGGACCCGGGTACTCTATTTCAGCTAGTCTGCTTATATTAAAATTGTTAAATACAGAAACTGGCCATTTTGTTTTTAGTCTGTTACAAATTAGCGGTCAAATAATATACGAAAAGACGCGTTTTATTTGTCGTCATAGTAAAAATTTACTTTTCAATGATTTATAAAAATTTTCTATGAAATAAAAATGTTTTAACTTTATATATAACAAAATAATATGCAATTAAAAAAAAATCAGAGGGTAAACAAGATTTACAACAAACACAAAACTATTCACCATTAAAGATTTCTTGTGG
The DNA here is from genome assembly GCA_021962125.1 of Bulinus truncatus. NCBI lineage: Eukaryota > Metazoa > Mollusca > Gastropoda > Planorbidae > Bulinus > Bulinus truncatus. The sequence goes on from JAGDYQ010000323.1 coordinate 441,055, forward strand.
TGATGTGCGTGCACGCTATCAGTTAAATGCTGTATCGTTCGTAAAATATGACAACATTTCAAATTATAGACGGCTAACTATCAAACAACTTTGGAATTTTAAAGCTGAATAAAAATTCTGCTGTGAAAAAAATTTTGAGCCGAAGCCGCCAGATTTTTTCGGTTCTGGCCACGGCAACGGCTTTAGCAAAAATAAGTTGTTCCACGGCTTCTCGGCTCCGGCTCCGTCTCGGCTCCGCAAGCCTGCATATGACACATGCTTTGACAATTGCTACGTCGAATGCTATGACATATGCTACGACACATGATATGACACATTTTAAGACACATGCTATGACACATTTCACGACACATGCTACGACACTTGCTACAACACATAATACGACACTTGCTGAGACACATGCTACGACACATTCTACGACACATGCTACGACCCATTCAACGACACATTGCCCGAGACCTGCAACAACACATGCTACGACAATGCTATGACACATGCTACGACACATTCAATGACACATGCTTTGACACATGCTATGACACATGAAATCACACATGCTACGAAACATGCTACGGCACATGCTATGATAAGGCTACGACACATGCTATGACATATTCTACAATACATGCTACGACACATGATATGACACAATTCAAGATACACTCTATGACACATTCCACGACACATGCTACGACAAATGCTCTTACGCATGCTACGAAACATGCTATGGCACATTTCACGACACATGCTTCGAATCATGCTACAACAATACTACGACAGTTTCTACAACACATAATGCAACACTTGCTGAGACACATTCTACGACACATTCTACGACACATGCTATGATCCATTCCACGACACATGCTATGACCCATTCAACGACACATTGCCCGATACCTGCTTCAACTCATGCTACGACACATGCTACGACAATGATATGACACACGATACGACACATTCAATGACACATGCTATGCCACATGCTTTGACACATGCTATGACACATGTTACGACACATGCTATGGCAATACTATGATAAGGCTACGACACATGCTATGACATATTCTACAATACATGCTACGACACATGATTTGACACATTTCAAGATACACGCTATGACACATTTCACGACACATGCTACGCCAAATGCTATGACACATGCTACGAAACATGCTATGACACATTCTATGACATATGCTATGACACATGTTATGACACATTCAATGACAGATACTTTGACACATACTATGACACTTGCTGAGACACATGCTACGGCATATGCTACAACACATGCTATGACACATTCCAGGACACATACTATGACACAGTCTACTACACATGCTATGACACATTACATGACACATACTACAGCACATGCTTTGGCGAATGCTACGGCTATTGGTTAAATAAATTTTACCTTAAATTCCACGTTGGCATCTTCGCTGACTAAAAGAAAAAAAACAATACAATTTTAAAACGAAACGCAATGAATTATTCTGTAAACTAAATATTTGTATAGTTTCTGTGTCAACTGAAAAAAGTTCCATTTCATAATATATACATATTTAAGGATGTATGTAAACACGAGGTATTTTTATTCTTGAATACAAAAAAAGATTAACAATGTTTCGCTGACACTCATATATTAATGTCAGTGTCGAAATAATACAACTGAAGTTTTTTGCAACGCAAGGAACATTAGGCGTCAATCAATGAGGGGGAGGGGGTAGGCCCGTAGAGTGCGGGGGGCCGGGCCCCCTGCGTTTTGTCTGGCCCCCTCTGCTTTTTTGTTCTATTTAGTAAAATGTATTATCTGGTCCCCCTGCTATTGTCTGGCACCTGCTGTAGAATGCCTGGCCCCTGCTTTAGAATTTTCACACTACGGGGCTAGGGGGGATAATCTCTATGGGTGTTCTGCATTCAACAATCCCCCCCCCCCCCAGCACAGGTTGATAGTACACAAGTTAAGATATTTGCATGAAATACAATTAGAATAAATGTGTTAAATTCGATTTGGGTAAATATAAAACATCAGCATTAAAAAACAAGCAATTAAGCCTGTTCCATTCTGGACACAGGACGTGTTAGCGCATTTTCATGTTATCTTTCAGTAAATATTTGTAAATTTTGGAAATGTTTATAAATTCAATTGTGTAATGCATATATCTGAAAAAAGATATTAAAAGGACAAGTAAGTCATGTTGAATAACTGTTACAAAAATAAATAATGATTACACCCCTTTGATTAGCTTTTATTATTTATATTTAAAATATAAGCAAAACGGTACATATTTTAGCCCTGAGAGGTCAAATCGCGAAATGGAGAAAAAAAAATTTCTTGGAAGGCCAAGACCTACAAAATGATATATAGATCATGGGTCTAGGACTTATGGTTGCTGAGATCTAGGGTGATGACAGACAGACAGACAGACAGACAGACAGACAAAACGGGGACAATAGAGCATTTTTTTTCGAAAATGATCTAAAAAATTAAAAATCCAGCTTTGATTCCACTAATATAGTCATACATAATCGTGAGAAAGGCAAGTCACACATATATTTACTAAAAATCAATGAAGAAAATGCATCCTGCTTGCGTTGTGTAATAATGAATTACATAGATATATTATAGGCCAGTCCACTTGTCACGTAAATAGCAGTTACAAGTTCCAATCGAAACTGAAGCGGTAAACTGAATGGCTATATTGATTGTTGACTTCCCTAATTGTGTAATTGTTACTAATTATAAATGCTGTTTGCTGTAACAATTAGTTTTTATCGTTTGTAAAACTCTTTACCAGGATAATGAAAAACAATCCAGGATTTACCAAAGTGTTTTTTTTTATAAATCTACTGTGTATACCTTACTTAACGTATAGAGAGGAAAGACTTTAGCAATGCAATGTGAGTGACGTACTGTCGGATATCGCCACTGGTCGGCACGTTCTTTAAAGTTTAGTTCAGTGTTCATCCCCGTCCACCAAGTGGTTACCACGACCACTACTGGGCTTCTGACATTTCGATAATATATTCCTGTCTTCCCACCGCATCGCACCCCACCCGACATCTATTGGGCTTCTGGCACTTTGATGGTGTATTACTGTCTTCCCACCTCATTGTACCCCACCCGACATCCATTGGGCTTCCGACACTTCGATGGTATATTTATGTCTTCCCACCTCATCGCACCCCACCCGACATCTATTGGGTTTCTGACACTTCGATGGTATATGTATGTCTTCCCATCTCATTGCACCCCACCCGACATCGATAGGGCTTCTGACACTTCGATGGTATATGTATGTCTTCCCACCGCATCGCACCCCACCCGACATCTATTGGGCTTCTGACACTTCGATGGTATATGTATGTCTTCCCATCTCATTGCACCCCACCCGACATCCATTGGGCTTCCGACACTTCGATGGTATATTTATGTCTTCCCACCTCATCGCACCCCACCCGACATCTATTGGGTTTCTGACACTTCGATGGTATATGTATGTCTTCCCATCTCATTGCACCCCACCCGACATCGATAGGGCTTCTGACACTTCGATGGTATATGTATGTCTTCCCACCTCATCGCACCCCACCCGACATCTATTGGGCTTCTGACACTTCGATGGTATATGTATGTCTTCCCACCTCATTGCACCCCACCCGACATCTATTGGGCTTCTGACACTTCGATGGTATATGTATGTCTTCCCATCTCATTGCACCCCACCCGACATCCATTTGGCTTCCGACACTTCGATGGTATATTTATGTCTTCCCACCTCATCGCACCCCACCCGACATCTATTGGGTTTCTGACACTTCGATGGTATATGTATGTCTTCCCACCGCATCGCACCCCACCCGACATCTATTGGGCTTCTGACACTTCGATGGTATATGTATGTCTTCCCACCTCATTGCACCCCACCCGACATCTATTGGGCTTCTGACACTTCGATGGTATATGTATGTCTTCCCATCTCATTGCACCCCACCCGACATCCATTTGGCTTCCGACACTTCGATGGTATATTTATGTCTTCCCACCTCATCGCACCCCACCCGACATCTATTGGGTTTCTGACACTTCGATGGTATATGTATGTCTTCCCACCGCATCGCACCCCACCCGACATCTATTGGGCTTCTGACACTTCGATGGTATATGTATGTCTTCCCACCTCATTGCACCCCACCCGACATCTATTGGGCTTCTGACACTTCGATGGTATATGTATGTCTTCCCACCTCATTGCACCCGACCCGACATCTATTGGGTTTCTGACACTTCGATGGTATATGTATGTATTCCCACCTCATTGCACCCCACCCGACATCTATTGGGCTTCTGACACTTCGATGGTATATGTATGTCTTCCCACCTCATTACACCTCACCCGACATCTATTGGGCTTCTGACACTTCGATGGTATATGTATGTCTTCCCATCTCATTGCACCCCACCCGACATCCATTGGGCTTCTGACACTTCGATGGTATATTTCTATCTTCCCACCTCATCGCACCCCCACTCGACTATATTTTTGTCAAAGCTTCCCTCCCCCTTTTTCGCGCATTTTTTAAAAAATGTTCATATGATTAACAGTTAGTATAAACAATATTATTCACTAGAATTTTGTGTCTATTGAATTATTGTCTGCAGGTGAGGGAGGACGATGATTATTTAGTCGCACAATTCCGAAGGAAATGCACCAGAATAAATAAAATGGATATTAATTTCATGTTTCTTGGGCGGTCCAGTACAATTTTATTTACGGATTTGTACCGGACCCCAGCACAGGTTGGGGACTACTGTATTCAATCAGTACAGTGTAAGATAAATATAATTTTGCTTCAATACGATACAAATTTTTCAAACCAATTTAGCTACAATCTGATTATTAAAACCTCTTTAAAAAATAAAAGTAAAGTAACAGTTTAAAATGTATCCTTAGATTTATATGCATGAATGTAAATCTATTAATTTAATTATGTTATCTCATTAATAGTCTTATGGTGATGTTCAATCTAATGCTGAAAAACAAATCTGACCTCTGGTTACCCCCCCCCCTTTTCACCAACCCATTCCCCCCACCCAACGCCGTTTTTTTCCGAGCAACCAAGTGGGTAAAAAAATGGATACATGGTGAGAATTTCACGGTTTCACTACTATGTGAAAGCAACGTTCTTGCGTTCTAGTTTTTTTATCTTATTACGATATAAAAAAAAACGGTAGCCAGTTGGTCGGTTAAGGGAATTCGGCTAACTATAAAATTGTATAAAAGACATTTTAAAGCGAACATTTTGAAACTACCTTACTAAGTGATTCAACTTTCCGCCTTTATCCAATAAAAAAAAGTTTCAAATTTCCAGTAAAGAAAATCTACACTTTAGGTAAGTAGGCATTCATATACCTGTGCATTTTGTAATGCATATAAGCTTCGATTGAATGAAAGTTTTAAATTTTAGTTTTTATTTTTTATTGAAAATCCCCCCTCCACCCTACAATTGTTAACTTCCATGTATTTATCTTCTCCAAAGTATTTCTTCTTTACCCACTTTTATTTAATTACATGTATTATTCTTCCTCCCAGATAACATTCTTTAATTACTGTTGCTCAGTCGTATCTACTTTTGCTTTATAGTATCTACTGTTGCTGTATTATATCTATTGTTGCTGTATTTGTTTGTACTGTTTCTTTGTTGTAACTATTATGCTATATAGTATGATGTATAGTATCTACTGTTTCTGAATAATGATAGTATATATTGTTACTGTAATGTATCTACGTTTTCTCTATTGTATCAACTGTAGCTATATTGTATTCACTGCACTTGTATCTGTTGTTGCTGTATTGTATCAGACAGCTTCCAGGTACGAACAGGAGTCAGACAAGGATGCTTGCTTTCCCCATTCCTTTTCCTACTGACTATAGACTGGACTATGAAGAAATCCACCAGGGAAAGAAGAAATGGAATTCAATGGACTTTGCTAAACCAGCTGGACGACATGAACTTTGCAGATGACCTTGCTCTCCTTACACATAGCTATCAACAGATGCAAGAGAAAACTAATCTAGTGAATGCCATTGCAAAGGAGGTCGGTCTTAGCATACACATGGCCAAAACCAAGATCCTGAAAATTAACTCCACCAGCACGAATGCAGTCACCCTAAACGGAAGTAAGCTGGAGGAAGTAGAGTCATTTACTTATCTCGGTAGCATCATAGATCTGCAGGGTGGAACAGATGCGGATGTCAAAGCAAAGATCGGAAAAGCAAGAGCCGCCTTTATCCAGCTCAAGAACATCTCGAATTCCAAAGAGCTGTCTTTGAACACCAAAATTCGCCTGTTCAATACCAAGGTAAAGTCAGTCCTATTATATGGAGCTGAGACCTGGAGGATTACAAAGACAACCATTAAAGAGTCCAGACCTTTATCAACAGTTGCCTTAGGAAAGTTCTTCAAATACGATGGCCTGACACCATCACCAATGTCATTCGCATTCGTAGCCTTTTAGAGCGAACCGGCCAAATTTCAATAGAAGAGATCAGGAAGAGGAGGTGGGGATGGATAGGCCACACATTACGAAATCCGGCAAGCAACATCACTAGGCAAAAATTGAGTTGGAATTCTCAAGGAAAAAGAAAGAGAGGCCGGCAAAGAAACACCTTGATGCGAGAATTTGAAGCGGACATCACCAGGATGGGGTTCAGCTGGAAGCAGCTGGAGAGAATGGCTCAGAACAGAAGTCACTGGAGATCTTGAGTTGGTGACCCATACTCTGATAGGAGTGACGGGCAATTATGATGATGAATTATCTCATAATAAATATAATTTTACATGTTCCAGGTTTCCGTGAAAATAGTTCATCAAAGCAGCTTTCGCCAACCCTGTTATCAATACAAAGGCAAGAAACGTTAATTATCTATGTTCAGAAAACCAAAAGATCTGATATGTGTAATACGCAATAAGTAGCTGTAACTCTATAGGGAGATAAATACAAGACAGATTAACACAGAAATTAGCCAGGAAAAGACATTACAACGCAGCCAGAGGAAGATATTATGAAGAGAGAAGATAAGATACATCAAAATGTAAGGAAAAGGTTTAAACTTAAACACTGTATACTATTTCCCATTCAAATTAAAAAAAAAAAGTATAGCCGATAAATAAAAATAAAACCACATCTCCTCTAATTTCAGATATATTCAGGTATAGGGCATCACCACTATATGCTCAAATTGATGTCCAAATTGAAAGAGGCATTATTTTTATTCACACATTGGCCAGAGTGAGGACATCAACAAACACGTTTATCAGACTCCACTTGCCACGCAGCAAATTATTCAGCAGTTTCAATTTTTTTTGTTGATTTCAGAGTACTTAATAATTCTTGTCAACATTAGTAAATCATTAATTGGTGCATCACTGGACATAGAACATGAAATTCATGCAGACACGTAAATATGACTGGCAATTACACACAATTCTGTCAAATTCTTAGTTTTAGATACAGTCAGTTTGAATTCGTCTCTGAACAGAAACAATTTCAAACAGTATATAACTTTGGCCATATTATAATAGGCCCATGTAACACGAAAGCAGTACTGACTTTGACACTGTTGAGCTACCAATATATATTATCAAAATGCATTTAAATTTTGCCAATTTTATTCTTATAACATTACTAACACATTTTGGGGGTGGCAGGATAAAAACTCAGAAATTTTTGTTTGAGAGGCACAAAAAATATATATATATATATATATATATATATATATATATATATATATATATATATATATATATATGAGAACGATAGAGAGAGACCTATATAAAACATTACAAAGATATTATTTAAAAGTATTCCAATGAAACATTTCACACTTTACCTTTTGCATTTCTATAAATAATGTAATAGTTACTGTGGTCAACCTTTTTTTTACCCTCCTGTATAGAATTCACTGTGCAGCTAGTATCATATAGGCAGGTGCATATTGTCAATATAAAACACACATACACGCACACAGATACACACATATAGATATTTATATATTTAAATCTTAGGTAGCAGCTGGCTAGTCTATTTACATTTTCTCACTGAAAAATGTTTATCCTAAATATCCTCAATTCTTACACAGGTTTTCATTACATCCGTCATTGCCTTGTTCACTTGACATTGTAACACTCCTAAAATGGTTGGCATTTTTAGGTGTTCTATTTAAATTCTATTATACTAGTTTAGTCTTATAAATCTCAACACACGAACAAACATGTAACCAAAGAAAATATTAAAAACAAAGTGGTTGTTGTTTTTTTTGGTGTACATTTATAATGAAAAAAAAAAAACTTGCATCAATTTGGAATGGAAATATTTTTAGGTTCGGGATGATGTTTCCAGGGCCGGTGTTTCGAATTGAGGGGCCCAATTAAACGGAGGCTTGCGAGAGGCCCATCTTCTAATCTTTTAAAGCCTACGACAAGTGCCATGGCTGAAAGTAATATGCTAAATGTAAATTGCGGGGCCCCTACCAGGTTTCGGGGTCCAATTTGGAGCAATCAGCCTAAGGCCTGCCTTGCTAGGTTACGTCATCTTTTATTTACTGAGTTGGCAGTTTCCCGGAAGAAGAAAAGTGGGACTCCTTTCTCAGTAATTTAAGATTCTCTGGCCCTGGCGTTGAATGTTATTTCTTTGTGGTAAAACATTTGTTTAGTGCTAATATAGTTATGTGTTGTAAAAACATTTGTTTAGTGCTAATATAGTTATGTGTTGTAAAAGCATTTGTTTAGTGCTAATATAGTTATGTATTGTAAAAACATTTGTTTAGTGCTAATATAGTTATGTGTTGTAAAAACATTTGTTTAGCGCTAATATAGTTATGTGTTATAAAAACATTTGTTTAGTGCTAATATAGTTATGTGTTATAAAAACATTTGTTTAGTGCTAATATAGTTATGTGTTATAAAAACATTTGTTTAGTACTAATATATTTATGTGTTATAAAACATTTTTAGTAGTAAAATAGTTATGTATTATAAAACATTTGTTTTGTGCATCTATAGTTTTGGGTTGTAAAGCATGCAATTGTAGTTCAGTATTGTAAAATGCGTTTTTAGTAATAATGTTGCTCTGTACCATAAAATATGTGTTAAGTACAACTGTAGTTGTGCGTTGCTAACCAGTAATTACTTCTGGCTTAAAACTTGTTTTGACCAACAATGAAACTATGATAAAGACATTTCATGTACTAATGATTTTTTTTCCAACAACAATGCTACCTTATGTGTTTTATTTAAGAAAACAAGGTGTGTATGTATTTTACCGAATGAATGTTCAGGTTACAACAACTGGCTGCAAACTCTTTTTTGATAACTGTGTATTGTCGTTTAGCGGAATCTCGACCATTTATATAGATCGCCATATTGTTATTTTATTGCATGTCCAGGTGTTCATGTTTAGGCACTGTGGAAATGCTGCACTCCTGTTTTCTACTTTATGTTATCGTTAACATTGTTTTCTTTTATTTTTACTTGTGGAATATATTTAGTTATCTTATTAACTAATTCCAGGTCTCTAAAAAAATAATGCCTATGAAACTGTCTTCATCACAGTTTTAGCAGTGATGTGTTTGTAGTACACATCTCGCATACAGATAGTCACTGGTAGTAAGTAATTTCGATGCTGCAAGTAAAGAGAGCACTGTCTCTATCAGGCTTGCGGAGTCGCCATTATACCCCGGCTCGGCTCCGGCTCCCTATTAAGATAATATCACAAAAGACATAATGTGAGCAATTGTGTCACGCAAACATGCCGCTATATAAAAGTTATGCAAATTTTGCCGCGTTCACTACCACCGACAGGAACTTGAAAAATATACGAATTGTCGGTTTTACTAAAAAAAAAACATTTCGGTGCATCCAGAATCATATTATTATTTTCGACTGAGGTTTCCTAGTCGCCATTTTCATAGTTAATAAAATGTTATTTCAATGATCCAATTAGCAAATAGTAAAATGATAAATTATTTAAAATTTTTATAGACATCAATATTTATATGTATTATTTATAAATTCGATGTGACTATTCGGATCCGGTCTAAATAAAGTCCGATTATAATTCGGACCCGTGGCTAATGTGCACTTAGCTTGGTTATGTAAAAGTATTATTATTGTTTTTTTTGGTAATTTTATGATATTTTTTTTTTAAATTTTATGATTTGATCTTTACTCAGTGGCTAGGTTTTCAACTAAAAAGACGGGTTCCGTCTATAAATGTGCGCATGCGCGACAGTCGCAATTATTTGTGTTTGGGTCCGTCCATAGATATCTAAGTGTGTGTCTAAGCCAACAGAGTCTGGTTAAACAATTTGATTCAAATAACAAACAAAAATCTTTACCCCTAGACACCCTTTAAATAAAGCCTTATACATATATCTATTTTATCTACCAATGGCGGTCAAATAACATACGAAATGGCGCGTTATATTTTTCGTCGTAGCGAAAATTTACTTGTAAATGATTGATACAACCTTATATTTAACAAAATAATATGCGATTTAAAAATTTCGGCGGGTAAACAAGATTTAAAACGAATACAAAACGATTCTCATTACAGATTTCTTGTTTGTGTTGATGTGCGTGCACGCTTTCATTTAAATGATGTTACTGTTGTAGCGTTCGTAAAATATGACAATATTTTAAATTGTAGGAGGCAAACAATCAAATTTGGTATTTTAAAGCTAAAAAAATTATGCTGTAAAACATATTGAGAAAGGGTAGTGTGGCAGCACATTTTGACAAAAAAGAAAGGGCACAGAAATAGTAGTCATAACAACAAGTAAAACCCGACAAGCATCTTGATCCGATCTGCAGTATATTCAACTCCGTTCATTTACATCGAATACATTTACATTTAATTTATGTTAGTTCATATAGAGTATAGGTATTTTAAACACTCCATTTGTCTGAATTTGTTCCATTCCTTCAATCACATTAAGAACCCATTCAGTTGTTATAAATCTAAATCTGTGATTTTTCATCATAATATATTTCACACTGCTCTTTTGCGTTCATCTCAGTTGTACATGAAAGGTCAAGGTTGATGAAATAAAAAGATACATTGGTAAGTGGTGATCTGTAAATGTCAAACTGCAGAGAAGAAGGTTAGGACAATGACTGGCCTATACATTATGTACATGTACACATAGCAATTAAGCAATTAGTAGCTGGAGAGAAATCACTAATCATTAAAGTAACTTAGGCTTTGGTCTACATCAAAAGATATGTCAGAGTACTCGGGTTGTAATTTTATATACGAAATATGGAGCAACCAATTCAGTATATGAATCAATGAATCTTTTATGCTGGGATGTTGATGAAGATTTTTGTCATTGATTTACTATGTCCGCAAATCACTGCACTACAGCCATATCTATGACTACGGCTATATCTATGACTACAGTTTTGATGCTTGGAAGTTCATAAAGGGTCATTCCGAGTATGCAAAATACTGTAATGAAATCAAGGCAGGGACTACAGACAATGATAACATTTGGTGTTTCAGACTTAATCTTAGTGAAGATAGAAAAATGTGTGAAGACATTACATATACAATAGATGAAGTGATCTTACCCACTAATTAAACATGAAATTTTTACCAATTTCAGAACGGTTGAACAGGTTGCCTTAATGGCTAGCTTCTACTCTGCGGATAGTGTGGTGGCCGAATAAATAAGAACCGAATAGTCAACACTGTAAAAAAAAAACTTATTGAAGAGCTGCCTACCGTTATTATTATTTGAGGGCTGGATATGGGTTCTTTTTTTCCCTTTCCAGTTTTTTTTTTTTTTAAACTTTGTATTTTTGTGTGCGGGGGGAGGGGGTGAGGTAGGGAGTGGGTCAAACTGACGTAATTTTACTAAAGGGTGGTCACCCAGAGCTTAATATTCGTTGACAAAGGTGGGGGGGGGGTATGTTGGGCCGGGAAGGGGGTGGGGGTTGGGTGGTCAAACAATGGCTAACAAAAATGTTGACGCAATAAATGGGCGAGCCCTTGTGTGACATTAACTTACTACGTGACACACTTGATTATTGGTTTCTACCACCTCCCGCCATCAAACCCTGTACCATTTTATTCCAACCTTCATCTTCGCACTTCACACTTTACGATATCTCCCCCAGGAGATGAATGATAAATGAGTTGCTTCTTACCGGAAGTTCTTTGGTTAAAAGATGTTACTTTCTGTAAACACTAACATTAATATTTACATTATTGTTCTCATTTATTCTAAAAATCAATCAGTTGTAAACAAATAGATCTTCATATGTATACATTTTTAACTTCAGCTCCACAGATAAACTAACTGGAGTTTTACTAGACTAATGGCTACTTACGCCCTGACCTACTTGCACTGCCATATTTATCTTTGCGGGCAAAATTTTTCTTCGGGGTCCACATTTGAGTTTGGTGGGCCCACATCGACCTATAGTGGACCACATTGAGTGTCGTGGATCACATTTTAAATTCGTTGGATACCTTAAGAGCCGTGAGCTTTGTGGGCGCCGAAGCAACGGAACGGCAGCATCTCCCATCTCCCCCAATCCACCAGTCACTTCTCTTCAGGTCCAGAGAACAAGTACATCAGTGGGTCTCCAACCTTCTTCTCCACACGGTCAAGGTCAACGTTACATGATTTAACCGGGGCCCCGATGATGAGTGAGAGAGAGAGAGAGAGAGATAGAGAGAGGGTGTTGATTATTTCTTTTTGATATTGTCTTCATTTACAAAGTCACTGCCACTCACAGCCGGTCAGCCCCCCGGTTAACCCCACGTCCATGGAAAGTCGCACAATTCCGAGAGAAATACACCACAGCAGATGAAAAAGGAAATTTTCTCACGTTTCTTGGGTGGCCGTTACCATTGGACCGGTACATTGCTTTTGATGGCCAAAGGTCAACGCATCAAGAAGAAACCCAGATTTGAGGCCAATGTTTTAGCCTGATGACCCATACTGCTATTGACGACTTTTTGTTAGCCTAGTTTGCCTAACTCCCTAAAAGGATCTGATAAATACATAAATAACAACAATTAAACTTTAGAACTAAAGGCAAAACAGAATTAGTATTCTGATTCTATGTAAAAAAAAATGCAGTCTCTTTAGTCTCTCTCTTAAAAATACAGTAATGCCTTTTCATTACAATCATTCTCTTTCACTTAAAAAACTTCTTTTTCAGTCTATAACTTTATAACACAATTTTTTTTTCATAATCATTGCGGGTGCATCGACTTTTTAGGTGATACTTGACCCCATGATCCTAATCTATATGAGTTCACGTTAATTGAAGATACTTCAAGTGATCAAGTAATTTTAATCTATTTAACAATGTATAAACTGTATATTAGCATCTGGCGTGTCTATGGAACAAAGTAAACAAATACGTATACGTTTGTTTAAATTGATTTTAATTTTTTTTTTTTAAATTAACAGAAAAATAAGAAATATTTATGATAGGCCTACATAGTACATAAGCAATAGATTCTGAAAGTGACGCATTGAAGTACTTATGTACGGCAGATGCCGCCCTTTATTGGCGGGCGGAGGCTACACAAGTGTAAACAAAAATTTGGCCGCCTTCATGTTCTCTTAGCAAGTTACATCACTATAACATTTTGATTAAACAAGATTTTTTTCTCTGTAGCAGATTAAGGTCGGTGTGGTGGGGGGGGGGGGGAGTCCGAGTACAGATAAAATAATGGTCACTCTTGGAATTTACTTGTGTTAATTATGGTTTTTTTTTTTGTGGGGCCCTTAAGTGCTTGGGTTGTGACGGGTGGCCGGGTGATGTAGATGGTCGAATGTCGACCAGAGAGAGTCATTGGCTCAATCCTCAGTGACACCTTGGTCATTTGTAGAGGCCCTGGTGAAAAGGTACACCCACATATTATATATTATACAGATAGCGGATCGTTATATGCCAGAGATGAGCGGACTTTTCCGAATCCGCGGACTGACAGCGGACGATTCGTATGGTCAAGTTGCGGACTGACGCGGATCTTCTTTAGCGTTACCATAAAAAAAATTTCAAGTAATTTAAACAGCTAAATTTCAGCGATGCGGACGCGCGGACTGACTGCGGACCAATGTTGTAAGATTCTGCAGACGCGGACGCTGATCATTGATAGAAATCCATGGACGGACGCGGACGCTATATTTCAAGATTCGCACACCTCTGTTATATACATAGTTCTCGGTTATGTAATAAAAACTCCCGCGCCATTGTTGTTATTCGCTTTTGTTTCCAATGACGTTTTCCATTCATATATATATATATATATATTTTAACAGCCACTTTGCCTATGGTTGTAAGGTAACACTATACCATTAACAAGACAGAACACTCTTCCACTGTTTTAGATCGGGATGTAGAATGATAATACAGTACTTGTGGGAAAGGAGTGTGTGAAGAGAGATTATTCATTGGAGAATGTGTAACTTACGTAGGTAAAAAAGTGTAACTTGGATAAAGCTGTGTTGACTCATAAAGAAGTACCATAGTACGAGCTTAGTAGAATATTAGCATAAAATGTGTAACTTACGTAGAAATAAAAATTGTAACTTTGATAAAGCTCCTTTTTTTGCCATGTTTGTTGATTTAGGCATTTATATCAAGTCAAGTTGTATATTTACAACCTTCGGCATATATATATACATATATATAGTTGTGATATAGTTTTCAGCTGGCTTATTCTTTTAATTAATACACTCTGTGAGCCACGCCTCTTTTACAGCTAGTTAGAATGTAGGTCATTTAACAAGCTCAAACAAAATGCAGAGTTTCTATTGGATAGAACTATGGCCTACATGTTACATTCTTTTTTTTTTCTCCTTTTTATTTTTAGATTGTGCACTGTTCACATTCGTATTAACTGTAAACAAAACCATGAAAAGCAAGACGACCCAAACATCACATTAGTATTAATATAATATTCCATCCATCAAACATCTTTGAACATCGAATCATCATCAGTTATAGTGAGCAAGCATAAGGTAAGACCGAAGTAAGATTGGGAATTTTTTGTCGTTGTTTGTAAAACATTTTTTTTTTAAATTTTATTCGAAACTTCAACTTGTATGGGGAAATGTAAGCCTGAGTGTGTATAACGGAATGTAAACAATGAAGTTACCCGTTTGATTTCCTGTGGCCAATTGGCTTTAATATGTTCTTTATTTAATGATTGTCTTTTAATTATTCGCATTGCGTTGCAAACAATGAAGTTACCCGTTTGATTTCCTATGGCCAATTGGCTTTAATATGTTCTTTATTTAATGATTGTCTTTTAATTATTCGCATTTCGTTGCAATCAAACATTTGTTACACTGGTTACATGATAATTAAGCGCAATATCTAATCACTGGCAGTTAATTTAAAAACAAACAAACATGGCCTAATCAGATTATGCCCTTCATGATTCAAGACACTAACGATGGATGTCTAATTAAATATCCAGACACTATTGATGATTGTCTATCCAAATATCCAGACGCTATTGATGGCTGTCTATCCCAATATACATACACTATTACGGCTGTCTATCCAAATATCCCGACACTATTATGGCTGTATATCCAAATATCCAGACACTATTATCTGTCTTGTCAATAGGACAGATTTTTCTGTCCCATCCTACCCCATCCCATGGTAATATATGTATATTCCGTCCCATGATAATATTCAGTTATGGAATGCCGTTGAAATACAAAAAAAAAAAAAGAAATGTATGACAGTTTAGTGTCTACTGGATTGTACTACATACACAAACACGTAAAACGACATAATTTAATAATTTTGATATTGTAGTTATTCAATACTATTTGAATAAAAAGTTTAATCGTAATACGAAATACCGGAATACGACAATTTAGTGACTCTCTTATTCTGTTTCTGAGTCACCCTGGTCATTCAGCACACAATCGATTTCCACTCGTGATCCACTGTCTCTACCGATTCAGTTAATCCAGGTAATCCCTGAAGCTTTTCCACAATTTTAATCTTACGTGAAAATATGATATACACAGAGTTTATAACGATAGCTGGTGACATCGTTTTCGTAACTTACTCAACAGCAATCCTGCTGCACTAAACAAGCGCTCTACTGCTGTTGATGACACTGATATCGTCAAAACAATTTTCGCACTTTCTTTTAGCAGTGGAAATTTATGTTCATTTTTTCCAGTTATTTAACGGTTGTGAAGTCGGTTGCATTAGTTGTTGAAACATGATGATTTCATCCTCAAGGCATTTGTTTTTGGGGTCATCCAGCTTAAGTACTTTGTTTGGTGGAGGATTGAGTCAAAATCACTTTTCGGCTTTTGATCTTAAGTCGACAATTCCCGAAATTGCACAATATGGATAATGTACCATATTTTGAAACACTTTTTGAAACAGCAGTTTGGCCAATTTTCCTTGCTCCAAAAAAAAAAAAAAAAGAACGAGTCACTGTTTGGCGTGATATAGTGTTATCAAGTCCAACACAGGAAAACAAAAAGCACTGGATAAAAGAAGAGACATGGAAAAAAATCGAAGACAGGAAACGGGCAAAACAAATGGTAAACCAAGCAAAAACAAGGAGGCATAAACAGCTCACCCAACAAGAATACAACACAACCTCAAAAGCAGTCTAAAAAATGCTCAGAAAGGATAAAAGAACCTTCTACAACAGAATGGCAGAACGAGCAGAAGAGGCAGCAGGGAAAAATGACATGAAACAGCTGTACAAAATCACTAAAATCCTGAGTGGCAAGAAATCAAATTATCACGTACCAGTACGAGACAAACAAGGCAAGCTCCTCTCTTCCATTGATGACCAACTTAAGAGATGGAAAGAATATTTCCAGGAAATGTTGAACAGACCAACCCCTCTGAATCAACCTGTCCTTATTACAGGTAAAACACTGAATATAAACATAGAAGAGATATCCAAAGAAGAAATATGGAAGGCACTACGCCAGATGACGACAGGTAAAGCAGCAGGCACCGACAATATACCACCCGAAGTCCTAAAAGAAGGAGAAACTGGAATTGTTGACCAACTTCATAATATATTTAATAAAATTTGGTCAACCGAAACTCCTCTTGCAGAATGGAAAAAAGGCCTACTGATCAAGATCCCAAAGAAAGGAGATCTATCACAATGTGATAAATGGCGAGGAATCACCCTACTCTCGGTGCCAAGCAAAGTATTTAGCAGAATACTACTCACCAGAATATAAGAAGCTTGCGACAGCCTCCTAAGAGAGGAACAGGCTGGGTTCAGAAGAGGAAGGTCATGCATTGACCAGATTGCCACTCTACGTATCGTCATTGAACAAACTATTGAATGGCAATGCCCTCTCTATGTCACATTTGTAGACTTTGAAAAGGCCTTCGATAGCATTGACAGAGAGACAATGTGGACAATCATGAGGCACTATGGTATACCAACCAAGATAATAACCATCATTAAAAACCTCTACTTAAACTTCACATGCCAAGTAGTACACAATGGTAGAGTATCAGAGGAATTCAGCATTACAACTGGAGTCAAGCAGGGATGCCTCCTTTCACCACTTCTGTTTCTTCTGGTTCTAGACTGGGTAACCAGAGAGTCTTATGCTGACTCTGGTAAAGGAATCCAGTGGAACCTGGTGAAGAGGCTAGTAGACCTAGAGTTCGCAGACGACCTGGCCATACTGTCCCACAAATTACAAGACATGCAAGAGAAAGTCTCAGCCCTGGATAGTACTGGACATAGAGTTGGTCTCAAGATAAACCAGCAAAAAACAAAGATTCTGAAAATCAACCAACAACAAGATGGCACAATAGAAGTAGGGAATCAAAGTCTACAACAGGTAGAAAACTTTGTATACCTAGGGAGTGTGGTCAGTATAACAGGAGGAACAGACGAAGACATAAAACGTAGAATAAACCTGGCATGCCAAGCATTCGCTAATCTAAAAGCCGTCTGGAGATCCACATACATTTCTTCTAAAACCAAATTAAGAATCTTTAACACCAATGTGAAATCTGTCCTACTCTATGGGTCTGAAACTTGGAAAACAACAGAGACAACAAGTAATCGACTACAGACCTTCATCAACAGATGTCTAAGGAACATAATGAAAGTAAAGTGGTATGACAAGTTAGAGAACACCAAATTGTGGGAGAAGTGTGGACAGAGATCCATTGTGCAACAAACTCTAGAGAGAAAGTGGAAATGGATTGGACACACTCTTAGAAAAGATACAAACAACAGAACCAGGCAGGCCTTAGACTGGAATCCTCAAGGCAAACGTCACAGAGGAAGACCCAAGCGCAGATGGAGACGCAGTATACTAGATGAGACCGGGCGATCAGGGAAGAGCTGGGAAGAGCTTAAAAAACTTGCTAGAGATCGTGACAAGTGGCGAGCTTTCACAGAGGCCCTATGTTCCACAAGGAACTAAAAGGAAACATGATGATGATGATGATATACCTTATTAGCAGCATGAGTGGATCTTGCAAAAGAGTTAGCAGCATCTGATATAATGTCACACCCAGCCGAAATGTATACCCTTGAATGTGATGTAATTAGTTCATTAACTGTTTTTGCCACGCATTTTACAAAATTGGTGGTTGGTTCTTTACTTCCGGCTGCCTGGCTTCAAACATCTTTTGATGTTACTGTTACTAGAACTTGCGGGGCCACAATTCATGCTGTGCTGTACTGCAAATCCATAACCACTTTGATTAGCCCATTTTTCATTAATAAACTT
The DNA here is from genome assembly GCA_021962125.1 of Bulinus truncatus. NCBI lineage: Eukaryota > Metazoa > Mollusca > Gastropoda > Planorbidae > Bulinus > Bulinus truncatus. Next base: position 459,855 of record JAGDYQ010000323.1, read on the forward strand.
ATACCAACTGTATAGATTTTCGCACTTTGCACAGCAAAGAAATGGTGTTAAAATACCGTGGGATATTTTAACTGCTTTAACATCACCAGTTGAAGACTTTACATATTCTTGTGGAACATCGTTCAAGTAGCATCCGCCGTCACTCAACATCTTAGCAACAACGGCTTTAGTAAGATCGTGGAACTTATAGTTTTTGTTGGCCATTTGGGGTACTGTAAGTTTACACAGATACACTCAGTTACCCGTGAGTCTAAAAGACTGCATTCGCGAATTATTTGAAATTAAGACTACGATATTTTACACACTACAAATGATTTATAATAATAGTAGTTCTTTCGTACAGTATCTATTGCCTACATTTCGACCAAATTTGGCCATTCAACAGCAAAACAACGTCGATTACAGCAGATTACAACCAGTTTCATATTTACAAATCGCCAACGACACCAATCATCAACTACAACAATGGCTGACTTGCATCGCGCATGCGCAATATGATTTTAATAATTGTTGTATGCGTCACGCCGCGACAATAGGACGTTGGGACAGTCTGATTACTGGCGTAACGGTTGTGCCTCCGCTACATGCAAGCGGTAAACAAATTATGCATAAATGGAACATACATGCGCGTCTTTCTTTTAACCCCCCCCCCCTCCAGCATTCTTCCCCTGCAATGTCATATGAGGAAACCCCCCCCCCCCCCCACGACCAGTAGTTATCGACTGAACTTGAAAGCAGTAAACAATGCTTAAGAAATAAAAATGGATGACGGTTGATTTGTTTCTTTATTTTGTAATTGTATAGAAACTGTACGTTTATTATTCGAAATGTCATTTTTTGAACTTTTGTAAGGACCACTTGTAATGTCATACTTCAAAGTGGCCTTGTATAAAGGGGGACGGATGGTCGTGTGGTAACCCACTCGACTGTCGACCTCAAAGTACCTGGTTCGATCTCCACCAAGGAAATTTTTCTGGTCTTTGCTCAAGTTCCCGATGTATCTCCCGTGGTGCCTTCATGGCCATTGCACTATCGGCTATGGTGGGGATGAAAGAAGGGCACCATAAAACCGTCCCATTAGTGAGTGGTTTATTGGATCTAAGAGATTTCATCTCATCCTTACATGGACTTCACACACTCACACACACCCCAAAGTAAGGCGGCTCCGAGCATTATGATTGTTCATGTAGTATTAAGAAGTGTCGCTATACAATTCAGAAATGTTTAAAAAGGATTTTTTTAAAGGTATGTTTAAAGAAATACATTATAAGAAAAATGTTGGTATCGGTCGCGCTAGTCTTCGTATGTGATTTGTTTCCTTTATCTAACCAAGTTGTGCTTCTTTTTTAATTCCACGGCTCTCCACTAAGTTTATAAAATACGACGATGCCAGAAGTAGTCACCATTTCGATTATGTTTTTGGCTCATAACTTTTGCTTTCTGAGTGGTTGGCTAAAATGATATATTAATATCCAGACTGATGTATAATGTACTTAATAGATTCATGATTTCAGCAAACATGATACAAATGTAACGATTTCAGCAGTCGAACATGCTAAAAAACGTTATGAAATGAGATAATTTATTTCTGATAAATGAGATGAGACTAAAGTATGATCAGTCAAGCATATTGGTGAGTGAGCAGTCAAACAGATTGGTAAACGAGCAGTTAAACAGACTAATAAACATGCAGATAAGTTAAATAGATTTTTGTTTGACAAACACAACAGTTGACATACATGAGCAATAAAGTGGTTTGATGCATTAGAAAATAAATGAGATAGATATTTCAGCAGTCTAATGCATGTCTAACTGCTATATTATTTAAGAATGATCAAAAACAATCTGCTGAAATCTTATTGGTCAGAACGTTTGTCTTTATTTAGAAAATGCACTGTTCGGTGCATTGAAGTAAATAATTGACTCAACTAGCCATAAAAGGTAATATCATTCTTACACACACACACACACGTCAGAGCAAGTAATAGGTCATATAGGTCGCAAAATTGGATGGGTCACATGGGTCATGGGTCAATGTTCCCTGACCCACGACCCATCCTTAGTCTTCGCTCGACCCTAATAAAAAAAAAACCCGACGTCGCACGATTTTTAAAAATTTCAAAATGGTTTCTATGGCGACGGTCGCCGTCTTGAAAATAACAACATTCAATGGGTTATGGGTCATGATGGGTCATGGGTCAAGAACTTGATGGGTCATATGGGTCATGGGTCAAGAGCTTGATGGGACATATGGGTCATGGGTCAAGCTCAGTGACCCATTACTTGCTCTGACACACACACACGTGTGCATTAATATTTGATAATAAAAAAAAAATGTTCCGTCCATTAATTACTACTCTTTAAAAATGTAATCATTTTCAGTTTTTAAAAAAAACCGAATAAAGAAATCAGAGGCGGACGTGAGATAAACTATATAAGTGTATTACTTCCTGATTTATGTCTTTTCATCTGAGTTTACTGCAAAAATCGAAGACGATCTCGCATCAAATCAAAACAACGCGGTTCTTACGGGTTATAATAATTGGGGGACTGGAGTCTTTAGGGAGGTGGAGGGGGGCATCTTTAGGGGAAGGGAGAAGATATCTTTACGTAGAGGAATCTTTGGGCGAGGGGAGATCTTTTGAGAGTGTGGTCGTTAGTGAAGGGGTATCAAGAGGGGATGGGGGTCTGTAGGGTATGGGGGTATTAAGCGAGGGGAGATCCTTAGGGACGGGGATTGGTAGCGAGGGAGATCTTTAGGGAGAAGATGCAGAAGGAGGGGGATCCTTGGGAGATGTGATTTTTAGGGCCCCCCCCCAAGAGATTACAAGTTCGTTTCAGCAGTCACCCCTAAAACATTTCTCGGGGCTGACATCAAGTTACCAACAACGCCACAACGTAGGCATTGACTCAATTAGTCGCATCTTCGGACATATAAACGTAGGTCAAAAGATGTATTAGCGAATGAGAATTCAAAATCTTTGTATACTTTTTTTTTTTGCGTATTTTGGCAGTGTGTTGTGTGGGTTTATAACAACTTCTGTTATTGGCAACACTTACTTTGCAGTTATCGAAGTAAAGCCAAACTATTTTTATGGTATTATGTTTGACAGTTTTCCATTTTTTTTTTCACAACAGGTTTTTTTTTTTTTTTAAATCTTATCATGATTGCTGTGATCATCGCCGGAGCCCTCTGTGTTCTGGCCGCCGTGGTCTTTGTTAAATACATGACAGCCACCCACGGGGTTCTCAAAAGCTTAGGCATCGATCACCCACCCACTTCATGGTTTATCGGAAATTTAAATCTGGCATTTAAGTATGGCGTGTTTGAAGTTCAGAAAGTTTTCTACAACCAGTATAAAGATAAAAAAGTAAGATCAAAATAATATATTCGTATGCATGCAGGCCTTCATAGGTGTAAAATAAAACTGAGACCGACATTGCCAAACATGGGTGACAACGAAACGAACCTGTATGAATGACAGCGAAAAAAATGGGTGTCCATCAAACTTGGGTGACCACCAAACATGGGTGACCACTAAACATTGGTGACCACCATACATGAGTGACCACCATACATGGGTGACAGCTAAACATGGGTGACCACTATACATGGGTGACCACTAAACATGGGTGACCACCATACATGGGTCACCACCATACATGGGTGACCACTAAACATGGGTGACCACCACACATGGGTGACCACCATACATGGGTGACCACCAAACATAGGTGACCACTAAACATTGGTGACCACCATACATGAGTGACCACCATACATGGGTGACAGCTAAACATGGGTGACCACTATACATGGGTGACCACCAAACATGGGTGACCACTAAACATTGGTGACCACCATACATGGATGACCACCAAACATGGGTGACAACAAAACAAACTTGAATGACAAACATGGGTGACCACCAAACATGTTTGTCCACCATACATGGGTGACCACCAAACATGGGGGACCACCAAACATGGGTGACCTAGTATGCACCTGTGGGAGCTTTTTTTTTATTGTTACTAGTTAATTTCTGTCTGCTGCAAATGTTTCTGTTTTCTTTGTTTTCTTAATAAAAAAAATATATATACATCACCTGCTATTTTATTCTTATTAAAAGTAGATACACTGCCAAATACGCTAAAACGCTACACCTGACATCATCCCTCAACTAACTTTTCTGTCATCTAGTGGACCGTATCGCCATTGCCACGCTACTCATGAACTCATCTCTACTGTCCTAACCTTGACTCACACTCATTGTGTTCTCCAATTTCCAGCAGTATTTATACAACTTAAGGGCAGGAGCGCCAGATTGATTAAGTCCCTTGGTGTCAAATTATCGATTTTTTTTTATTATTTATTATTAAATTATTACAATCTCTGAATCGAATTATATGAGTTTTATAGTTTGCAGTGATTTATTTCTTCAATAAAAATGTATTTGAAAATCACATTTATCTTGACTTTGTCTAAAATTTTGCTGAAAAACCTAAGTTTTTTTTTTATTTTTCTCTAAATTTTATTTTTCTTTCCTCATTTGAGTCTCAAATTTCTTTCTACATTTTTGAGATGGATTTTCTTGAAATTTGGCACACAGGTACTAAATACTTATTGTGGTCAAATCTATTGATGAAATTTTAAAATAGGCTATACTTTTTTTTAGATTTTTTGATGATGGTGATTTATCATATTTTGACCGATACTCAATACCCCATAGGAAAAAATTAGTTAAAAAATAACCGTTAAAGATATCGAGAATCATCAATACTAATTTGTTACCTTTACATCTATTATGGTATCGGCTGATTTCCATATAGATAGCTTTTGTATTTCAAGGAGAAATAGCGTTTTAAAAAATATACTCAAACAATATGGCTGCCGTTTCCATGTAAACCATCATTCCAAAAAATTTTTTTTTACTATATTTTAACTTACTATCTTCAGTACTATATATGTGTTAAATATTATACTAATATCTGCAAAATAAGGAATTTTTTTCGATCTGGCCTTCCTGACCACACCTTAATTACTCGGAATTAAATACGTCATTGAATTCTTCCATATTGTCTGTTATAGTCTATTCTATAAAAGAGCCCTTGTTTGATTCTCCTATTCTGTCCTATGTCGCCGCGATCTACTTTCAAAGTCGTCCACTCCTCGAGGTTTAACTTATCACATTCATTATCACTGGTCCTCTTTCCTGCCCGGTACCTCTGTTGGCTGTTTACTTGCCACCTAACAGTTAGATTACCTGTCGGCTTGTCTTTAATATTCTCTTTTACCCGACATGTTCCTATCATCGTATGTCACATCATCTACCATTATTGGTGTCAATTTCTAACAAGTGATATCTTTTGAGCTTATCAACTTCACTCTGGAATAGTCCCCGTGATCTGTGTGTCCAATCCTCTTTCCTAAATTACTCTATTTTTTTTTTTTTAATTATTTCAGTATGAATTTTAATAAACAACTCATTTTTAAACTTTTAAAACACTTTTTTTTTTCAATAAGGTGTTTTGGCTGGTATGATGTCAGAAGCCCATTGATTGTTGGTCAGGGACTTGGAACTTCAATCAAAGACATCTTCGTTAAACATTTTAATAGCTTTGTTGACCGACACATGCCCTTTGAGTCTGACCCCCTGTTCTTCTGACAACCTCATCAGCCTAAGAGGAGATCACTGGAAACCTCTAAGAAACATCGTCACCCCCACGTTTCAGCTCAGGAGGATCAAGAGAATGTACCCCTTTATCGAACGTAACTCCATAGCGTATCCTGTTGGAGAACATGTGGAATTTTCAAGATGGGGGAAAGGAGGGGTTGAACTGAAGGAACTATGTATCTGTTTTTTACTATGGACGTCATCGTGAGTACAGGATTTGGATTAGAGTTAACACCTCTCTAAGATCCACAAAAACAAATTCGTCACGGAAGCTAAGAGAGTGGTGATGCCTAACCCCCTTGTTGTTTACCTTCATCCACTTCCCTCCTCCGAGTTTGGTAAGATCTTTTCAAACTGGGGGTGCCCATTTCACTAAAAAAGTCGATAGAGTATTTCGTCACTATTGTCGATCGTGTGATAGAGGACAGGAAGCAGGACGGGATGAGTGGCAAAGTGAACGATTTTATTGACCTTCTGATGAATGCTGAGCATGGAGTTAACCATTATTGTGGTAAGGATCTTACCAGATCAGAAATATATGTAAGTTGTATATTGTTTGTTTTTAATTTTTTTTCGTTGTTATTTATTTCATATTTTTAAAAGGCACCTTTTTAAAGAAATGAAAAAATAAAACTGTAAACCCTTATTTCAACCAACTCAGAAAAAATTGACACAAGTATTACAAGAAATAATGTGTGTTAACC